>CM067217.1:53297646-53677227 GCA_034190945.1 Octodonta nipae
TGATGAAGGGGCTGTGCTGTGATTGGTTGGGTGTTGCTGGGCGTGTCTGCTTTGTTTAATCTGGGAATTACGGAGGTCCATGCTGCAGGAAGGCGAGAGCTGTCATGGCGTCGATTTAGCCAGACGGATCTTTTCTCTATTTCTATGTTTCGCGAATGGGATACCCTAAGGGAATTAAGAGATATATTATTTTTGTCGTAAAAAGTCTTCTAAAACTCCCAAAATTTACGGGCTACCCAAGATTCATAAGCCGGATATTCCTCTTAGGCCCACTGTCAGTTCCGTACAATCCCCGACCCAAGAATTAGCCCGGTACTAAGCCAAAACCCTTCAGTCGAACAAGCATATTCTTTCTTCCTAATCTTCAATAAATCCTTCGACAAAACAGTTCGCAAAAAAGATCTGGCATCATCATATCCAAACAGGACACCCTATCAACTTCGAGGACAGTAGGACTCTCATATCTCTTAATTCCCTTAGGGCATCTATTATTCGCGAACAGAATAGAAATCAACAAAAGACCTCGCTGCCTAAACCTACGGGATGACAGCTCTCGCTCTCCTACAGCATGGACCTTCGTAATTACCAGATTAAACAAGGCCGAATCGCCCACCAGCACCCAACCAATCACAACACAACCCTTTCATCACGCGACATCTCCTTCTTACCCATCGATAACTATAAATAAAAGAAGCAGAGCAGATTCACATTCAGCTCAGTTACCTAGTGAATCTTGGGGAGGAGGCAGATTGAGGCCCCGAGTTCGATCTAAACTTTGTAACTCTTTTTCACTTTTGTCTCTTGATAATTGCTCTAAAGCAGGAGTCAAAACGTCGAGCGTTTAATAAATTCAGACGTGGTTCTCACCCGGAACCTAGCCTAGTTCATAATTATAATGACCGCGGAAACCTCTCAGAACATATATGTCAGACCTGTGGTTGGCGTCGTGGCTAACTTGCTCATGCATTTTCTAAGCGTCCGGGCTATTCCTAACAGGACGGCTTTTTGAATTAGTTAGTAAAGATGTTCGTCCAGACCGAGGCATTTTAAATTATTCAGTAAATGTTTTGGGACTACTCCTGATGTTGTCATAATAATTGGTACAGTTCGTGTGTTATTCATGTCCCACTGGGTCTTTATTTGAAATTCCAAATCCCTGTATTTGGCTAGTTATTCAGCCTGCTTGATATTTAAATTTTTTATTTGGGATTGCAATGTCTGGTCTGTTGTGAGCAACAGTCGGATCCGTCAGTATTGTGCTGCCCCAGTACAGCTAGTAGTTGTAGTTTTCTAAAACAGATTGTGGTTTGTATACATAGAATGGCATTTTTACCGACTGCGATAGTTCAAGTTTCAGTGCTAGTTTCAGGTGCAGTATTTTGCAACAACATCGTGTCGTTCTATGTATTCAGTTGCAGCGGACGCTTGACAACCTCCTGTCAAAATGTATATATATTCAGATTTTTGACAAGTATATCTGCATCTGTCGTTGCTTATAGAAGGGTCTTTAACGATGTACTTAAGATAGTTCTTAATTGAAGATACTTTATCTTGGATTGCCAATATAAAGTATTCCGTTTCAGGAAACATATAGCCAGAGGTCAACCAGTGTTCGACGCTGAACTGTCGACATAATCTTGGTTGACATCATTTATATGTCTTACATGAAAGGGCTTCTCTTTCCACTTGAGCAGTTTCTGATTAATTGCCTGTTGGTGCAATTGGACTTGGTGTTTTGTCAATCGCAGTGGTGTTGAGTTATCAACCAGGCATAGCATACAACTCTGTGTAGATCAAAAAATTCTGCGAGTTTCTGGAAATGACTACGTAAATCAGAATTTTTTTTAGTAGTCTGCTTATATCTGCCAATCTTATTCTTCCTTCATACCGTGGCAAAGTTGTATGTTCTTTCGACAGAGCTCTTTGGATAGTGATTTTGAGGTTTTGTTAGTAGAACTCGAACTTTCCCTTGTAATTTTTCAATATAAGTCTTGCACTAATTAACTATACCGAAATAACCGAAACAGTAACTGAGCACTGAACAAACGTGCGTAGGTGTTGATAGCCTAAAACAGATTCTTACTGTTTAGTTTGGCTTTCAACAGTCGTCTTACCCTTATGTAGAATTCTATTATTAGGTCCTTTTACATGGTGGATTGATCAATACGTTGAGCCTGCTTTATTTCAAGGTATTCATAAGTATGACCTTAGTCCATAGATTCAATTGAGGTGCCTGCTCGCATTTCGTAAGCCCCCTGCTGTATTTTGCCTTTAACTATATTAATAATTCGGCATTTGTCTAGGCCAAATTGCATATTGATGTCACCTAGCTGCCATCAACTAAGTCGTCCATGTATAACAAATGGTTTATTTGTAATGCTTATATGTTGTTTTATTTGAGACTAAAAGTTACTCGAGTTCGGTCTGTACCCCTTCTGATTGGAATCGAACAGTCGGCTTCATTCAGTAAGATTTTGGTTTGCCAGGTGGACGTTGTATATTCTAATAAGTTAATAATATAATTATTCACTTTATAAAGTTTCAGTACCTGAATGAGCCAATCATGTAGAACTGAATCAAAGGCCCTTTTGTAGTCCACATATGCCATGTCGTTTGGCTGGGCTTGATTGATTGACAACGGAATCAATTATCAGTTGTTTTTTAGACCCCATCAAATTATTCGCGCATCCCTTTTGTTGTTAATATTATATTTCTTATTATAAAAATATAACGGATATATATTTAATAATAATATTGAGGCCTTTACTTGATGTATTATATGATGCGTGTGAAACAATTTATTTTTCATTTAATTCTCTAATTTGTGTCCCACAATTAAGATTAGGTTTTATCCTTTTTTTGCCTGTAAAGTCCATATGGAGGGCAATATCTCTACCATTTTTCAAAATTTTAGGTCTTATGTTTAGGAGATAAAGGGTGGGAACAGTTTAGTTTTTGTATATTTTTTTAAATATTTTTTTCTAGTATATATTTTTAAAATATGAAAACAATATTGTTGTGTTCCTCACAATAAATGCTTTCATTTGATATATTACATAATGTTTTTGAACAATTTTTCATTTTTTATTTATCATTTAATTCTATAATTTGGCCCAAACATTAATATTATGGGTGTCGCCCACTTCTTCCTCTAAACTATGAGCAACGTCCTAATTTTTTTTATTTAATTGTGGCAACAATATTGCGGAGATAAGTGGTGGGAAGGTCGATTTTTGTATCCATAAATTCAAAATTTCTTGTTTAGGATATGTACTTCCGATCAGGTCAATCAACTACAGTCTGTTATTAAATTTCAGCATTTTTCGTCCAGTACTTTCGGAAAAAATTACTGTGATGTGAAACATTGAGGCATCATGAGTGATTTTATAAGACATCATAACATAATACTTTTTTAATTACACTCCTTGTACCCATAAGACAGTATCGACAAACAAGGATACATAAGAATACATGTATTTGTCTGTGAAAAGGTAAATTTGATAAATGTCACTTAATAAATGTCTATTAATACTTTAGCCATACAATAAACAAAAAATAGATGTCTTAATAGTTGTTGTTTCTTTATTACGCTGAAGGCAATGTTTTAAAGCTCTAGCAGAACGATAAACCAATTCGTGCAAATACACAAGTTATACAGTATTTTTCGTTCTAAAGGAGTTCGTTACGGATAGTTTACAATGTAAATGTTTATTCTTGTTCCACAAATCTCTAACGAATTGCGGTTAAATGATATTTCTAAATAAAATATGAAAGAGAAAACTTATTAGGAGCTTTTTTAGGAAACCGTTTCTGAGTTTGGTTATACAAATTTCATCTTTTTATAGTGCCAAGTTAGTAAAGCATTTCAAAGTTTATGATTGAAGCGTTTTTCAGAACCTGATGTTTTACATTACCTGCAATTTACGCCCTGAATGTTACCTTGTTAAAATTAATATTCAACGCATGCGAAACATTTTCTTAAGCGACATTATACAAAGAAATTACTTGGGGTATTATTCTCTCCTTATAACGATGTCAAATCAGAATGTAGAATTTATACGGCTAGCCATTACGCGTCTCTTTGTGCAACCATAATTAAACTAATTGTTAGTAAAATGCCTTTAGGTGATAATGGAAGATCATCCGGAAACAAGGTGTGTTAGGCCGGAATTACTCTTAGTTTAATTATCGCCATTGCAAATAACCGTAATTAAACGGTCCTCATTTACCGATGAATTAATTTTAATGGTTTTCCCCATTAATCGTAAATTAAATCAAAACGGCCGCCAAGTTAACATAATGACGATATGTCACGTTTACATGGGGTTCCTTTTTATTTAAAAGCTTCACATTGCAAGGAAAATATCACGGCTTGCGTGCTGTTCAAATTTGTTTAAACATATATAATGACTATACTCGTAATTGACGTATTTGAATATGATGTTTATTTAAAACTAGTTTATGTAGAGATATGTAAAATTGGTGAAAAGAATACTGAAAATTGCTGATGTATGTTTGATTTCCTATACAAAACACATAACGAAACCTTAATTCCCGTTTTCTTCCAGATCTTAAGGGATCATGAGTATGACATTCTCCCCGTGAATTTCTGATTATGCAAGGGTATAATATATAACTTCATACTTTGAAAATAATTTAATCCCAGAAGCCAAGCAAAATTTAATGATCGCACACTTTATTGACAATTCCTATGTATTTTTTAAGCCTTTGAATATAAAAATGTAAGTATAGCAGCTAGGAACAATAGAAATAAATACTAAGCAATTCAAGATTTAAAAAATTTAAAATAAATTGTAACAGTCTTATCGTTTGTTACAAATACCCAACACTTTTAAAAATAATATTGCTTTGCATTCTAAATTATGACTTTTAATTGTAGTTTTCAAGATTTTTAGTAAGTTACAAGAACTGTTATACAAATACAGGAAAAATACTATCCAAAATAATCATGTGAAAGAAGAGTTGATTTTTGAACAAGAGAACCAAAGAACAATCTCAAACATATGAGTTTGAGATTGGTTAAAGTATACAGGAGTTACAGTATTTTTAAATTATCTTTATTTATTCTTTGTAGGCAAGGGCTTTGATTTAAAAACGCGAAAATGAATTTAGTCCAATTATCAATGACAATAATTTTCCTTCTTGGATTGTTTCACAAAAATAAATTCTTGTAGGACAATTGATGAGTACTTGTAATGTCGGGTGGTAAAGTTTGAGCTAGGCAGGTGACGTTCTCCTCAAGATCTTAAATCCTTATTGGATTAATTTCATTTCCCTCATAGCTTCATTGAATAAATTTTCGTTGTTGACAGATCGTGAAATATTAGCTGCCAGTATACATTTACATGTCTGGAAATGTTCAGCTTAGGGCAACTTCTTGGCCATAATACAGCTAAAAAAGGCTGACCCAGCGTATTGGAAACATCGCCAAAGATCAAGGCCATATTATATACTTAAAGTCATAAATTTCCAGTTAACATAATAATATTACGGCCAAAATTTGTTGGTGTTCTAAACAATAATCCAATTGGATCATTTCTAAGAACCGCATCTTATAGTGAATTCTCAGGACTGTCGTGAGTTATTGGAGGGTTTTAATCAGCTCTTATCCTGTTGAATAAAATATCTACTAATCATACCTTCTAAGATAATACTTATAGTGCTAACTTGCCATGCAAAATGAAGCAATGATCCCTACTTTGCACTAAGATATCTTACGTATTTAAGGGAAACGCATTTATTGAATAATAAAATAGCTGTAGTGTATTTAAGCTGAAAAATAAATTTAATAAAAATAAATAAAATTCACTATATATATATATATATATATATATATATATATATATATATATATATATATATATATGTGTGTGTGTGTTATATGCAAAATATATCAGCACTTAGTGCACAAAGACGAGAAGTCAACGGAATTTAAAGCGTACGAGACTTCTCAGGGATATAAAATTTCATCTCGAATTATATGGAAACAACTTCCCGGAAACCTGCACTTTTGTCAATGTTATAAAAGCAACTGGAAACGTTCTCGTGTTGCCATTCAAATATTATCACTTATAGTATTAAGTATTTCAAGTAATTAATTGTTTAAATTTTGATTTTGTTTGTTTTAAATAAATAATCTTTTTTTAAAAAGTGAATATAAAATTGGCGCAGTCAGTAGGCTATTCCAGACACAGCTAGAACACGAAAATTTCTAACTAGTTGTGGTGGTTTCCAAGCCTTTGCAGAATAGAACCTACTTGAAAAGGACAACAACTACCAAGTACTAGCAAGGGAACACGCAACCAGGCTAACCAGTGCTAATTGACGCAGAGAACAGTCCGATGCGAGGAATAACAACGTAAGAATCACATAAAGTAACTATTTTATTTTGATTTTATTTTGAATGACCACCAGTTCTTTCATTTATATATTTTATTCCTCATTACTTTACCTTCCCTAAATAATTTTGAAACTAAATATTTTATACTATTGCATTATTTTATTACTATTTGAAACATTATTTTAAATATATTTTACCATTTATACATTCCATTTTGTTTTGCAACTCCTATATTAAACATTACTCAATACTGAATTGATAAACCATAAATTTTCTACCATTTCAATTTAAAACTTTTATTCAACATTTAATATTGATTTATTGTGCGAATCTATACAATTTTAAAAATGACAACGACTAGACAGGCAGCTACACCAACTTTAGAGCCCTATAAGCTATCGGAAATATTTGCCATAATTCCTGAGTATGATGGTAATCCGATATTTTTAAACACTTTCATATGCTTCTGTAATACTGCTTACAGCATGGCAACGGATAATCAGCAAGTACTGCTAATTCTCCATATCAAAAATAAGTTACGCGGTAGAGCGACTGAGTTAATTAATTCGCGAAACCCTAGTCAACTAGCCGAAATTCAAACTCTCCTAGAAAATCATTTTGGAGATTCTCGGGATCTCTCGGCTCTCATACAGGACTTGCAACGAATGCGGCAAACACCAAATGAATCCCCCCCTCACTTTCTCTGCTAGATTCCAGACGCATCAAGCGAAAATGCTAGCAGCTATAAACAAGCAAAATCTAACTATTAAAGAAAGACAAGCACAGATTGACTTAATAGAGTCAATGGCTCTTAATAGCCTCCTCACGGGTTTAGAGCCCAAAATTGGTCAACTCTTTCGCGCTAGCGACCCATGCAGTATTCTCACTGCCATTTCCAGGATTAAACGAGAACTACAACTATCACATTTAGAAACCCAGAAATTTTCAGGTAATAGAAGTTTCCAACAACCCTCTCGTAAACCAAATAACGGTCCAATTCCAAAACAATGCTCTTATTGTAAACGCATGGGTCATTTAAGCAACGAATGCTTATTGAGAATGAGACACAAGCCGAATTCTAATCAGAACTATTCGAATTACCGCCCTCATTTTTCCAATCAACCTGCTAATCAATCCACAAATGTTAATCCCAGTCAACAATTTTCACAACAACAATTTCGTCCGTCTATCAGTAGACAACCCCAAATGTCTGGCAATTACAGACCGAACCCGAGTTTCTTTAAACATCAGCAACCAAAGACTCATCACTTGAACAATTTACAATTCGGTACTCATCACAATGACTACAACTACTCCCACAACGAAAATCATTACACCTCTTTACCCGATGAGTACGGAAACGTACAAGATTATCACCCTAATGATATCGAACAAAACGGTAAACAAGAATATTTCAATACTGAACAGTTATACGAATTTTATTCTGACGAACCTGATTCTTCTCAAGTAAATTTTCATTTGACCCCCACTCAGTCAGAACCCCTAGACCAAGAAATGTCTGAAATTCAAACCCAAATTCAGACAATGAATCTGGACGACTTCAGCCCGAATGTCAACTTCCCAGAACAGAACTTTCTGTAAGACCCCTTCTCTACGTCAACTCAAAGAATCTTTATTACATTAATGACGGGTGCAGGACTTTCAATTTTTAAACCTGAAACCTGCCAACGCTTCAAACAATGGTTTTCTGAAAATGTTATCATTCAAGGCATTACAGGTGAGAAAATTCTAATTAATGAATCCACAATCTCACAACTGAGGCCAGTTCTTTTGCTATCGGCGCAGTTCTTTCTCAAGGTCCTATAGGTAAGGATTTGCCCATAGCCTATGCCTCGAGAACCCTTTGCAAGGCTGAGAGTAAGTACTCTACCATCGAAAGAGAACTTCTTGCTATAGTGTGGGCTGTTAAGCACTATAGACCGCTAATTTTTGGAAGTAAGTTTCTACTTCTGACCAACCACCGCCCGTTAACGTGGTTATTTTCAATCAAAGACCCTGGAAGTAGACTTGCCAGATGGCGCCTCAAACTCGAGGAGTACGATTACCAAATAATCTACAAGCTCGGCAAGGTAAATAAAAATACCGACGCTCTCTCTCGCATTAAAGTTAACATCTTTAATGAATACGAATCCTTTCAGACAAACAATCATCTAACACCGTTTGCAGTACTCCCAACAAACGAGACTGACGATGACTCACGAGAACCCGTCACAAAAAGTCCCATTAACTTCCATCAAATTTTTGAGGAGTTCAGAACTTATGTAGAGCGATACCAGACCGTCTCACTAATAGACTACGACAAAATTCAATTTTCTAACTGCCAACTATTAGACAGAGGAAACAAAAACATTCTTGTATTCCCCCAAGGTTCTTTCATGAAAGATTTTCACCACGACATCATCGAGGACATTTTTGAGGAAAATGCCGATTTTCACACCCCACGAAGAAACTTTTTGCAAGCAAAAGTATCAGAAAGAGACGCTATCTCATCGTCCCTCTCCCTTCTGACCCCGAAGTAGTTAACGAGATTCTTTTCGCATCTTTATACAATAGTAGAGATGTGTTTAAGGAAAACGAAATATACTGTGTTGAGAATAACATAGATTTGCCCATTCTGGAAATGCTTTCGTTCATCTTTTCCGAAATCGATTTCAAATGGAAAGTTTGCCAAAATATCGTCCAAAAGGTTGAGAAAGATCAAATACCTATAATTCTCGACCAATTCCATAATGGCAAAAATAATATACATCAAGGTATCAATGAAACTATCCGCAGAATTAAGGAAAAATACAATTGGCAAGGACTAAGTAAAGACGTTGACAATTTTATCAAAAACTGTCAGACTTGCCAGAAGGCAAAAGTTTACCGAAAAAATCTCGACAGGCCTCTCGTCATCACCGAAACTCCATGGACACCCTTTGAACGTGTCAACATCGACATTCTCGAAGTCCCGACAAGAAACTATGATTTAACTATCCGGGACGAACTAACAAAATTTTCTCAAGTCTACCCCATAACCAACAAATCCGCAAAAACCGTTGTTAGTACTTTACTACTCTACTTCCAACACTTCGGTACCCCATTAGGGATACATTGTGATTATGGCAGGGAATTCGACAACGCACTAATGAGAGACTTGTGTAAACTATTTGACATCAAACTATCCTATTCTAGTGTGGGACATCCCCAGTCAAATGGTTCATTAGAACGATTCCACTCGACCTTATTAAAGATGATTAGAATCCATAAACTAGAAAATCCTGACGAACACCCTTTTAACATCCTCCCTTATGCAATCATTGCATATAACAAGTCTGTAAACAAAACTCATGGATTCACCCCTTACGAACTTGTTTACGGACATACTTCGAGTAGGACTCCAGAAACTCTCTACAACCAACAAGCCCTGATAACTAAGTACTTCAGAGATCTCAATAATCGTATCTCTCACTATTATAAAATTGCTCGCGAAAGAACGGAAATCCAAAAACATAAAGCGAAAGTCAGATTTGATGAACACGTTTCTGAAAATCTCCCTAACTATCAAATAGGCGATAAAGTCTATATTAAAGAATCCCAAATCAAGGACAAACTCCAAAATAAATTCAATGGTCCTTTCGAAATCCTGGAGATTCACAGAAACTCCGCAACAGTACTAAACCCTAAAACTAACCAAAAATCAAAAGTAAATTTCGACCGAATGAAACCGTTCTCAGAAAGTTAATTTCTGTTTCAGATTTTGCCTGCTGTTCGGGTCAGCAGTAGCCCAATTTCACATACAACCAATAAACAATACTTTAGGTATCTACTTCCATAACGAAGCAGAAATTACTGTATCCAATGATAAATGGACTCTTTTAGTACACAGAAACATTTCTGCACTGGAACAAGTATTTACAACAAATAACAGAATATTAAAAACTCTTGTAAACACTGTTAACTTCAATTCTTTTGCTATGAACTACTTTCGCGCAGACATACAAACCCACATTAACCTTCTCAATCAAATTTCTAACTCGATCAAACAGAAATTTACTGACATGCACATGGACACTAAAAGACACAAACGAGATATACTTGATGGGGCAGGTACCCTTTTTAAAGCAATCACTGGCAATTTAGACGCTGCTGACGGAAAATACTTTACCGAAAGCATAAACCGCTTAAATCAAGGCCAACTTCAGAGTGAGAACTTACAAAAAAACCAAATAAGTGTCACCACATCTTTAATTAAAAACTTCAACGAAACTATCCAAAATCTTAGAATTTACGAAAAACTATATATATATATATATATATATATATATATATATATATATATATATTTATATATTTATATATATATATATATATATATATATATATATATATATGTTATATCACACTTTCAAAATTTCTCTTTTAAAAAAAGACTTTATAATTGCACAATTAATAAAACTTTTAATAGAAACTTGGATGTAATAAAAATAATAATAAAACTTAATAACAATAAAAAGACAAAATTACGTGTTAAACTAACTAGACAGACTTTGTAAGTAATAATGAATGATGTTACAATGAAAAAGTATAATTTATAAACTAAGAACGCTGACTAAGGTGTCGCAGCGCTTGCAGTTCTCACGGATGTTCGTCTGTGGGTAACTGGAGACGACACGTGTTATGCTGACTCAGCTTGAGAACTGTTGCTAGGTTGTTTCATATAAGTCGATGGAATAACTTATATAACAACTCCCATCCATATAAAAAAGTTGATGCTACAGCATCGACTTTTAAGGGAGGTTCTGCAACTCAATATCCTCGACAGGACTAAGGAGGCTATGGAGTTTTACCCTGGGCTTGATAGTTGATGGACCTGGTGATGCTACTGGATCGGCAGAAGGGCTGATCGTTGGAGGCTTCTGGAATTTCTTCCTGATGATGCTCATGGAAAGGAGGGCAACCACAATTGCGGTTGTTGCCATTGTGATGATTGTAAACCAGGAGGTGTGTTTCTCCAAGAATGGTTGGTCTAGGAGCTTTTCCAATTCCCTGGAGTATTGTCTAAGCTTATGGTTAGCGATATTCAGGTCTTTGGCATCCAATTCCTGTAGTCTCATGGGTTTCAACTTTGGAAGCTGACTGATGGTTGGCAGGTTGTCGCAACAGTTGTAGGGGATGTTGACTGGGTGACTCTTAAGTGTGATGTTGTCAACGTTGTTGGTGGTCCTTCCGGCATGGACCCTGGTGTTTCCGATGAAGGCATTGCAACTGGGTTGGATGGTCAGTAGAGAATTTGTCGATATGGATTGGGTAACGACATCTTCTCTCTTGCACTTGATGTTGATGGGCAACTGTCCGGAAATCGAGATTAACCAAAGGTTCAGGTCAATCTCTTGAATATTATACTCTTCGGCATATAATATTAAAGGCTTGCAAGTTGGAGGAAGGGCTGCTGGCTGTCTAAGAAGCTGTGCTTCGCAGAGGGCTTCTTTGTCTATGGTGTGTGGAATAACTTTGGAACAGATCTTATGTTCTTTAGATAATGGCTTACAGTCACTCAAGTCTTCGAAAGATGCGTACAATAGCGAATCGTCATCTCTCGCGATATATTTTAATTTTGTTGGAAGAATATGGTGAAATCCTGTTCGATAATCCAAAACTGGGATAGGATACAAGCGGTACAGTGTATAAGTTTCAGGATTGACTAAGGGAATTTTTAGTACAAAAACAATTTTAGTATTGATCTGAAAAGCTTCCAATTCTATTAGATCGATGTATCTAGCAACATTTGAACTATAGGTTGGAAGTGGTAAGTTATTTTCATGAAGTGACTGTGATATTTTCTGAAGGGAATCGACCAAATCTACTGGGTTTATAATTGAGCTATGTAAGATTTTTAGACGGGCGAAAGAGACTGCAGTTAATACATCGTTGAGGGTATCTTCAATGTATACGTAACTTTCCATTAAGCTTTCACACAAATCCAAGACATTGGCTTGAAGTTCATAAAAAGCAAGATCGTCTGTAATGAACTCAATTGACTTCCTAATTGCTTCAATATTTTCCGAAAATATTTTCTCTTCGGACTGAAATTTTTGTATTGTGGTGTTAAGGTTCTTAATGACTGAAGTTGTTACTGATAATTGTCGTTTCATTAAGTTTTCAATTTGATGTTGGTCTTTAGTAATTTTGTTTATAGAGTCACTAAAGTATTCTCCGTCTGTTGCATCTAAGTGACCGGAAATAGATTTCCAAATCGATCCCAGTCCATTAATTAGTCCGCGTTTCTTTCTGTTGGTACTGTAAGTCTCAGTGTCAGCGAAAATTTCTGTATATTTGATGTTAACAGATTTTGATATTTGTTTCAGGAGGCTTACGTGAGTCTGTACTTTTGATTTGAAGATTTTAATGTTAGTTTTGTTGTCGTTAATAGTTTCTAAAAGTCTGTTCAGTATATTGTCGTTGTTAGAAATAGCGTCTCGAAAGGGGTTTAGATCTTTGTAAACAAGGAGTGTCCATTTCTCATTAGAAATTTTAAGGGTGCCTTCTTCATGGAAGAAAACTCCTATAGTATTGTTAACAGGCGTAATGGAGTACTGTTGAAGGTTCACGACTGAAAACAGTCCACAGAATCTGAAAAAAGGGATTTATTCAAAATAGGGTTTTAGTCTGTCAAAGTTAACTTTAGTTATTTGGTTTGTTTGTAAATTTATGACGGTGGCAGAGTTTTTGCGTATTGCGGTAATTTCGAAGGGGCCGTTGAATTTGTTTTCCGCTTTATTTTTAATTTGGGACTCTTTTACGTAGACTTTGTCGCCTACTTTGTAATCGGGTTGTTTAGTAGAAACGTGTTGGTCAAATCGCACTTTAGATTTTTCTTTCTGTCTTTCGGTTTTAGCACGGGCGAGTCTGTAGTAATAGTCCATTCTGTTATTTAGGTCTCTTACGTATTTCGAAATCAGTTTTTCCTGGTTGTAAAGGGTTTCTGGAGGCCTACTTGAAGTGTGCCCAAATATGAGTTCATAGGGCGTTATTTTTCGTGTTATTATAACAGATGATGGCATAAGGGAGGACGTTAAATGGATGTTCGTTTGGATGTTCCGCTGTATTTGCCCTTATCATTTCTGCTAAGGTCGCGTGAAATCTTTCAATAGAACCGTTTGACTCGGGATGTTGAACGCTGGAGAATGTCAGTTTTATGTCGTATAGTTGGCATAGATCCCGCATTAAAGTGTTGTCAAATTCACGTCCATAGTCACAATGGATGCGAAGTGGAGTGCCGTAATGTTGAAAGAAAATCAAAAGGGTGTTTACGACAGTTGAAGCTGTTTTGTCGTTTATGGGGTAGGCTTGTGTAAATTTCGTTAGTTCGTCCCTAATAGTCAGTGCATGATTTCTAGATGGATACTCGAAGATGTCAATGTTAATACGTTCGAAAGGAGTCTTGGGTGTTTCCATAATAACAAAAGGTGCACTTAGGTTTTTCCTACAGAACTTTACCTTTTGGCAAGTTTCGCAGGATTTGATGAATTGTTCTACAGTTTTAATTAAGCCGGTCCAATTGTATTTTTCCCTAATACGTCTGATAGTTTCGTTAATGCCACGATGGAGGTTGTTTTTACCAGAGTGGTATTGTTGTATTATTATAGGAATTTCGTCTTCGGTAGGAGTTGTAACAATGTTTTGGCAGATTTTCAGTTTGATTTCTTTGTCGGAGAGAATGAAAGATAAAATTTCAAGAATGGGAAGTTCTATGTTATTTTCTATGCAGTATGTTTCGGAGTCGTTGAATTGGTCTTGGTTGGTATAAATAATTTTGAAAAGATGTGAGACGACAGTTTCAGGGTCATAGGGCAAAGGTACAACTAAGTATTTTCTATGCCTGACAGATTTACTGGCCATGATGTTAAGAGTGTCATTACTGAAATTAGGTTCTTCTTCGAAAAAGTCATCAATAATTTTGTCGTGTAAGTCGTTAGTTTTGTTTTGCCAAAAGAATGTAACTATGCGTTTGTGGGACTTGTCTAAAAGTTGAGAATTGGATATTTCAATTTTAGAGTAATCGATTATTGACTCAGTTTTGTAGAGTTGAACAAATCGATTAAACTCAGCGATAATTCTTTCGTCATGTTCGTCGTCATTGTCAGAGTTTTCAGGTTGTTCGGAGTCAGTTTCGTTGTTAGCGAAAATTTTGATTTTGGAAAGGAAATCAGCACATTGCTTGAAATGGTTGATTTTGATGCGAGAAAGAGCATCTGCGTTTTGGTTTAGCTTGCCGGGCTTGTACTCAATCTTATAATTGTATTCCTCTAGCTTAAGGCGCCATCTGGCTAGACGACTGCCAGGATCTTTGATGGAAAAGAGCCAAGTAAGCGGACGGTGGTCACACAGGAGTGTAAACCTTCTCCCAAAAAGATACGGTCTGTAGTGCTTAACAGCCCAAACTATGGCCAACAATTCTCGTTCGATGGTGGAATATCGTGTCTCTGCAGCACAGAGGGTGCGAGAAGCGTATGCAACAGGGAGATCTTTTCCCACAGGGCCTTGAGAAAGAACCGCTCCAATAGCAAAAGCACTAGCATCAGTAGTGAGCAGGAAGGGTTCTTCAAAGTTTGGATATATCAGGATTGGGTCAGATACAAGGGCTTGCTTCAGTTCATTGAAGGAAGACTTGCAATCTGCGTCAAAGATGAATTTGACGTCTTTTTGGAGTAGTTTAGTCAGAGGTTTAGAGATCTTCGCAAAATTTGGTATGAAGCGTCTGTAATACCCAGCGAGACCAAGAAAAGATTTGATGTCTTTCGGAGTTTGGGGTTGAGGAAAGTTCTGAATACATTCAACTTTTGAAGGGTTTGGTTTTACACCTTCTTGTGTGATAAGATGGCCAAGATAAGCCACTTCTTTACGAAGAAATTCGCACTTATCAGGTTGAATTTTTAGGTTAGACTTCCGAAGTCGTTTAAAAACTTCTGTCAACCGGGAAATATGTTCATGGATGGTCGGAGAGTAGACGATGATATCATCCATGTAGACGAGACAACGTTCATTCTGTATACCGAGAAGAATATTGTCCATGACCCTCTGAAAAGTAGAAGGTGCATTTTTTAAACCAAATGGCATACGAACGAATTCGTAATGACCATTTTCGACAGAAAAGCCAGTCTTAGGAATATCTTCCTCTTGGATTTCCAACTGGTGGAACCCGGAAGCGAGATCCAGTGTCGAAAAATATTGACACTTTCCAAGTTGGTCGAGAAGATCAGAGATATTTGGCAGAGGATATTTATCGTCTACAGTCAATTCATTTAATTTCCTGTAATCGATAACAACTCGCCACTTTTGTTTACCAGAAGCATCGAGCTTCTTGGGGACGACCCATACAGGGGAGGACCAAGGGGATGAGGAGTGCCTAATGATACCTTGTTCAAGCATTTTTCCAATTTGGGTTTTCACTTCCTCTTTATGTACTTGAGGATATCTATAGGATTTAGTGAAAACGGGCTTTGCGTTGTTCGTATCAATCGAATGTTTAACCTCGTTAGTGAAAGTCAAGACGTCACCTTCAAGATAGAAAATGTCTTGAAATTCCAAACAAAGATCAGTGATTTGTTCGCGTTCTTCGTCATTTAGATGTTCAGTTCTAATTTGTTGTCTAATAGTCGAGTTTCTGTCTATGTATTGGGATTCATGATAATCGTCTGTATTGAAATTCAGAAGAGGGTGAGTTTTGTCAAGTGGTTCCAGTTTTAAATCGGAAAAAGTTACTGTTTTGGGCATCGCGTTAGCGTTTATTATAGACGTTAGAAATTCACCTTTTGAGTTAATGTGTACGAGTGCGTTTGGAAGTCGTACTCTGTCAATTTCTTGAGTTGGTAAGATGGCCTCGATGTTAGAAAGATCGCATTTAAGTTTAAAGATCTTTTCTGTGCGTGCCTCAATGGTTATTTTGTTTTGTGTAGGAATTTGTGAAGTAATATTAGGCTTAACGTTGAGTGTGTCGGGTACATCAGTCAAGGGTTGATCGTTATCGGGAACTTTGTGTAAAGGGATGGTTTTAAAATTTGTTATTAGCTGTTTAGATTTTAAGTCAACTATGCATTCATAGTGTTCAAGAAAATCCAAACCTAGTATGCCGTCAAACTCAATGTCCAAATCGTATATGAAGACTTTATGTGGGTTACGTGGAGCGAATGGGATTAAAGTTGATTGTGAGATGGGAATTTTTTCGTGGGTAATACCTTGAATAGTTACTCTTTCAGGAGATCTTTGGGTGAAATTCTTTACGGTATTTTCTTTGAAGATAGAGATACCAGCTCCGGTATCAATAAGTAGTTTGAATTTAGAAGAAGCGTCAAGAATATAGTAGAGATTTTTAGAGTTTACAGTAAGAAGTGGGCTTAAAGAAATAGTTGCTCCGGGAAGTTCAAGTCGGGGTTCAAGTCGTCCAGATTGAGGTTTTGAATCTGGGTTTCGACTTCGCACAAAGTTGTTGTCGAATCGGGAGGTTGATCTAGGCTCGGAAGCGCTAGAAAATCCTGATAATCGTGACAATTAAAAGGCTCGACAGAGGTATCGTCAAGAGTTTCTTCGAAGCCTGAATAATTTTGACTATCATCCTCGTAGTCATAAGTATTGTAATTATCGGTATAATAATCCGAATATTGTGAGTAACCATCATTTTGATGTTGATTGAAATGATGTGTCCTTTCAGGACAGTTATTCGGGTTATTCTGTATAACCGAAGGACGAGAATAATTCGGGTTCATTTGAGACCTAAAAGGGGGTCTCTGGAAGTTTGATGGACGAAATTGTTGTCCTTGTTGAACGGGGGGATTGTTTGTAGGAAAATTTGGCCTTGTTTGTTGATTAGGCCCAACAGGATTTGGTCTATAGTTTGGATTAAACGTTTGAGAACTATTTTGTGTTTTCAAACGGCAATTTGCGGCTATGTGGCCTAATCGACCACAATGAAGACACTTAAGAGGTTGTGTCGGCTTTCGTGCTTGGAAGTTGGGTTTGAGAGGAACAGATTTGTTCGTTTTTTGGTCCTCGAAATAAGAAAGTTGAAGCTCTCTCCTAATCCGGGAGTGTGCTTCTAGAAGATCTTTTGGATTACTTGCACGAATTACTTGTCCTAACCGGGGTTCTAATCCCGTAAGAAGGGTATTCATGACCATAGTATCCACTAGAGTGGTCTGGGCGTCTTTTTGTTCTGGACTAAGCCCAGCCGTTTTGTGGATGCAGGAGTGCATTTTCGCACTCATTACCTGGAGTCGATTGTAAAATGTTAATGGGGACTCGTTGGCAAGTTGTTTCAGACCTTGTAAGTCGTGAATAAGGGAAGAGAGATCACGAGAATCTCCGAAATGCAATGTCAGTAGTTGTTTGATTTCAAGGTATGATCCGGGATTCCTTGAATTAACTAACTGCGCCGCTTTCCCTTTTAGTTTGTTTTTGATATGTATCACTAACAAATACCTTTGGTCCGCCGTGGACATATTATATGCGCAATTACACGCATCTATAAAGGTTCCCAAGGAAATTTGGTCGCCTTCAAATTCGGGTATAACGGAAAATATTTCCGTTAACCGATATCTCTCGGTTTCGGTGGTAACCGGGGTTGGTGAAGCTTGTGCCATTTTTATATTAATCGATACAAAAGAATTGGAACAAGGGTGTAAAAATAAAATGTTAAAAGGTGTAGAAAATTAATGAACTGTAGAATACGTTAGTGGGAATTAACGATTGTTTGAATGATAGAACAGTATGGTAACCAATTAAAATAGTAAATTCAAATAAATCAGTTATTCAAAATAAAAAATAAAAAAAAAATCAATGAAATAAGTAAATCAGATATACCAATATCAATAAAAAGAAATCAAATAAATATATCAATAGAATAAAATAAATCAGTTAATGAAATAAATCAATATTTCATTTGAATCAAATATATCAAAATAAAATTGAAATTGATAAATATGTAAAATCAAATAATAAAATAAATCAATATTAATCAAATTAAATAGATTATATCAAATAAAAATCAATGTTCAATAAAATAAATCAAATAATAATTACTTAAAACGAGTGACGATTCACCATTACTTACATCAACAGGAACATTGAAAGCGCCGTGTTCTACGTTTGATTGCAGTGAGGACTTCTTTCAGGTTCGTTGTTCCGTTGAGGGATAGGAATCCGCCGCTACCAGTTAGAGTACTCGTGTTCTAGTAACGTTAGACGGATCCTACTGACTGCGCCAATTTGTTATATCACACTTTCAAAATTTCTCTTTTTAAAAAAGACTTTATTTATACTTGCACAATTAATAAAACTTTTAATAGAAACTTGGATGTAATAAAAATAATAATAAAACTTAATAACAATAAAAAGACAAAATTACGTGTTAAACTAACTAGACAGACTTTGTAAGTAATAATGAATGATGTTACAATGAAAAAGTATAATTTATAAACTAAGAACGCTGACTAAGGTGTCGCAGCGCTTGCAGTTCTCACGGATGTTCGTCTGTGGGTAACTGGAGACGACACGTGTTATGCTGACTCAGCTTGAGAACTGTTGCTAGGTTGTTTCATATAAGTCGATGGAATAACTTATATAACATATATATATATATATATATATATATATATATATATATAATATATATATATATATATATATATATATATATATATATATATATATATGTATTAGATGGTTTTCGGGAATTCATCCGCGTAGTTGATAACTGATCCCTGCCGGGATCGATGGTAAAATGACGACGTTTCAGCAGAGTCACATCTGCCCTCTTCAGGTCGGTTCCCATAATTCTCGTAGCCTTCTGCTTTCGCTTCTAGTTACTCGAATACTGATCAGTATTCGAATACTAGAAGGCTACGAGAATTATGCGAACCGACCTGAAGAGGGCAGATGTGACTCTGCCGAAACGTCGTCATTTTACCATCGATCCCGGCAGGGATCAGTTATCAACTACGCGGATGAATTCCCGGAAACCATCTAATACATTTAGTGCCCGCGAAAACTTAAAAACAAATATATATATATATATATATATATATATATATATATATATATATAGGTATATTGTATGAATATTATCTGAATTCTCAACTATACCAGATAATTTTATTGGTATATTTGGTCAGATAATGAAATGCTCTAGAGAAAGGATTATGCAGAGATTTCAAACAATCTAGATTTATCCCATTTACCGAAATCATATATGACTATATAAACCATAATCAAGCATTCTCATCGAGCCAAATAATGAGGATCTTGTTTAATGAAACTCATATCGAGTTGACGCAAGTAATGCTTCAGGTTCACATGCCGAAGCCCATCTCGTTTGGCGATGAATATTTGTTTTGGCATTAACGGAGATGCAGCTATCCATGTAATCCAAATAGGTGCAAGACTACTTTGTTTTGAAAGACTGCGAATTGAACTACTGTTATTAAGGACTGCACCGTGCAATGGGAGCTCTTTATTAGATATTCCAATTACTGATCCAACTCAATATACACACGCTGGTTTTAACTGATACGATTCTCTTGATATCCAAGTAGTGATATTAGCACGATATTCATTGCAGAAATAAATTTAGATGTTCTAAAAAATGGCAAGTCGGATTAAATTATACAAATAAAATATTAAATAATTATTAATGGGGCATCAGAAGTTTCAAATCTAAGGTTGACGACATGGCATAAAATGTCCCCTGATGAGTGCTGACATTGCCAATAGCACACGCCAAGTCATTCTACAGATATACAGTACCAAGTAAAAGTAAATAAACGTTCGATTCGAAAAATTTCCTTGTTATAGGAATCAAAAATTTCTAAATTTATTATTGGCTTGACCACAATTCCAACAAAACTCATGTTTAGGCTCTGCACTATATGGTAGTCGATACTTTCGTATTTCCCCATCGTCTGCGTAGGTTTATTGTTATAAAATACATAAACAAAATCAAAATCAATAAAGAGAGTTTGGGTAATGTTTCCAAAACACCGATTGTATCCTTGGTTAATTATACTTAATTTGTAACTTAGGTTGGTTTTTACACTGTTTAATTCTATGATCGAATCTAAAACTCATCATCCAAATCTGGTACTACAAATCACTTTTAGTTTTAACATTAGCGGCAATTATCTCCATATTATTATTATATTATAATATTTGCTATAATCGACATGTGAGTTATGTCATCAGCAGAAGTACGGCATTATCAACAAACCATTCTGAATGGAATAGATCTTATTTTGAGATATTCCTTAAGAATGAAAACAAATTTTTGGTTTGGTATCAAAGTGAATTCCTAATTAACTATCCTTGTTGCACTTGAAAGTAAACGTCAGAGCAACAGTACTTGAAACTACAATGTTTTCTGAAAGATAATTGTGGCATTTCTGGTTTTTATTTTTTCTGAGTTCTTTGGGAATTTGTCACTGCGAATAATTTTTTTATTTTTTTTTTGTTCGTTTTGTGTTAACACCATTGAAAACGGGATCTAATTTAGACCTTCAAAACGTTTGAACTTTTGAAACATACAGACTTTCAAGTTTATGTGGTGTTATTCCCAAAGAACTCAGAAAAAATTAAAATTGAAACTACAATGTTATTAAAAGTTGCTTTTAATTTGTTCACATAAATTTCAACCTGAACTTGCATCTTATAACACTGATTAAAAAACTCATTTTTAGACACTTCAGTGACATCACATTAACAACAAAGTGCCTCTTTTTCCTATTTTTGTATGTAGCAAACGATTCATATGAGGTAAATATAAAATTTTCCTTTATTAGTAGATATCTGTGAATTATAATCGTTTGCAACAATAGTGTTTTTTGTGTTAATCTATGTACTTTGTCTTCACTAAGGACAACTAAAACCACAGCATAGTAGCATTAGGTCTAGTGAGTGCTATATCTCTAATGGTCAGCATCTGTAAATAAATATTTTAGTTGTATTATTAGAGTGTATGACCTTATTATGTTTTAATATAAGTATAATCGTTTGTAACACTATATGAACATGTTAATTTAACACTATATGAACATGTTAATTAGCTGTTCGTTGGGACGTTTTTCGGTCTTCCAGTTTGGAAATTGATGACTCTATTTCTCGCAATAATATTTCAGTTTATCATTGTTGTGTTTCATAATTTTAGTGAGGCATTATTTGATATCATTACTTAGTAGTTATTTCCTTTGTAAGAAAGTGAAAAAATACAGCTGTTCTTCGATAGTCATCTGAAGAATTTTGTTGAAGTATTACGTTACATAATACATTACTTTCAAATTTTAAATCTTTGTCAATATTTATTCTGGCTCCCAATATTTTTAATATTTGAGATTTGTAATAAATTTTGCTATATAATTTGCTTCAGTTATGTTATTTAATATTACATTTTCAGTTTCGTCAATTCTCTTCATATTAATACCTAGTATTTGCTATAATGAACATGTTAAATTCTTTTGCTCAGTATTTATCCTCCTTTTAAGATGCTATATACCCGATTGTCTCTTTCACAGTTGCAATGTCCTCCTTTTCTCTCCAGTTTACATATTATAGACAAAATAAGGTGTTTTCGTTATATCTATATTAGTTGATGCCCCTGTTCAAATATTTTTAACTTGGAATATTTATATATATATATATATAAATATATATATATATATATATATATATATATATATATATATATATATATATTTGTTTTTAAGTTTTCGCGGGCACTAAATGTTTTAGGTGGTTTCCGGGAATTCATCCGCGTAGTTGATAACTGATCCCTGCCGGGATCGATGCTAAAATGACGACGTTTCGGCAGAGTCACATCTGCCCTCTTCAGGTCGGTTCGCATGATTCTCGTAGCCTTCTGCTTTCGCTTCTAGTTACTCAAATACTAAGATTTTCTGAAGCGAGCGCGCTGTTAAATAGTCGCGGCTCGGCGCCTATCGGTTGACACCGTGAACGGCTGCGTGTGATTGGCCCTTGGCGTTCAGTGGGCACGGCTCCATCCTGCTGATTTGTTATTTCCGGTTGAGTTGTTATTGTACGGGTACGGGCCGGTACGGTGTTTAATAGGATTTTCCAACAATTCGATAAGTTCTGAATTTCATTGCGTGCGTTTAGACTGTGAGGTCTCTTCGCTATTTCAATTGCCTCTCTTACGAGTCTTGATTTCGGGTGTTCTATATTTGCCAGTACTCTGGTGTTCTCAAAGTCTACTCAGTGTGACATCGTGGTGGCGTGTTCCGCAATTGATGTTGTTTTTTCCTGCTTTCTTACAGCGTTCTGGTGTTCATCACGTCTAGCTTGAATTCTTCTATTAATTTGCCCCACATAGGTTTTATGACAGTCTGAACATGGTATCTCGTACACTCCCTGTTGTTCTAAGGGGATCCTCGTCTTTGGAGTTCTCAACACCGTGCTTATTTTTCTGTATGTATTGAAAATAGTATCGATATTGTGTCTCCGTAGAATTCTTGCAATACTGTCCGTGGTCCCCTTGACATACGGCAAATAAGCCTTGGTTATTGGTGTCTCATGCTCCTCGTCTGTTTGTCTCGGTTTTGACTTTAGGGCTCTTTGAATATTTTGGTCTGTAAATCCGTTTTGTCTCAGAGCTGTTTTCAAACTGTCCATTTCCTGTTTGATATTATCCTGGTCCGCTAGCCTTTGTGATCTGGTTACTAAAGTCTTGACGACGGCTTGTAGTTGGGTTGGGTGGTGATGAGAATTAGCATGAAGGTATCTGTTCGTGTGAGTTGCTTTCCTATACACCGTATGGCAAAGGGTTCCATCTTGCTTCCTATTTATGAGAACATCAAGGAATGACAGTTGATTGTTGGCTTCAACCTCCATGGTAAATTTTATTTTGTGATAGATGCCATTAAGGTGATCTAAAAAAGTATTGAGGTGTTCCCTCCCATGAGGCCAAATCACAAATGTATCATCCACATATCGCAACCACAAACTGGGTTTAAGAGTTCTCATTTTACCATCGATCGCGGCAGGGATCAGTTATCAACTACGCGGATGAATTCCCGGAACCCACCTAAAACATATATATATATATATATATATATATATATATATATTTGTTTTTAGGTTTTCGCGGGCACTAAATGTTTTAGGTGGTTTCCGGGAATTCATCCGCGTAGTTGATAACTGATCGCTGCCGGGATCGATGGTAAAATGACGATGTTTCGGCAGAGTCACATCTGTCCTCTTCAGGTCGGTTCGCATAATTCTCGAATAACGTATTCGAGTAATTAGAAGCGAAAGCAGAAGGCTACGAGAATTATGCGAACCGACCTTTTACCATCGATCCCGGCAGGGATCAGTTATCAACTACGCGGATGAATTCCCGGAAACCACCTAAAACATTCGATTCCCGGTCAAATCCTTTTATCGAACTTCAATTTTGTTAACATTTGTGTTTGCTGATAGACTTTTCCACTAAGCCACCGGTGATGATATATAAATTCCTTATTTAATTTTTTATTTATTTGTTCTAACATTTTTCTCATATTTTTCACTGCTATCGGTCATCTAGTGTTAGATTATTGAAATAAAAAAATATATTAACCTACAAGAGGTCTAGTGAAGCATATTTTCATGATGGCACACAACGCTTAAAAATTAGCTGTACTCTGAGTGTTAATCTATTTCAATGTCTAAAGGACGAGGCCACAAAAGAGTTAATTAGGGCTATTTAAACATTTGGGTTTTGTTCTAAACTCAATTTGGTGAACCACTACTGCAAAGCGTATATCTCCAAAACTTCGAATTAGTTATCAACGACTGTGGTTTCTGTAAGCAAATTTTGAATGACTAATAAACAATGTAGTGGTTTTGCATTATTGATTTTAAGTTTTCAGTCTCACATGATTTCAGAAAGCTGGATAAATGAAAACAGATTATTTAGGAGCGTACTAATCGCAATTTAAGGAAGTCAATTTAGTTATTCTCATATAGACAAAAATCATTGTTGCATCACAAGATGCTTTTCTTAAGGCTCCTGTCATTTTTATTTTCTTTGAAAAGTTTGTAACTCAGGTAGGGCGTTCGGTCGATCTTTACCATTTCACTCAAGGAATATGAAATTAAAGGTTTGCGTAGTAAATTTTTTAGATGATGAGTTTTTATATTACTAGGATATGCACAATACTACTATAAATTCAATCGTGTATGTATAATGTAATATTTTTACATTGACCTTATATTTATTTGTGTGTCATTCACTGGATAATAGGTTAGCATTTCATATTGATTCTCAATTTTTGAGCACTTAGTTACCCGACGGAACTTTCAATTATTTATTACATTTGTATCTAATTTTACTAACAACAACATCGAATGTTCCGAGCGATCTCCTACTAATTGCACTCAGAAAATACTAATAATAAAAAAATCATATCTTGGTGACTGAAGGCATTAACTAACTTCTACTGCAAACTACTAACTAACTACTGCAAATTTGATATAAACAGGATAGCACTAAAAATTCTAAAAATCATGTGAAATAACATGTGGCGTTCCTAGGTATTACTTTTTTATAGTTATAAGTGCAATCGCCAAAAACATCCTTGATATTTAGTTTGTCATTTGATTTGGTACTACTACATCTAATAAAATATGTGTTGTTTTCCATTTTTACTATGTGAAACAAATTTACAAATATCAGAATTGTGCATATTTGTACAAAGCATCTATCTCAAATTGCTTCCTAGATGTTCATTCAACTACCGTGTAAAAATCATTTGTTTGAACAAATAGAGAAACCAGGAGAAATCAGGTGATCATCTGATAAATACTCGGATCTTTCAACGAATAAAAAATGTGTAGAAATAATAGACTTAACGTGTACTCAGTACTGTGCATTTCTCCTTTTTAAATGAAACCAGAACTAACTATCATATTTATTTAAACATCTACTCATTTTGAGCATATTTAAAAATAGCAAGCGGCCCCATAACGACTGATCTGGGACCCAGTGCTTTTAATTAAGTTACACCTACAATATAACATGCAAACAAATACTCAATAACATATATAATGGTGTATTTAAAGAAACGAATTTTAAGTCTAGTTCACCGTTAAAAACCCTTTAAATCCAATCTGAAGCTGTTAGTATAATTACAATATAATATATTTCAATTTGAACTCAAAACGGAAGATATTTTTGGGCTGAATTTTTTTTATATCTGTTGTGGTTTTGTTTAAGATAAAGTAAATTTTGACGCGCTTTTTGTTTTTAAAACAATGTTTTGCGGTTATTTCAGACAGTAATGATTTTATCTAATTAACCAGAAACACGGTATAACACCTAGTGGTTTCCTAATCATTGTCTTTACTTTTAAGTTAGAAGCTCTCAAATACAAAACAAGTTTATCTGTTTCAGAAAGATAGGATAATACTATTTCCATAGTTTCAACGTTTTCGCATTACCAAAGAAAAAATATAAACATTTTAAGATATAAATCCCCCTGTCGAAGTATTAATTAAATACTAAAATACAAATTTTGTATCAAATGAGTTGCAATTTCTGAAAGAAATTTTAAATCAAATTATGTATCTCATTCAAATCTCGTTTTATTGCTGATAACTAAAAATCATACAGAAACAATAAATATAGCATAAAACTCAAAAATAACTGCTCAAAATGTCCAAAATTATATATAATTCGCACATTGTATTTGTGGGAGTGCGTATAGGCATTCTTTAGTGGTTAGCGGCATTCAAAGAATGAAAAAGACCCAAATATAGTTAACGGCGTTGAGAGTAAGAATAATCAAGAAAAACTCTTGTATTCCTCAACGACGAAATGGAAACACATTCATCCAGAAGAGCACCAGGAATTAAACTAAGAGATCAAGTAATTGTCTTCTAAACGTTGTTTGTGGCATATTCTTGATTACTTTTATGTTTTTTTGGGGAATAACACCACAATAGAAATAAAACTACGTATATTGCAGGAATACCAAACGTTTCATAGTCTATTCTGACTTCGTTGTCAATGGCTTTACATTTATTGATGTGATTGCAAAATGAAAATTTGGGAAAAATTTCTATATTGTTCAAACATTGACAATTAACAACGATTATACGAGATGAGGCTTATTGTATTCTATCCAACAATAAACGAGGTTGACTAAAAAATATTAATATTGATTAAAAGTGAAATACACTTTTGGTAATATCAAAAAGGTTTATTAAATTTGGAAACTGCATCCACTAAAAAGCAAAAACAACCAAAAAAAAAAGATCAGTTCTACTTTGCAACTCTACTACTTAACTCCTACCTCAGAATTAGTATTTAATTTTTGCAGAACCATATTACTTTATTCGGTTTCGTTGTTTTTGCCATTTCTCAATCAACGAGACTAGATCGATAATTGTGCCTTGCATTTTGGATGCCAGTTTGCTGCCGTTTCGATTTACCGAAGGAAGTGAGATAAGCAAGTAATAAATTATTTTCTCGCGGTTAAATTATTTACAAGTTTCTGATAGTATAATTGACGTTGAGGTTACTGATCGATTAAAATATCGATTTATCGTTTTTATTTATCGTTTGTATGTGTAATTGTATTATTTTTTATGATAGCTTGAAACTCAAAAACCAGACCAGGATTTCATCCTAAGGCATTGTTGGATTGCTTAAAAAAGTATTTATTCAATATGATCCATTTTCTCTTCTTTTAGGCAGTGAAAAGGAAACCATTCTTTTTTAACCGATTTCCAAAAAGGAAGAGGTTATTAATTCGTATGAAACTTTTTTTATGTATGTGGGGGATTATTCAAAAACGGCTTGGGCAATTTTGATGATTTAAACCGTATTATATTAAGAAACATTACAGAAAGGTCCCTTATAATTGTCTATAACATGAGATTTGCGGTTTTCTAGAAAATCAGAAAAAAATTAAATAAGGGACTAGATTTCAGCGATTTTCAATGAATTTTCACTGTTTTCTATAAAACCGTTAAAGAAATTTGAATATTATAAATTGTATTCTACAAAGATATGTTTCCAGCTTAATTCCTCACATTTTCCTGTAACGCAAAACATACTATTTTTCTGAAAATTGGAAAAATATATACCAAAAAACTGTAAACATCATGGTAAATGTCAAATTTTTATCATAAATATCTAGTTTAAATCTCACGATATACGATGAAAGTATATCGTACAGGGTATTTTTAATGGTTTTCAATTTGATGCATTTGAAAGTCTTTTTCCGTTAGAGACGATGTTATAGTCGCGTAAAATGGCAAAAAATATTCCGTTAGTTTATCGAAACGAAAATTTGTTGGATATGGTATACGGTTGTAGGGGTGTGCGTGGGTACATCTGATATTAGGTGGTACATACGTTGTTGTATACATAGGATAGTTGAAATATAAGTTGGAATTGAATTAGTTATACAGGGTGTTTCTAAAAATATTGTACTGGGTGGCACATTAATAGTTGCGTATACAAAATGGTAGAAATAAGAGTGGAGCGAAACTAGAGTTATACAGAGCGGATATTTGCGTTATAGGACGGAAAATAATTAACAGTTATACAGAAGGCTTTAAAAATTGTCAGAAATAGTTGAATACAGAGGATGGTTGAAATATAGGTTGGAGTAGAATTACAGTTATATAGGGCGGTTTAAAAAAGTTATATAGTTTGGAACACAAATAGTTGCTTATACAAGGTGTTTGAAGTAAGGGTAAAATTATTGTTATTCAGGGTGTATCAAAAATTTATTACATAAGCATAAGCAGTTAGGATATTTGAATTATAGAACATAGGACGAAGTATAATTATAGAAATTTTAGAAGCAGTTGCATATACCGGGTGGTTAAAATAAATGGTAGAGTAAAATTAAAGTCATAAAGTGTAGCTCAGAAAGGTGAATTTTGTTATATTGGGTAGACCATGAGCAGTTGCATAAATGGAATACTAGACATATGGAGCGAAAAAAAAATCATTGGTATACAGGAATAATTTAAACAATAGAAAAATAGAAAGAGATAATAGTGTGGAGAGGATTTATACTTATACAGGATGGTTTTAAAGATTTCAGGGCAGTTGTGATATTACTCTGAAGTTGGTAGACAATATAACTCGTTCCTTTAAGTTTCCTTGAACTTTCATCGTCTTGAAGTGGTTGATCTCACAACGTTTCAATAGCTGTGTATCTGCTATCGTCATCAGGTAAATGATGATGATAGCAGATACACAAATAAAGGTTACTAAATCCTTTTAATTTATCTTTTCTATATGCACGGAAATTGAGCTGCGCCCTAGAAAACGAGAGGAATACCACCGACCACAATAATGGTAGTCTATATACTCCTGTTTAATCATTAGTAAAGCTCCATGTGATTTTGTCAACTGTTACCCGGAAGGCAAACCCTCTGAATTGACTGAACTGGTCCAACTACAGTGGATGAATTGGACATACAAGCCATCCCAGGAGAATAATTAATCAGAAATTCAAAAGTCATTAGTTATCCGAAAATTTGATGAAACTGGACTATTGTACTTAAAACAAAATTGATGCTTGGGACTTTTAAATTTGTAAACATATTTGTAATTTTTTTGTTCTTATTTTTGTTGTCTATATGTCTTTGTGTATCTGGCGCCCTATATGAAGTATCCACAGTTGGCCAAAACGGACCCACCATCTATAAAAGCGCTCAACTGAGTTAGTGCTATTACTGTAAGGAATACCCCACAACAATATTGTTGGCGTTATAAATTGGCATCAACTGACAGCTATACTATATTTGCTAATATCATTGTCTAATTTGGATACAGCCTTAAGATCATCTCTGTCGTGTGGTGTTGTTGTTTACAGTTCGTTTGGTCTAACCTAGATCTTGTAGCATAAATTTTCTAAAATATGTTTATGTTTTAACAGTATTGAGCAAAAATTTCAAAGTATCATTCTCCTTAATTGATCCTCTAATATAGGATAACTGCTGTAATTTATATTGTACTTATACTTATATACTTATACTGAACACCATTTAAATCCATTATTGTTTATAACGGTAACCCCGTTGTAGCTTCTGTAAACAATTTGTAGAAGACTAAGAAGCCATATATTAACTTCCGTTGTTTATTTAAAATAATGCTGAACAACAAAATCATTTCTGAAACCAAATAAAACTACCTTATATAAGAGTTTACTATCGACAGTTTAATACAGAACTGGTTATTAACATAAAAAAAACTCATATTATCACAAAATACAAGGGCTTTTGCGTAAACACCTTAAAAATTGATTTTATTTGTCAAAGTGGCTGACGACTCCCAGGTGGGTCACTGCAATCAGAATGCAACTAATTAAGCTTTTATGTATAGAAAAGACAAACAAATTTACAGTTAGAGATATTTATAGCTAGTGTTTGAATTTAAAATATTTATAGTTTTCTTGAGTTTAAAGTTTTACTTTAATTAAGCAACTACTTTCTTCATCTAAATTTATTGCATTGCTGGGTTCGCTGTGGAATTTACGAAATTTTGGGTGTCACAGTGCTTTTTAAGATTATTTACTATTTTGAGGAATGTGAGATATAATTGCCATAAATCGGTTTAACTTTGAATTATTTATACATATTCTGGTTTTCTGGTTTTTAGTAATTGATAGACTTGCTTTCAAATTGAAACACGAAAATGCCATTGATGTAATGTTTGTAAATACAGGGTGACCCATAACTAATGGACAATACGATAACTGTAGTTAAAGGCGGTGAAAATATACCGATTAACACAAACATGCCTTAGTAAAATGTTTGTAGTAACCGATATGCAGGTTCCCAAAGTGAGTATTTGGTATTTGAAAATTTGTGATATTTGAAAAACGGCTCCAATTTGGTACAGCATAGTTTTCAAGGGCGACAAACAAGATTTTTTTATGGTACTCTTACAGGTTGTTTGTTACGAAGGTTGAATTAGGCCTATATAACTTGCGTTTCGACGATAGATAATGAAACCGCCAAATTACAATACAAAAAACGTCTACTTACTGAATCTCCACATTTCAAGGTGCTTTCGAGATATTTCCATTTAAATACGATACAGCATATCACCGGAAGCAGCTTCAAAAAAGAAATTTTTTTAAGTAGGTCGTGAATTTGTCATGATTTCTTCTTTGAATACTGTCGACTTATCTACTATGTTTTTAAAGTGAGTAATTGCTATAAAGCGTTCATTAAATATGCCCAGAATTAAAGAATTTGTAAATAGTGAGCTAAGGGATTTGTGTTTATGCAAGTTGAAATGTTTTTCTAGTCGTAAAAAATTTCATCGATTAGACAAAAATTTAGGTGAAATATGTTCGTTTCACACCAAGAATTCTGGTGGCCTATCTAAAAGAATTTCAGCTGATCATGACAATAATATTTTAGTTAGAAAATCCTGCATGAAGTAAGTAAATATCACGAATTTTAAGTACAAAAAACTTTTATCCGTATCACTTTACGCCATTACAAAATTTATTGCCCACAATAACTTCCACGTAGACTAGAGTTTTGTCAGTGGATGCAACGTAAAATCACTCAAAATCCAGCGTTTCTTGCAATTATCCTATTTTCTGACGAAGATACATTCACACGCCGCAAAGCCTTCAATTGGAGGAATAACCACTGTTATGATTTTCATAATCCTCATAAGGCCGGGCACAGACTTATAGTTTCTGTTCTGTTCTTAAAAGAATACAATAGAAAAGAATTGTAACAAAAGGCTAGAACGCAATGCAAAGTATATTACTCGTCACAAACATACCGATCCGAAACGGCAAGAACGCCCTGTCAGAAAGCAACCGGCCCCCCTCGCCGGTCAGAACGTTCTCTCCGGTAAGAAAGGGGCATTACGTACTAGCTCCATACATCGGCATATACATCCCGGTTACAACCCGGCGCCGGCGATTTTAACCCAGTTCTCCTACAACTGTGCGTTTGATCAGTTGGTTATCGTCCATTACGAGTTATCATATATTAGATGTATCTACCACAAGCGCTAGATAACGACTGAGGGCAAAACAAAAAAACCCGACGACCGGCAAGTATGTGGCGACGAACTCGGATTCTCTTCTGTTCTATAAGAACAGATCAGAAACGGTAGTTCTGTGCCCGGCCTAAGTATCGTGAAGCTCTTTTCAGCATGAATTTCCCATTAATATCTGGTGTGGAATTATTGACGATCACTTCATTGGTCCGTTTGAACTTCCGACGAGATTAAATGCACTACAGTATTTGGAATTTTTGGAATATAATTTGAGTAATTAACTCGAAGAAGTTCGTCTTATTACATGGCAGCCTATTTGGTTTCTGCACGATGACACGCAATATTTAAATGACTACTTGCCGCATAGTTGAATTGGATGTGGCAGTGAATTTCGTTGGTCGCCTCGTACTCCAGAACTTAATCCTATGGACTTTCACGTATGGGGATACATAACATCTTTGGTGTACCGCAATGAAATTAATACCCTAAACAAGCAGCTTTGAGCGAAAATTCAGGAAGCCGCAAATATTCTTAAAAATAATATTGCAACCTTTTTCAAGATAAAACGGCATTTCATAAAAAGTGTAATAAAATGCATTGATGCTAATGCTGGTCAATTTCGACATTTGATGAAGTGAATCTATTTGTTTTGTTTTTCATAATTAAATTGAATGTTTTTGAACCTTTAATGTTTCATTTAAATGACTAAGCGCCAGTCTTAAAATGACAATATCTCGAAAACACCTTGAAATATAGAGATTTAACAAGTATACGTTTTTTTATATAACAAGTAATATGTATTTTGTAAGAGTACTATGTAAAATGATAACAAATTCTAGTTTATCGCCTTTAAAAACTATGCTGTACTTAATTTCAGTTTAATATATGGAGCCGTTTTTCAAATATCACAAATTATCAAAAACCAGATACCAACTTTAGGATCGTGTATATCGTTTACAACAAACATTTTACTAAGGCATGTTTGTGTTAATCGGTATATTTTCACCACCAGTGCAGTTATCGTATTGTCCATTAGTTATGGGACACCCTGTATATAACAGACGTTGATCACAATATGTTACAGAAAATTGTTTAGTATTAGGTCGCAATATACCATCTCTATTGTGATTTGTGCTATATACACAAACTTCCGAAATCTTCGTTATCTGAGGTAATACTAAACTTTGAAGTAGGATAGCCGAAAGGTTAAGACAACTGTGGTTGTCGGCCTTGCTGCTTTTCTGGAGGGCACTTGGATAATTTATGGTCAAACTTAATGTGTTCTTTCCGAACATTATTACGCGGAATGCTTTGAAATAGTTAGATGAAGGTGAAATGGCGCCCGAAGGGCCGAGAAGGTTTGGATACAAAAACTTATCTCTGTTCGTGTTGTTCTCTTGAGATCGCAAGTTCATCCTCATACTTAAGCATTTTAAATAATGTTTTTGTTTAATCGTCAACTGATCTTTAGCGAAACATAAAATACCCAATACGTAATATCGTCCAATAATTTACTAGTAACCCTATGTATGCACTAGTAAGACATAGAAGCTTAAAAAAATCGATATATAGCAGATTTTAAGGCTTTCTGGTAAACAGAATATGACAATTGAAGGAAACTTACTGCAATATATAAACACACAAAACTATAGAGTGTTTAGCTACACTTTTGGACCCCTAACATATATCGTAGGAAAAATCGCAGTTCTTATTTTCAGTTATCCAAAATGGGCTGACATATGTAGTTAACAGTCGCTAAAAAAAGCAGTGAATGCCAACACACTGTTTATATATAATCATACCCATCTACTACCAAATTAATGCAATAAAAAAGTAGGCATCAATTATAAAATCGACCATTCCTAACGTAGGTAAAAATTGTGATAAAAAATGAGAATCAAGTGGAATTTGAATTAATCAACCATTTATACAATTAGCAAAAACGAAGGAGAAAAACTACTGGATAAGAATTCTGCATCCTCAAGATATGAATAAATATGGATACGCCAATATCTTACCACTGTTAGATATATACACTATACAAAAATAGAAGTTTATGCATCAAAGGTGGATTAAAAATACAATGAGTGTCCAGCAAAATCATCGTGGCAATAAATAATAGAAACAGATATGAACACCAGATAATAGATGAATTTATTACAGAATCTAAAGGAACAATGACGTACTTTAGGTATGGACAATATAAAAGGAAGAAATAGAAAAACAAGAGTCGTGTGAATAATATCAATAACTTTCTAACAGCATTGTATTTGTATTTTATATGCCATTAAGATTATTCTGCATTAAGAGCTGTAGCTGTAGGTTGCAAAACTAAACAGGCTGAACTGTTCTTAACCGGAATGTGAAAATCCGCCATAACAGCACGATTATTTAAAATATAATATAGTATAAAGTGAAGCTATCAACAGAAATGTTTTAGATAAGCAGTATATAATAGTAAGCTGATTTCAAAACAATGCTGAAGGCAGCCCCGAATCTTCCTTCAACTTGCTATCTAAAAACATCATAGGTTAAATAAAGTGGAAAAACAAAACCACCTATATAGACGAAATATATTGTGGAGCATGTATAATTCCAAGTGCTAACAACTGAGAAATGTAGAACAAATTGACAAATATGGTTAAAGCTTACTTTAAAAACTCACAATACAACTATATCAAAACACTCCCTAGTCTTTTAAGATGTTTAGAACTTCTTCAAGTGTATACAGACTTTCACCTGCAAGATGAGAATATTAGTCCGAAGTGTTTAGGGTTTCACGAATTTTTGTTTCTAAGTTTTGCAAATTACTGTACATTGTGTTAAAGTTTCTTGCAACTGAATTTATATGTTATAGTCGCTTCAATTTGTGGTTTGCTAAAGTTAAATTCATGATACCTAAAACATATTCTTTTCAATACTTAACAAATGCCAAAGACAAACTCGACTCGACTCTGTGAAATATTAAAGAATCTTCTAGTTGTTATTGAATATCAGTAATTGATTCTGTGAATTATTATGCTAGTAATGTTGCTTAACATTTTGAGGGGTAGTTTTCAATCTTTCATGTGTTTATACATCAGATAAACTGTTGTTTAATTAATGATGAATACATTTATTCAGATCATAAATATAACAACTTACAACCAGAGGTAGTTTATACAAATTTCAAAATATTATAATCGAAAACTGTGAGTTCAATATACCTACTTTACCTCGAACATTAACAAAAATAGTTGGACATAGTTTCACATTATATCGGTAATTTTTATATTTTGTAGGTTGCTATAAATGTTAAGAACTGAAATTTAGAGTTATTCAAAACGTCTATTTCGTATTTCCGTTCTCAATACTTCTAGTGTTTATGAAGCCGTTATGTTTACATGAGAAGATTATTTCTCATCCAGGGACTAGAATACTCGCAGCTACCAGTAGTTTTATTCTAATATATTCTGGCAACACAAATTGATTTTCAAACATATATTTTTTTTCATTATGGATGCTTGTGGAAATGGTTTATTTACTATTTGTAATTTTACCTACCACAAAACTGAAAGTCCAACTTGTCGTGTACATCATCTCATGTAAGATATCATTAAATATAGTAAAATATACTATTTGATGAAAGCAGATTTGCCTAATAATAAATAATAGAAAATATAAGAAAAATATCATTGATATATTTGATTATTCATGTCATATTTTTAGTCATCTACATAAAAGGTATTTCAGTATTTTAAATTTATGCTATCCAAAAGTGTAGAATTACATATTGTTGTTCCTGGCTTCATTTTACTCCTTTAAGTACTCCCGCTTTCCATACAGGAATAATATCACAGTTCAAATATGTAATTTTCTTTAACTTAATTGGCCCTCAAAATTCCGTTATCTGTTTAACAATTTATCTGTGTTTTTTTATTATGACGCGTCTATCTTATAGGAAGATGTCTAAGTTAAAATCTCGAAATAAATGGCTACTAGGTTAACTTTTCTATACAAATGTGTAAAAATACGATAGGGATCTTTTTATTCAAAATTTGACTAATCTATTTCTACCAAAGTCATTTAGAAGTATAGAACTGTTGGATTTTAAATAGTATATGCTAAAACCCCAGAAACTGACTATATTTTAAAAATAAATATTGCAACGGTAATTTTATTGTTTTACATTATATTACTAATCTAAGTATCCAGTCATTTCAAATAACAAAGAAGCAGTTGCTGAATTTAATTGTTTTATTAATTTTTTGTTTTAAAACTTTTAACTTCAAACTGTTTTATAAAAAGTAAATTTCGTGCCTTATATTCGCATCAAAATTGAGAAACTCACCAAAATTTTTGAAAGATATTTCCAGTCTACTTGATTTAATTAATTATACATTTTCTAATCAACTTTCGCTATTTTAGGAAATGAAGATATATCAAAGTAATATTTTTCGTTTATGGCTTTCTACATACTTCAGGCTTTTATAATAGTTTATAATCAAAGCGGTGAGCGATACATACGATGCAATAGATCTTCGCTTGGAACATAATTACGTATAAGATAAATTTTAATAACTATTCTCATTAGCTAATTGGCAGAACAATTTAAATAAATCCTTGACAACAGTATGGGGCTTAACAGTGAACTGTAAGCGCTAATCTGGTTGTAATTCCATACATTTACACAACTACTCGAGGAATTAATCAAACGACGTGTCACAAATTGTACCTATACCAAATAATAGTGTATAACGCGAACAAATGTGCATTGCCTTGTTCTTTCAAGCTTTTAACCCAAAAATTACGCAATAAATATTTTATAGCTAAATGTGGAAACAATGTAATAATAAATCTATATTAGAAGATGTGACTATTTAAATAAAAACCAGAGATACCACAATTATTATTCAGAAAACAACTAGAAGATATGACGTTACATAATGATTTTGTAACAATTATAGGTACAAGGCGATAGCGCAATGTACTAAGCTCACAGATTAAACTGACAAGAATGACATAAAGAGTTATAGTAACTACATTAAGTAGTGATAATCACACAAAAGAGATTGTTTTTTTATTTTAAAGTGGATAATTATTGATAAAAATTTTAAAGGAATTTCTCGCAGCGCCACGTTACTGGCCCAGTTGGAAAACTAAACCATTCTAGGGATCCTCTCAAATTCAGACAAACATTTTTGTCAAACCATCAAGATTTTAAAAAATTCCCAAAACCCGCCTGCTGCGCCTCCTGTCGGGTTAAATTGTAAATATGACTCACTTAGCGGCACCTATTGGGTTAATTGTAAATCTAAACCATGGGGGGAACAACTCAAACTCATATAAAGCCATTGACAACGAAGTCAGAATAGACTTTGAAACGTTTGGTATTCCTGCAATATAAGTCGTTTTATTTCTATTGTAGTGTTATTGCCCAAAAAAACATAAAAGTAATCAAGAATATGCCACAAACACCGTTTAGAAGACATATAAACAGTTTTGTCAAAATTGGCCCAACCTTTATTAGTTAAAAAAAAAGCGCGATAGTTAAATATTAGAACCTTTATAAAAAGATGAATTAAATCAGTAAACCTGTTCTCCAGTTGTGGTTTGACTAAATCAAGTAGATATTCATTTTTATATTTTACTAGTCGTTACCGGCTGCATCACCCGCGTATGGAATGTACAATTTTTTGGAACCACCTTGTATAACTGTAACTCTACTTCACTCTGTAGTGCAACCATTCTTTAAATGCTGCTGTTTTTGAACCATCCTGTATAACCATAATTTTACTCTACAAAATATTTGAATCACCCTGTGTATGCATCTGCTTAAGGGTCACCAAATAAAACACTTTCTAAACACTTAACTATAACTCCGCTCGACTATTTTTAACCGACTTCCAAAAAGGAGGAGGTTATCAATTCGTCGCGTATTTTCTCGCTTTTTTTTGTATGTATGTTACCTGATTTCTTCTCCTGTGGTGCACCGTTCTGAATGAATTAGGTCTTGTTTAATAGAGTATATATCCGGATTGGTGAAACTTCAAATTTTGGAAAAGAATTTTATTGGTAAATTGATAAAATTTGTGAATGAACACATGCGTGCATGGAAATCGACCAATATCCCTAATATTTTAGTCGATTTTTCGATAACTTCTTATGGATGTGTATAGTTTTTTACCGTTTAATCTATTAAGGAAGATCTTTAGGTGATCTCATATACTTTTCTGCGACATGCAACTTGCAGTTTTGCAGAAAATCGCCGAAAATTGCAAAATTCTTAACAAAAATTTCATCGAAATGACATAACGGACATTTCCTCACAAATATTTTAATTCCAACGTAATAGTGCGGTAATTTTAGGCACTGGAAGTTTTAATTGGGTAAATAGGTAGTAAAGCATAGTATTTTCGGCTCCTTAAATCAATGAGTACCAAGTCCGTTTTGTTTGTATACCAGGCAAATACCTATTTAAATGCAAATTTTTCCCTTTTGCGAAGACGGTGATTTTGGTTGTGACATTCTCCCGGCCTAAAAGAAAATTCAGTGACAACACACGTCAAACTTTAAACTGCTATTTGGTACGTTTATAGACAGGGTGTTTAGTTATAGCAAACAAAATCACAAAGTAAAGTGATAGAAGGAGTTGCATTTATATGAAGAATGAAATATAGGAGGGACTAGAATGATAGTGGTGCCTAGTCAGCTGTATATACAGGATAGTTGGAATATAGGGTGGACTGGACATTTGGTGGTATAAAAATGTTGAAAAAAATGTGAAATTAAAATTATATATGGTGATTAAAAAACTGTTATATGATGTGGACATAAGCAAATCATATACAGGATGGTTGAAGTATATGCTTCAGTTGAATTATATTTCTGCAGTGTGATTAAAAAAATATTTTATAGCCCATAAGATGTTGCATAAAGGTGGAGAGGAATTAATGTTACACAAGACGATAATATAAAATGTAAAAAATGAACTAATTTATGGGCTAGCCCACAAGGAGTTATATACTATGGTTGAAATATAGGACGGATTTGACTCCGTAAATATGGGATGAATTCTACTCCGTCCTATAGAAGACAGCTAACAAATTTATGCTTGTCCGTGGGTAGTCGTATGTACAGGATGTTTGGTACATAGGTTGGAGTGGAATTATGTATAGTTATACACAAATAGAATAGGTGAAACAACAGCGGAGTATAATTACATGGATGTAAAAAAAGTTATATTAAGTGGCCAGTATGCACATTAAGGTGCTCATTCTGTACAAATTAATTACCTACCAATCTAGTATATTTTAAAGCCGGTGTCAAGCAAATCTAAAATCCTTCATTGCGTACTTATCTACCAATTCATCAAACTTGATTGTTGCTTGGCACCGGCTTCAAAAATATACTAGATTGGTAGGTAATTAATTTGTACAGAATGAGCACCTTTTAATGTTTACATTTTTTACTTCCTAGGTAGGTACCTAACAACATTGAATGTTTATTTATTTATATTTTGTTATAATTATTTTTAGCGTTTTAGTTATAGGTAGAAGTCGGTTATATATATTTTTAAATGTTTTATTTTCAACTTTTTAGTTTTTTTGAACTTTTATTTATTATTTTGTATGTATAACCTTAATAGACAGATCGAGGTAACATCGAAAGCCTCAACATTACACAATGATACTTTATCATTTAAATTGACAGGTAAATCTTTACAAACAAAATGTACTTGTACGCGTTGACTTAATAAGCCCAAAATATATTTATGCCTGATGGACTACGCCATGTAATCTTTTGTCAACATTTTTGACAACCCTGTATAACTATAGATAACCCAACCTATGTACCAACCATCCTGTACATACGACTGCCCACGGACAAGCATAAATTTGTTAGCTGCCTTCTCTAAACTATAGGACGGAGAAGAATCCATCCCATATTTACGGAGTCAAATCCGTCCTATATTTCAACCATAGTACATAACTCCTTGTGGGCTACCTCATAAATTATTTCATTTTTAACATTTTATATTATCGCCCTGTGTAACATTAATTCCTCTCCACACTTTATGCAACTTCTTATGGGCTATAAAAGAAATATTTTTTTAATCAGACTGTATAAATATAATTCAACTCCAGCATATATTTCAACCATCCTGTATATAAAGCTTCCTACGGACCACTATCATTCTAGTCCGTCCTATATTTCACTCTTCATATAAATGCAACTCGTTCTATCACTTTACTTTGTAATTTTGTTTGCTATAATTAAAAGTTTGACATGTGTTGTCACTGAATTTTCTATTAGACCGGGAGAATGTGACAACCAAAAGCACCGTCTTCGCAAAATGGAAAAATTTGCATTTAAATAGGTATTTGCCTTATATACAAACAAAACAAGTTTGGTACTCATTGATTTAAAGAGCCGAAAATACTATACTTTACTACCTATATGCTTGAGATGTAAATAGAAAATTTTCAAATTAGCAATTAAAACTTCCAGTGCCTAAAATTACCACACTATTACGTTGGAATTAAAATATTTATGAGGAAATGTCCGTTATGTCATTTCGATGAAATTTTTGATAATAATTTTGGAATTTTCGGCGATTTTCGGCAAAACTGCAAGTTGCACGTCGCCGAAAAGTATATAAGATCACCTAAGAATCTTCCTTAATAGATTAAACGTTAAAAAACTATAAACATCCATAAGGAGTTATCGAAAAATCGATTTTCATGCTCTCATGTGTTCATTCACAAATTTTATCACTTTACCAATAGAATTCTTTTACAAAATTTGAAGTTTCACCAATCCGGATATATACTCTATTAAACAAGACCTAATCATTCAAAACGGTGCACCACAGGAGAAGAAATCAGGTAACATACATACAAAAAAAAAGCGAAAAAAAAACGCGACGAATTGATAACCTCCTCCTTTTTGGAAGTCGGTTAAAAACATATTGGCACGCACATAACGTGTTTATCTCGATACTGATTGTGACTGATGCGTCACGCTCATGCGTCGAGTGTAGCAGCGACTAATCAATTTTTGTCATATTTAGATAAATGAACGCAAACAATATTAAACTATACATATAAACGTACCTCTTGAATAACTCAATCTGTTGATGAAAACCACATTAAAATTCGCTGCGTAGTTTAAAAGATCTAAGCCTACACCAAGGACAGATGACGGGAAGCGACGTTATTTTGTACTATGTAAAGAAGATTAGCTATTGAAATGCGATATCCAAAGGTGTGATAGAAATTAACCACCAGATTTTCGAAAGCGTGATTTCTTGCATTCAGCCATGTCACCTAGCATTTATTGGGTTAAGTTTACCTGAATGTGTGGACGGGTAGCTACTTGTGGATAAACGATTGTCAGTGCTTACTTCGCTCTGGTTACGCAAGACGCACACTGGCAACATTCATCAAGCAACATTTTAACCAGGAAACTAGAACTGATTGTTTCTTATGGTTTTGCAAAAGAAATAATGTGTTCTACTTTTGTGACTATTTAGTTGCGCTCAATTATGACAAAGAAATATATTACTTCTATTTATACTTGTCTTCGCCTACTGACGTTTGAAAATTTGCATTGATTTTTGAAATGTCAAAAAATTATACAATTGTCCATCTAGAGCTTGTGGTAATCAATGTATCCAATTTTTTTGTATCTTTTTCTCTTCTTTAAAAAAAGAGAACAAATCCGCATTAACTTAATTTTGAAACTGATTCTAAGCATCTATTCAGTTCTAAATGGGCGCTTGGAAATATTGGAAAACTTTCAGCAGACTAAATTTTTTAGGCCCAGAGACGAAAAACTTGCCAGTGTGCTTCTAGTCTTATTCTCGGTAGTTCACTTCGCCTTAATTAGGCTGTTCTAATGAGTTCGTGTGATTTGACCCTAATGAATCATTTTCATTGCTACCATTTAAAAGGTCAAGTGCATGTCAATGCTCCACAAACTATTCCCGATTTTAAACATACTGTTTATGTTGAAATTGACAACTTAGACTAGATATAATTGCAGAACGTGAACGATGTTTTTTCCTGCATAAATCAACCCTTTATTGTCAATAATAAGTCATGATTTGACTTGTTTATTTGGTGATTTATTTCTAAATTAGGAGTAGCAATAGCATCATCGAAGGGCTAGTCTAGGACTTCCCCGATTTCCTGATTTTATAACTACAAGGTGATGCCTTCCATAAATCTTGACTTAAAACGTAGTGGTTCGTTTTCCTAAAACTCCTAGATGCAGTAATTCACTTTGCTTTCAAATATTGAACCAGATACTTGAAGCAGAAATTGTCTTCATTTCGGTTGGATTCATTAAATACACAAGTTTGCATTTTCTTAAAAGCAACTAGCTACAACTTACTAACTATTCCAAATTAGACTGCGGCAGATTATTAGAAAATTAACACAATTAGCAGTATCGACCTAGAAAGAATACTGATAGTAGTTTTATAACATAAAAGTAATATATAACACTAGACATTACATACATTTGAGATTATATAATTAACAACAAATAGTACACAGGGGCCGTTCAAGTATAACGTAAGCACTATAGGGGGGCGGGGGTTTACCGTTGCTAACAAGGGGTGGGTGGAGTTGGTAAATAATTGTAATAGATCTGCTTACGTAATACTTGAACGGCCCCACAGAACGATTAAAAAGGATGCAGAATTATTGCTTAACACAATTTCACGTCCAAGCATCTTGTTTCTGTTGTTTTCTACTAAACGGACTAATTAAAAAGAGAAAAGCGACGTGTTCATGTTAAAAAACTTGACACATAGTGCACTCAACCAAAAAAAAAGCTAGATATTGTAAATAGTAAAAATTAAAATGGTAGCGGATAGTAGAAGACATAAAGAAGTTGGATGCAGATAATCGATATGTACGGTGCTGACAAAATGGACTCATCATTAAATTTCTATTTAATTCCTAAATTATATTCAAAACATTTACTAATACATTAGAGCTATCTATATTCTAGACGGTTGATATGTTTCCACCTGTAGCAAAATCATTTAGTTCTACTTGATATTCGAATTTGGATTTGTCAGTTGAATTGAATGGGCTCATTACCGTAATAAAACTGTTTGTACAATATTTAAAATATCCAAGTTTTATAATGCCTCATACCATTTGTATAAAACTGTTTTGAAATAATTTTAACTGGTAAGGATGTGGACACAACTGGACAATTATTGTGTAATTTTGATTGAGTGCTTGAAAACTTTTTTAGATGACGTTGCGAATTTATACACTCTACAAAGATTTTAGACTTGCTGACCATTAGGTCAAGATTACTGACTAATTATAACCAGTCCCAATTTCTGTCGAACACATAGGTCTTACTTTGTAGTGTCAACGAGATACATTTCCAAGGCAGATGTTGTAAATAAAATTTTATGGTATTAGCTGGCCGAAATTATTTAAAAATTTGTATGCTTTCATGGCCGCTGTCAATGGATAGACTATGGTTTGTCGTGCGTTTTTGCCGAGGTCTAATGTCTAATGGAAATTACAATAATCATTATACTAGACATCGTTCATTAAATGTGTTAAAAACAGTGTAAGACTTGTAAAACGCTGGCACCCAAACGCACTTCGTCATATGAAAATAGGGTTGCTGAACTAAAAGTTAGTCAGTTTGAAACTTGAAAAAATTCCATTTATAAACTTTTCAGGCTTAACGGAAACGTAATGTAAAATACCTTGTTTACTTTTGATCAAGTAACTGTTGGAAAAGGGAATAGTTAGGGACACTACATTGGCCTTATTTAGTACTCACTAAATCTTTACAAATCAAAATACTTATATTTTATTCTTTCACAAAAGATTTATTATTGTTTTATAAATAATGGCAAAATTAGTGAATAAACCTGTTCTAAAATGATGTATCACAATTTTGAATTAACCAATTGTGTCAACACCATACTTTCATATAAAACAAAATAGAATTCTTTTGCCGTACAAGATACTAAAACAACTCAACTGGCAATGTCTACCCGGAAAACTATTTATGTTGGCCCAATCGAATTCGCAAACAACTTAACCGGTCCCCATTAAAGGAATGATTTATCACGAGCATTCATCAGTGTAGTATCCTTTATTGGGGCCCATTATTTCTGGCCATTGTTCGGTTGTAGTTTCTACTACACTTCCACGCTCTGAGTAATGGTTTCTTATTTTAGATATTCAACTACCTAGAAAACTGCAGGGAACTTTTTAGTCGGGTCTTGAAGAATAAATTTCCAATTATTCGGGATGATGTATTTATATTGTCTGGATTCTTCGGGATTCTTTTTACCTTCCTCTAATACCCTTGACGTTTCTAGTGTACAGATATTGTGGTCGTTTAGCTATTTCCACAAAGCAATTTCACAGAACGAGCCGAGCCCTGATAAGTTTAGACTGACTGAAAAAGCTTAATAAAATTTTTAACAACAAAAATTACAAAACATTAAATTATAAAAACTAAATATTATTTATATTTAATACGCATGTTCTTTGTTTATAAAAGAATGAATATTAAAAATTTTAAAATACAATTGTAGATATATCTACATGTTACAAAGATTTCAATGGTATTAAGAGTCTCCCGATAACGTCATGTTGATTAAAAATTATGTAGATGTGCCTGGATTGCATGAGGATAGACGTTTTGCTTCAATAGGCTCTTAAATAACTGTCACAGTCACGGCGGCTAATTCCAGGCCTCTAGTCACATTGGGTGAAGAAATGAAGGATCACAGACTTGACTTGTTAAACGTTTTGCTGTCGAGAGGAAATCCTCTAGCTGCTGTATGAGAGAGTCTCGCTTATCTGAAGGTCATATCGCCCACTCACTAAAATACGTACATAGCAGTCTAACGTACACTGAACCATCTAAGTAAAATATAACATAAGGGACCATGGCAAGATCTCTATTCTTCACGACATTCCTAATGACAAGTAGGCTTCTCTCCGTTTCACCTTTACAACTATTTTTTCCGAACCGTATCTACAGCAACTATATCTACCCCAAACATATCTTCCACCCTAGCTCAATGTAACGCTCATAAACATAAAATCATACACCGGAAAACGTATGATACGGTTTTTTCAATTTCTGACAGTTTGCACATCATAGGCTGAACTTTTTAAACCGCCAAAAGTTCTTCTAACAAAATGGCATCCACAAGTACACTTATAAACAGTAAAGGAAAACAGTATCATAAGGACTGAAGTGATTACAGTGAAACGTGAAGCACGTGACCGTGACTAGTAATACCGCAACAGTTCCTCCCTTGCACTAATTTAACGAGAATCCAAAAGTCAGATAAATAATCTAAAGAAAAAATCAGATACGTTTTAAACGAAAACTGGAACTGTTGGTGTTGCTAGAAATTTATGTTAAGACGCCTGGACCAAATAATAATTTTCTCAAATATTTGACGAAAATACCATTGGGAAGTACAAAGAAAAGTCAAAAAACAATACGGAAGGCTGAAGTAACTATAAAGAAAAGATGTGTATACAATAGAATATATGCATAGAAACTAATTACAATATATTATTTAAAAAAGCGATGACAAATGTAGAAATTAAAGAGGAAAGGTTCTATAGCTTAAATAGATTGGAAGACGTCATATTAAACAAAATATTCCAACATTAAATAGAATTCACAGCAGAAAATACGTGACATTATTAATAGTTATTACATTCTATATAACTCATACTACTGCATTGGTTATTCGGTTGGTTTTTACTTCTTATTTAAATAATTTACATTTACTGTCGAAATTGCATTCAAAACCATTTTAGACTGCTACAAACTCTTATAGGTCAATTAGTTGACCAAGTTATATATTTTATTTTTAATTGTTTACTTATTTGCAATGCTTATTGTTTCATTTTGTTTATTTTTTATTTAATTTTGTTTACTAATATAATTTTTAGTTAAAGTTCTGTCAAGTATTAATGACATTTCATATTTTATATTGTCATAATCTTTTGAAGTTTTGCTAGGCAATTATTTTCTCCTGACTCCTACATTTATTTAATTTTGCATCGGCTTACCCGAATTTATCCAAATGAGATTGTTAAATATAAAGTTCTGGGTATTGAATTTAATACTGCCATAAATGTTCAACATTTTATGAGAGCTTACCAAGTCCCATAACACTTTATTTCATATTAAAATTTTACGTTTTAGATATTTTAACACTTAATTTTCAAATTTAGCATTAATATTTCATTACCAAATTTAAAAATCGTAATTACCAATAAATTTGTTAAACTTAAACCGTTGTTAATTTATTGTTTTATTTTTAATTTAGCTATAATTTCCACTATTTTGATTTACTCCTTTCATTTACACAAACGTTAGTTTTTCAACAATCTTTGACTCTTTTACTTGAACTTTTAAATCTGAATAAATATAGGGATAGTTTATAGTTATTCTTTGCCTATAGCTGAATTTATTTGGCAGCCAATATTGTACTCAGGCACCCTTTTCATATGTATACACTTATTTTAATCAAGTAAATCATTTTTAAGGGATGCCACTTTAATAAATAAGTATCAACACGGTTTACGTGCAATAATAATTATTATTTAATAGGTAAGTAGTGGTTAAACTAAAACATTTCTGACCATCCCAATTAATCAAATCGGGAAAAGTGTTATGCTTATGTAGTGCAGTTAAAATTTGTTGCTGAATAGTTTAACCTACAATAGTCATCACAGCAATATGTAATAGTTTGTATGAATTTGTCAATGGTTTTGCTTAGTGTTCGAAGCTTTGTAATTTCTATTCTAGAAATTTGCTTTCATAAGTTTAATTAACCCCAGAAATTTTTCCTAATATCTAACTCAGAAATAGCAATATAAAATGGACATGTACATGAAGGTCCAAGTTATCAATGATACATAATTTAGTTTCTAATAAGTGAATAGTTACAGAACTAACTGATATATAATGCTGTAATAGGTCCGAATAACTGTTAAACCGGGTTTGACAATAACTCAACATTAATTAGTTTAATAGCCAAGTTTAGTGACAAGTCAGTCTTAGAATAACAATTTTTCTCTGACACTGTAAGCTCTTGGGTCAAATATTCTCAAATTTAATTCTTCTTTTTAATTGAGAAAATACAGATTTATTTCTCAAACGTGCTTAACCCAATAAGTTTTTCTACTGATCTTTCTCAGCATCCAAAATATACGGCATTTCACCCGACATAACCGATAAATCAATGATTAATAGATTAAGAAATCTTCCAAATCCTCTATCACTTTTCTTTGTTATATCCTCACATCGTTCGGCCTCTGATCATTAGTGTTTTATTACGAAGACTTCGACGTTATCGAATACAGGCCTGATTTATAAGTTTTCTGGTATGCCTAATTCCTCATGGAAAGTTTCGTTCACTGGGGGGATCTCTTATGGGGTCATCGCGTGAGAGTTTATAGCCTCCCGAGTTCATGTCTGAAAGTTCGGCAAGTAAAACTCTTTTGGGGATTATGTAAACTGCTTGTAATCCATCATGCTTACTAGTAGCGGAACGTAAATGTTTACTGATGGAATAAAAAACGGGAAACGTCATCCTTCGAGTCAGGTTCCTGAATATTTTTACAAAAGCCTTCCTCTTACAGTTTGTACGTTCTTGAAAGGTTTTATTTGTAGTGTAAAAAACATGAACTTATTCTCTCAGTTTAAATAAATAATTTTTTTTTCTAATTAAAGTTTGTCAGTGTATTTTGGTAACGAAATATTTCATAGTAACTAATTACTAAGGTGAATTGAAGATATCGCTGTGGTGTAACTCAAAGTTTCTTATTGTAAAAACGATCTTGTAATCAGCGGAGTGTTAGTGACTAACTGTACTGCAGAAGTTTTGTAAAGGCTTATATTCCATATTATTTATATATACTGGGTGGACCATTTTAATCTATGCCCTAAATCGTTTGTTCCTAAGCATAATATAATAATTTTGTAAAGTTGGATCCAGGCTTAGCAAAGAAATCAAAATCACAAAATACAAAAATTACCCACGACGATCGCCAATACTGTTTTTTTAGCACTAACAAACTATTATGAAGTTACAAATATTATAGCAAATTTGAAATTAAAAAATGGTGGAGTTGATAATATAGATGCAAAAACTCTAATAGTGTTATCTTTCACCTTGCTCACATCATAAATTTAAGTATACAGTGCAGCACGCAAACTAGCTGATTTACACCAATCTATAAGGCTAATAATAGGGACTTTGAACTTCATAGCAAAAATTTTTGAAAAAATTATCTACCACAGACTACTCGATTTCATTAAAAAAATAAAATCTTATCAAAAATGCAATATGGCTCATGAAAAATACTGGTAAAAAGATGCTTTAAATAGCAAAAAAAAGAGAAAAGTTTAAATTTAGGAATTTGTTTTGACTATGAATGAATGGGACCCGTGATTTTGACAATGGCCAAAATTATGTTGAGAGACTCGCTGATAATTTATACTATGCACTTTTTCATAGTATTATCTGTATGGTACATAGCTTGGGAAGGGATTTATTCAACTAAACAAGTTTTATTACAACGTTTACAAAATAAACTCCTGACCTAAATCTGAAACAAATCTTTGGAAGTTTAAAATAAATTTATAAAATCTATAGTTCTACACAGTCTAAGAGCAGTTTTATGAAATAGAACATAGCTCTATCGTTAAAACGTCTCTACATTTTTCCTCTAAAATATACACATAATGTACGAAAGGACAACCTGAGTGATAAATTTGCATCCAGTACGTTCACAAAATTCCTTAAAAAGACCTGATGACACCGAGAAATTTTACCTCACAAGTTACATAAACACAATTTTTTGTGACCTTCAGAAAGTCATTTCAAGGTCAAGAGCTTTAGAATTAGAAATAGCTATCGTTCGTTCACATTTTTCCACTAAATAACATTGACGAAGGCACCTGAGTGATAAATATTGCATCCAGTAAGCAGAATTCCTTAAAAAGGTGACCTTGAAAAAGTTTTTTAAGGTCAGTTGAAGGATAAACTGCCAAAAATAGCCGTTTTTGCTTTTTAAAACTTTAGACGTGAAATTTCTCGCTCTTCCCGAATAAAATGTCAAAAACAGGGTTCCCTATATAAAAAAAATATTCTTCAAACTACCATGCAAATGAAGTTCAAGGTCAAAACTAATTGCACCTATAGGTGGGCCACCTATTGCATTCGCCTTGAATATGTTTTGTATTACAGTCTTTTTTCACACCATACTAAGGAACGACGCAAACAGGTGCATAGATTTAAATGGCCCACACAGTATATATATATATATATATATATATATATATATATATATATATAAATGTTATTGAAGGTTCTCGGGATTCTCGTGTATGTTTATTTGTCTAAGTAGAGACAGGTTGTCGTTTCCATGAGATCCCACTTTTACCAATTACACAACATAAACTGTAGTATCCATCTTTCTTTATATAACTTACTTTCTTGAGTAACAGGAGCCTATTACTAAGTCTGCTAAACTATTATGTTAACTGTAATATACAGGTTGTAAAAGGTTTGAGTGCAAATATTTTGAGGATCAATACTTCAGGCCAAAGAAAATCAAAAAGCTTTACAACATTTTTAGGAATAAACTTTAGTTTTGCCAAAAATAAAAAAAATTAGAAGTTACGTAGCCTTTATTACAGTGAATAATATACTATTTCCGACCTCAAAATGTAAAGCTAAATATGTATATACTCAATAGCTTATACACTAGTAACTGTATTAACAAAGAAAATTAATATTTAAACTCTAAATATTCTGTTAGAATTTGCCCCACGTTTCTCCGAACAGATGTGGCAACATAGCATATAAATGCCTTACTCAGTACTACAGCAGACCGCTGCCACGCTTGCTTTTTGCTAATCGGTTTTTGTAAGAAAGTGAAAGTAAGTTTTGCGTGACATTCGAGTAGCGTTCTTGATTTGATTTTCAGAAAAAAAAAAAAAATTGGAGAAATAAATAATATCTGTTGTGAATTGTGAGTCCGAGTGTATTAGTTTGTGACAAGTAATGACAATTATACCATTAGGTAAAGACCTGACATGCTATTAATTTGTGGGGAAAGCAGATGTAATAGCAATAAAGTTGAATTTTGAATATTTACTATAAAGAATCCGTTTGTTCTCTAGAGCTCTATCATAATGACATCCTGTACGTACAAGGGTATTTATTTTTCTAACATAAGTAATATTATTTTTATGAGTAACAATTATTTTTCGAATAATTTTACACATAAAAGAACTATATATAAAAAATGATCATAGTGTTATAAGAGTTTTTTGTTTTATTTTGTGTGTACTATCTGCACCTAAAATATATGCACTCAAACTATTTATACCCTGTATATGTAACAACTCTCGACTACTATTATTTACTCTCTTCGAGGTGTCATTCCTTTGTACGCAAAACAATATATATTATATATAATATATATTGTTTCTGGTCAGGGAACCTTCCTCAGTTGCGATTCCCACAATTGAATGTCCTCTCGAACACTTCTTTATGTATTTGATACATTTCGTTAAATTTGAAGACAGGTGAAGTAACCTGAAAATTTTATCGTGTCATTCTGTCCTAGAAGTTAAGGGAGAACAGCAATTACACGGAACGGCTCCCGATTCGGAACCTCTGTGTGCTAATTCTCTCGAAAATCCTAGATCTCGGTCTTACATCTCGCGTCTTCAAATACTATTATTTACTTGTATTTGGCTGCGATGTGAGCCCTAGGAGTGCCCAGAAGATTGCAATAATAGGAGGACACATAAGTACACCACCAGCAAAATAACAGCAACCTTCTGCGCAGTCCAAGTTTTTAGGTTTTTAAACCGTCTTGAATACATTGTGATGATCTTTAAACACAATTTTTTCCGCAGTCGTGTTTTGGTTTTTTAACTCTTGATTTATTCATAAATATAAATTACTCTAGACAATTTTAGTATTGGCAGAAAAGCAGCACTTTTAATGGAGAGATAAAGAGATTTTTATAGACCTATTACTTCAGATGTATAACCATAGAGATCAGTTCTATAAATACTTTTAATTTAGAAATATAGTAACGAACATTGTTACAGTTAATGTGCTTAAAGCTAAATATACATACGCCAGTATTGTTAACATTTTATTACAATCTGCCAGAAAGCCGAGTTTATATTAATTACAATACATATATATACAATTTTATCTTTAGCTTGAGATCTTCCGTTAGGCTTTTTGTTTTCCCAGCAGGAAAAGTTCATGATATCAGTTCGAATTTCGAAAAGTGTGTCAAATATGTTCTCTTAGATTAAATTAAGAGACCTTTTCTGTTTCGCTTAATTCGGTAAGCATCTCAAAAAAGATCTTTCTGCGTGACAGCTCTAGAAGTTGTATATCTGTTAGTTTTAATAATTCATATTCACGTTACTAAATACGTTATCTAAACAAGACTAAAGTCTACTGGTGCTAAATATAGTTAGAGGCAGTCCACAATAAGCAGAGACATGACATATAATCTAGTTTATCACAAATTTGCAATTATTACTAAATATCTGGAATATTTTATCATATTTAATAGAGTGCTGCCATCAGATGTTGCACTGTCTGCTTTTACTTAACACTTGCATTTTTCGTCAACAAGTTTGGAACTAAAATTGGTTCATTACAAATTCCATTGGGATCCATGTATAGCTGAAAACGTTTTACTTTTCTTCTGGAACTTAATGGAAAACGCATAATAATATCAATTTTTGTCTGGGTGTGCAACATTCAGTTGAGTTGTTATATAACTGAATTGTTTTTCCGAAATTTGTTTACTATTGCTATGTTAAAGTAGCGCTCAATAAACCATTTTGTTACATGTAGGCACTGGAAAGATAAGTATTTGGTATTATCATTACTTAAACATATAAAGTTGCTATAAGTTGCCTTCATTTATAGGATACATAATATCCTACCAGCTGTTGAAATTAATAAGCACATATAAATTGCATGTCCAAGGCCAGATATAACTTAATGACGCCCCTGGGCACCGGAAAAAATACCCCCCAATCAATAATGAAATATTATTCAAATTGATGGTTTATATAACTTATTTATTAAAATTAAAATAGCTAATTCACCATCTAAGGAACTTATATACATTTGTAAAATGCAGCATGCGTGGTTGCAAGTTTATTACATTATAAAAATATTCTAAATTTTAAATTAAATTTAATTTGTTTAATCAATAAATTATCAAATTTTTTAAAAGTTCATTGATTGATTAAAATTTATGTTTTGGAAAATGCAAATATAACTCCAAAATAGTTTCAATATTTCGAAAAAAACTACTAATTTAATTTATTTAATTCCTGAAAATAAAATCTTCAAGGAAATATATTAATATATTAATTACTTTGATTGTATGATAACTTTTACTTGAAGTGTCAAAATTATAATTTACAAAATAATGCACTAACTGAATTCCTTGAATTATCAATTAGATAAAAATGATTAATTGAACGGATTAATTAATTATATTGAGCAATCTTGGTTAGACTGGATTTTTTTATCACACTCAAATTCTGCCGCCCTAGAAAATTTGCCGCCTTGGTCTTAGATCCGACTGACCCTAGTGTAAATGCACCGCTTTGCAAGTCTTTATAACCATAATACTAACACTATTAGGTATGTATCTGGCGCAGGATCACGATATGTATTTTTCTCATCTTCACTTCACATTCTGTATATTTCCAGTGGTGAGTTGTCTCCAATTTGGGATGTTTAAATTTCCTATTAAGAAGATTATTGTAAATATTCGTATTTCTACTTTCTGTTTCAACAGTATCATAGAACATGCTTTATCTTTTCCGCAGTTAATCTTATGTGAATATACTTATTTTATGCGTTGAACTTTTCCAGTGTGGAGCGTTAGTAATCCCTTCCATTCCCATTGACGCCAATAGGCGTCATATTATTTATCGTATTTTCCAGTATGCGTACAATGCGAAACGTTCTACACCGTTTTAACAAATCGGTTGTGAGAAGCGTGCAATTGTATATAGTGCAAGGTCAATTTCAAGTGCCTTTTCGGCATTTTTTAGGAGCTTTTTTAAGATAAGCTAGACAAATATAGCTAATATATATATTTCACTTTACTTTTATGACATTTCTTATATGCTCTAGTACGCCTACAATAACAATATTTGCCAACTCTAATAAAGTTGTATATAAATCTGTATGATGTCATAAGGCGTCAATTGGATACTTTAGCATGTGTCTAATGATATTTTGCAGCGAATAATATTTTACATTATTCATACAACTCTTAACTTATACATTAAAAGAAACAACTTCATATTTTTCTGCACTGCTTTTAGAGATGCGTCGTTAGGCTAATGAAAAAAGATGATCTCATGTTAATGGAAGGAGTTTTAACTGATATTGATATTGCCGAAGACGAAGTTGTTTTAGAGGAGGGAAATGAAAATTCTGAAATTATAAAATAAATACAACACAAACATGGATGGGGTTGACCTCAACGACATGCTAGTATCTTTATACAGAACCAGAAAGGGAGTAAAACGATTCATTTTCGAATTTCTTATTACCTCTTAGATATGTGCATAGTAATGCGTGGCTGCTTTATCGGCACCAATTTAAAATGAGAGGTATTAAGAAATACAAAGCTCTGTAGTGTTTAGAAGCGAGATTGAAAATGCGATGATAGATTACAAAAATTATAGAACGTGTGGACGTCCAACACCTAGAGAGGGAACTGCTACGATTATATATAAAAACCGTTCTGTGGTTCCAAAACCCATCGAGGATATAAGATATAGTGGTTTTGAACATTGGTTTGTGCACATGAAAAGAAAAATTAGGTGTCGCAATTGTAAATTCAAAATGCCCTTATGTATAACCAACGACCGCAATTGCTATAAAATGTTCCATAAGAAATAAGTGGTTGCTTTTGTATGCATTTTTTCCGAATGACGCCATATTAGAACATGTCAATATTTTGTTTAAACAAATTAAGCAAAATTATTTTACATTTTTTCTAAGCTGTTATATTGATGAAGAAAAATTTAAATTTTTTTTTCAATCAAAAATTTAATTCGGGATAGAAAGGATCTATATATAAATAAGGCAAAGAAAAAACGATTAGGTATCATGTTCTCCTCTGCATCTCAACAGATTTTCTTCATTTTTGTTTTGTTAAGTAGCTACTGACAACCTTTAGTGCAGATTGCTAATATTAATTTATAATATTGGTTCATTCATTAAATAAAATATAATAAAAATTCATTATTTGCGTCCATATTGTCACGGTAAACAACTGACAGTGCCGCCGAAGCCAGTCGGTCAAAATTCCAAACATTGAGTAATTATATATGGGCTATTGTTGTTCTTAGAGCATGTACTTCTGGAAGTGCCATACAGGCGTTGTTAGTGTTTAGTGGTAAAATATTCAATGTAGTAGATCAGTATTGATTTTTCGGGCGCGTTGCGGTAACTTTCATATTAAATATTCTGTTTTTGCTGTAAATTTAACTATTTGATTAATATATTATTATCACAACCTTCCCGAAGGTGTTGTGTAAAAAATTGTCAGACAGCGGACAATAGATTTAATTGTATTAAATTGAAACGGCAAGTGACGAAAACTTTTAGGTTCCAAAGAACAATCTTCCAATTATTATATCGAATATTTTCCAAGGAGCCGTTCCAGTTAAAAATTTGGGGTTTATTCATTTATCAAAAATATTTTGAATACCGATATTTGATTACATTTTTTTTTATTGCAATAGATTTGTTAATATGAGTGAACAATTTTGGTCATTACATCTACTTCTCCGATTTCTCTCTCGACATCTCTGTTTCTTATGTTTTGTTTTGTGTTTTGTAATACTGTTGGATATGTTTGTAAGGTCTGGTAGTTAGTTGGTTCCGTTGTATTTGCTTTCTAATATTGCACAGGTGTCAATAATACGAGCACCACGACAATACAGTCTTATTGAGATTAATTTTAGTTTAGCATCCGTATAACTGAATTCGAATTTGTTCTATTTCAAGTACTTGTGACATATCCTTTGTGCTATTCTCATCTGTTGGGCCTACTGTAACTCGTGCATACTACAAACAGTATGGATCCCATTTATAAATTTTACAAAATTGATAATGTAGCTAAGCAACACTATACTCAGTCATGATTTAACAATGTTAAATTAGACGTAAAAAGCTAAGGGAGATACAAAGGCACCAGGCGAAAGATTTTGATTTTGATAGACCTAAAACATAAAAGGACGATATGATGGATAGAATAGCATCATAGCAGTTGATTTTACATGAGAAACCTAAAGACCCATTGTTAGAGTTTGTATAAGATATGGAATTCACTTTTGCAAAGTCTATACAAAATTCAATAAATTAAAACTAAGATACCGGTTAAGCCAGAAGAAGAAAGTATTAGAACAGGGTGTTAAAATACATGTAAAACGCAAATGAAATAAAGTGCAAAGTCTGACTACCTCCATGTTTTAATTATAGTAACACAATGTGAACAGAGTATTTAAAAAGATTTAAGTGAATGCTTCAAGTCATAAATAAATATCAAACATTTCAATAATACAATTGAAGGTACTGTTGCAGTAGTTTAACGTTACAAGTTTGCAGCATTAAATGGAGTTATAGTAAATAAGTTTCAGAACAAAAATTAGCATCAACATCTTGACCATGAAGCTATATTCGGCAAAAAAGCAAATTACATAAATTGTTGCATGGCAGGGTAAAATTATAGAATACTTCTAAAATAGTCATGCAAAAAAAATAGTACAAGACAGGAATGTAGCATTAAACTTAATAGCATTTAAAATCAAATGAGATTATTTCTAGGGGTAGATCTAAAGCAAAATTAAAACAAATAAATATTTCCATATTGAAGGAACCGATGAGTTTTACAAAACAAATGAATGAATTCCTGGTAATTCTACTTAAAAAAAAATTGAGGGGGATGATAAACATTCGATATCGATATTCCTTTAGGTAAATTATGAAAGGCGGAATTTATATCAGCTGTTAAAATAAAACTGCAATTTCAGTTTCAAGAAATAATCTTCTGACAATGAATTCTATCTGTTGGTGCTTTCCTATCAATTAAAGCAAACTCAATTTCGTGAGATCATTCTGAGGAACAGGGAATAAATTTCTAAATCAGCCTTGTTTGCACTCTGGTGTGAGAAGAGAAGCCACATCCTAATTTGAATATTGGCTGGCGAAGTAACTGTAATAAAACGTTAAATTGAATTTCGAGAGTTTTTCGTCTTTAAGCGAAGTTTTTAATGTCTTAAAAATGAGATCGGCAGAAATTCTTGCCGGCGAAATTGAAATTAGAGTTCCTAGAAGTCGAGTCGTCGAGAGTGCCCACTCGACAATGCGTGATTAAAATGGAATTTAATTTCTTTTCGTTCATGTTATTGTTTTCAGTTAGTCCCCTTTGGAAATGCAAAGGTTTCCCGAGCTATGGAATGACAAATTTCCGCCGCTCTCGGTTGGGGTTTTGTCGCAGAAAATTGGAGAAATAAATCTTGTAACAATTAAAGAAAACAATTACGGTTTGAGCTATTGTTGATATTTAAGTACGACCCGTATTTTCTAGACAAATTGTAGATATTAGATAACTCTTTTTTTGATATGGAAATATTTCAACTAAATTACAAGCCACCTAGCGCTCTTATGTTATAGTATCATTACGTATCCACTTTATCCATTTATCGGTTCTTTATGAGTGCAGTTAGAAGTAAATGCATGACGGAAAGTTTCTGAGAAAACCTGTCAGCAAGCTTCTATTTCGGCGATATTAAAAACTTAATTAAGAAACCCCTAAAAATATAAATATAATATGATGGTTTACGCAAAACATTAGTCCTATGTGTGGGACTTTAACACAGGAAATAACTGAACCGCTCTAGTAAAGAATCTTGCAGAAAATATTTTTTTGCAAATTACAAAAACAAAGCTAACTAAAATGTCAATATGCCCTAATATATATATACTGGTACTGAAAAATAGTTTTTTCCAAAACGATATTTATACCGGAGTGTGCTATCCGAACATTGCGATAATGTCCCGTAATGCTAATATTAAATAATTTAGTCAAATGTGAGTAAGACTCACATATCAAGGATGAAAAACCAAAAGTTTCTTTCATTTCTTTTTCTGTTAATATCCTATGACGTATATTCTCCAAACTTATGGGTTTCTTCTGATACATTACTTAATGTTACGATATTAAGCGAGGCTCTATATGCCCTATCTTTTCAAAATTGGGAAGTATGGGGGTTATGAGACATTTTCATATTTTCCCTTTATATCTCCATAACATATGGATATTTCCCATAACGAGTTCTTGATTTTCATTAACCCTTTAATTGTCTAAGTTACACCTCAAAACGAATATTAGACTTTTCACTAAGTTTTGTTGTAAAGTTAATGTGAGACCCTGTATACCACATTTTTGAAAATTTTTTTTCGGTGCGCTAATAGTTTAATTTCGCAACAATTCTTCTCTAAGTAACCCACCGATACTGGCATCTAAAAACGAAGATTCTGCGGAAATCTTATTGACTGGAAATAGAAAATATTGTTCCGCGTATTATTTGGATTTATATGTTTTTAAATATATTTCTGGACTTACATCGCAGTCACCATCTTAGTTTTTGATTTATAAACTTAAGATCCCTTTAAAATAAAAGAGGAACCTATAATAAATATATGTTCGCAATATAATTAGATATTTATTTATTTATTTATTTTATTTATTTATTTATATCTCTACGGTTAAATTATTTTTACAAAGTTCATGAAATATTCAACAAAACCCGCTAGGACGCTATATTAAATTACAAACCAAGAATCACAATTATCTTCTCAAAGTTAAAATAGCTTTTCAATATCACATTTAAATTTCTGAAAAGAGATTCCAAAAATACCAATCCGGGCCAGAATTAAGTTAAAAGTTCTTGTGATTCTAGTTAGCGAGTCGTTTGACCCATACTTAGTCATATGTATGCACTATGCCTACTGCGCTGTCGGGCACATTTAAATGAATCAAATTCAGTAGATCGGGGCATATTATACATGAGTTAACTAGTTTATGCAAAAAGCATGAATGTGCACAAATTCTCCTGCTCTTCAAGAATAACAACCCTAACTCTGTTCTAATGAGATCATATGAGTAATCATCTCTACGAAGTCCCATTTTAAATGGAGTAATACTTAGAAACTTGTTTTGCACCTGCTCCAAAAGTTCGACATGTGACCGATATGATGGTGACCAGACCACGCCATGTTCTAAAATTGATCTCACTAAAGTGCAGTACAACGATTTAAATGTAGTTACTGAAAATTCAGAGGAGGACCTATGAATGAAGCCTAGACTCTTTAGGGCACGGGATGTTATGTCTTATATATGTGATCTAAAAAATAGCTTACGATCAAAGGTAATTCCCAGATCCTTGGTTTCTGAAGAATTATTAAGATTATTGTTTTCTATTTGGAATTGAAAGGTGATGGGGTTTAGTCGTCTACCAAATGATATTTGGCAACATTTATTTATGTTTAGGTCCATTTTATTAGCATTGCACCAATAAGAATAGTGATTTATATATTCTTGGAGAAGTAAAGCATCTTCCAAGGTATCATACGATGAATAACTTGACGTCATCAGCGAACATCAGGAAAGGGCTCTTATTTGGTAGACAAGTTTTAAGGTTAACCATAAAGGGCCTGAAAAGGAGAGGGCCACAATGGGGCCCCTGTGGTACTCCAGATAGGGCAAGTATTTCTCCAGCGACTGAACTACCAATATTCACCATAAGAGATCTGCCTGTCATTAATGTTTTAAACCAAGATCCCTAATACCTAAGGCTTTCAGTTTTAGGATGAGGAGATCGTGGTCAACCCTGTCAAATGCCTTCGAAAGGTCGACCTTCCTTTGAAGAATCCAAACATTTCTAGGTAATCATACTTGATTGACATCCCATGAGAACCGTTGGCATACAAGCTCGGTCTCGGATTGATTCCAGACTGCCCGGTAGTTTTTGACCTCTGTTTTAGGGCTAGTTTTATAAATTGGCTTAAGGTGGCTAAGCTTCCAGAAATCGGGAAATTGACCTGTGTTTAGGGATAAGTTAAGAATTATTGTAATAGGTAGTGATACTGTAGAAATACAGTCCTTTAGGAAAAATGACGCTATACCATATTCAATTTAGAAGGCAGGTTTTTAATACCTTCGTAAACGTCCCTAACTGAAAAACTGTAATTTTGGACATCAATTGATACTGGAAAATCACTATACGTTAGATTTTCAGTACGATTGTCCGAGTAAACTGTGGAAAAGTATGAGGCAAAGAGTTCACAGAGTTGGTCAGCGTTCTGACTCTCTGATCCATTGAATGTCATACATAGTGGGAGACCATGTGATTTTTTAACATTATTAACATATGACCAGAGTGACCTCTGATTATTTCTCAAATTACCCTCAATAATTTAACATGTTCTTTATGACATTTTGACTCCAATATCGCACATCTATCCCGTAATTCAGCAAAGATATTATAAAGCAGAGGATTACCTGTGCTTTTATATTGTTTATGTGCAATTTTTTTTCTAATAACTAGAGTTCGAAGCTCTGCACTGCACCACACAGGAAAGGTTTTTTTAATATGTATGAACAAGTTCAAAACTCTGTACAAGATGCCCATACAAATTTTAACAGATTCGTTTTTTTCTCTCCCCAGAAATAATGAATACCAATCTATGTTTGCCAGGAAGTAGTTGGCTTCTAAGTAGTTGTCATTTTTAAAGTAAAAGAAATATTCTTCATAACTTTTTTGGCAAAGTCACCTAAAGATATATTAAATTCAATAGAGCTATGGTGAATCAATCTGCTTTTGAGACAGTAGTGTCACTTGTGTAAGAGAACAGGAGATCCTAATTGAGCAGATCTACTATTTCTAATTGTATTTAATTGGTATAGATTTAAAAAACTAAAACTATTCACTAGGGCCAGAGCAGGACTACCCTCTGGGTAGGTGGCTGTCAGTCCTAAATTTGCATTATTCCAGTAAACTTTTGGTAGATTATATTCTCCTATGATAAACATTGTACAGTCCTTAAACTTATTAAAAATAAACTCTACTGTATTACAGTCTTCAACATAAATATCACATAACACACAGCCTAGCACATAGTCCCTTTTGCCGACCTTAAAATGTAGCCTCATTGCTCCCAAAAACTTCTTTACAGAAATTTGCACACCGCCACCGCGAACCTTGTCATCCCTAATATTCTCTTGATCGCATCAGAATATATCATAATCATACACACCCAGTTCTGTATCGTTAAATTCATTGTTTAGCTAACTCTCAGACAAAGCTAGAACATCATATGGACTTACCATCATTGATTTCTTTAATACATTGAGTTTGGTTCTGATTTTGACAAAAGACTGAGAGCCTGTTCGGGTCTACCCCAATCCTCGACCTGGAAAATCCTGTATGGCATCCTTAGTTCCGTTTTTTTTTTCTATGTGTGAAGAACTTTCTCAAAATCACTCCCGTAGGCCAAACTTCAGAAGACATAATTTTGTCTTGAAAAATATTATCAAAAGACAAATTAAAAGACTGATTTTCTCCTCTACTGGTACAGCTTTTACAAAAATATCATTGCCGATGTCAACACAGTGCTTCATAACATACGATTTAATAGATTCGCTAGAACTGCCCTTTTTAATCTTACCTAGATAAACAGTGCCAATTCCTCTAACAATGTTTGTATTTGTTTTTTTATATTTATTTTTATATTTTCATTGAGAATTATGCTCCCTGGAACTGAGGTCATGTGTCTTCATTTCTTTATCATCTTTGACATTTACGGTATGAGAACTGTGATTATTCATCAGAGATCTGTTTTGTTTGGTATCGTTCTGTGATTTAGCAATACTGTTGCAATTTACCTCTGGTACCTCTTCGCGTTTATTGATTTTTGAGGTTAAAATATCGATTTTTTCCTGAATTATATTAAATTCACCACTAAATGCTGCTAAAAATTCCATTAGTCCCAATGAAACCATATTAAGTGTCTCATTAGACTTAATAACATAATCCAGATCCATATTATCAGAGAACGCTTCATCGTACATGCTAGACATTAAAGTCTATTTAAACCGACTACTTTCACTCCTTTAGCGCGAACAGCACAAGCGGTGTGAAAAACTGTTTTACACTTACTACATTTAATAATTGGCTTAGTTTTACTAGAACATTTTCCGCAATTAACTAAATTAATTTATATTAATCTTAAAATTAATAAGTATCTAACAAAAAATTCTGCCCAATTGACAACCTTTTTTAACCGACTTCCAACCAGGAGAAGGTTATCAATTTTTTTTTATTTATGACGAGCGATTATTCAAAAACGACTTGGGTAATTTTGATGATTTATTAATCTTATTAAGGACCATAACAGAAAGATCCCATATAATTGTCTATAACATGAGATTTCAATGAATTTTCACTGTTTTCTCTAAAACCGCTCAAGAAATTTGAATATTGTAAATTGTATTCTACAACGATATGTTCCAGCTTGATTCCGGATATTTTTCTATAACGTAAAACATACCATTTTTGTGAAAATCGGAAAATGCAAAAAACTGTAAACATCATGGTCAATGTCAAATTTTCATCATAAATATCTAGTTTAAAATGTCAAGATATGCCATGAAAGTATATTGTACAGGGCGTTTGTAATGGTTTTCATTTTGATTCATTTGAAGAAGTTTCTTTTAGACACGAAGTTAAGTTAAGGGGCTTATAATCGCCTGAAATGGCAGAAAATATTCTTTTAGTTTATTGAAACGAAAATATGTAATGCGGGCGATCCCTTCTGTATGGTATACGGTTGTAGGTGTGTGCGTGCATGTGATATTAGGTGGTACAAAAGCAGTTGCATAGAAGGATGGTTGAAATATAAGTTGGAATCTATATATATAAATAGGCTAAGACACAAGATTAGGTACCATTTTCTCCTCTGTCTCTCAACCGATTTTCTTCATTTTTGTTTTGTTTAGTAGCTACTGACGACCTTCAGTGCAGAATTCTAATATTAATTTATAATAATGGTTCATTCATTAAATAAAATATAATAAAAATTCATTATTTAGGTCATAATGTCAACGCCAAACAACTGAATGTGCCACGTGTCGCCACCGCCAGAGTCAAAACATTGAGTAATTATATATAGAGGGACCAATGCTGTTTATACTTAGAGCATGTACTACTGGAAGTGGCATGCAAGAGTTGTTATTGTTTAGTGCTAAAGTCTTAGAGCATTCACTTTCTAGAGATAGCCTGCACTGCACAAATGTCGTGGTAAGACTAAGGAGAGAGAGGGTAATAGAGAGGGCAAGAGGCTATTTCACTCGGTTGGGAGCTGCTTCCAATGAAATACTGTCTCTATTGCTCTCTCTTTCTAGCGTTGCCACGATTTTATGCTTGACAGGCTATATCTAGATGGTAAATGACCTATGGGTAAAGTAATCGTTGTATATTATAATTATACAGGGCGATTCCAGATATGTTCAAAATTATTTTTTCGTGGGTGGCACATAAGCAGTTGCATATATAGAGTGTTTAAAATACAGAGTAGAGTGCAATTATAACTAATAAAATAATTATATAGGGAAGCCCATTAGCGGTTGAATTTACAGGGTTCTTGGAATAGAAGGTGCAGTAGAATTACGGTTATACAGGGTGGTGCAAAGAATATTATACAGAGATGCATATACAGGGTGGCGGAAATGGAAATGCAACATTTCGTAATCCATAAGCAGTTGTATATATAGGGAAGATGAAATATAGGGTGAGAGGAATTATAGATATACAGGATGATGATAAAAAATGTTAGAAACGGAAATGATTTATAGAGTAGCCCACGAAAAGTTCCATATATATGAATATTGAAATATAGGTCAGAGTAGAATTATAGTTAAAGAAGATAGTTAAAAATTTCATAAACAAAAAGGGTAAATACCGTGGCTCATAGGCAGTGGCATATACAGAATGGTTTACCGGGTGGTTCAAAAATGTTAAAAAATATTATGCGTGGTCCATGAGCAGTTGCATATACAGGGTGGTGGAAATATATAATGAGATGGAATTATTATAATGAGGATTTTAATAAATGTTTGAGAATTGAGTGCAATTATAGCTATACAGACAGGTTAGAAAAATATATATGTATGGTAGCCCATTAGCGGTTGCTTTGTTGTCATATTAAATTAAGAATTACGAATTTGAACACAAATAAAGTCCTATGAATTATATCTGAAAAAAACTTGAATTTCTTAATTTATTTGTAGAAGCGAGATGTAAGACCGACATCTAGGATTTTCGAGGAAACTATCACACAGAGGTTCCGAATCTGGATCCGTTCCGTGTAATTGCTGTTCTCCCTAAAGTCCATGGATAGAATGTCCCGTTACGATTTTCAGGTTACTTAACCTGCCAGAGATATTGACACAATTGGTCGAATTTCGACCACTGGGCGACAGCTAGTTAAATAAAATGTAATAAAAATTCATTATTTACGTCATAATGTCAACGCCAAACAACTGAATGTGCCGCGTGCCGCCGCCGCCAGACTCAACACATTGAGTAATTATATATAGAGGGACCAATGCTGTTTATACTTAGAGCATGTGCCACTGGAAGTGGCATGTAAGAGTTGTTATTGTTTAGTGGTAAGGTAATCGTTGTATATTATAATTATACAGGGCGATTCCAGATATGTTCAAAATATTTTTTTTCGTGGGTGGCACATAAGCAGTTGCATATATAGGGTGTTTAAAATACAGAGTACAGTGCAATTATTACTAATAACATAATTAAATAGGGAAGCCCATTACAGAGATGCATATACAGGGTGGCGAAAATGGAAATGCAACATTTCGTAACCCATAAGCAGTTGTATATATATAAGGAAGATGAAATATAGGGTGAAAGGAATTAAAGATACACAGGATGATGATAAAAAATGTTAGAAACGGAAATGATTTATGGAGTAGCCCACGAAGAGTTCCATATATATGATGATTGAAATATAGATCAAAGTAGAATTATAGTTACAGAAGATAGTAAAAAATTTCATAAACAAAAAGAGTAAATACGGTGGCTCATAGGCAGTGGCATATACAGAATGGTTTACCGAGTGGTTCAAAAATGTTAAAAAATATTATGCGTGGTCCATGAGCAGTTGCATATACAGGATGATGGAAATATATAATGAGATGGAATTATTATAATGAGGATTTTAATAAATGTTTGAGAATTGAGTGCAATTATAGCTATACAGGAAGGTTAGAAAAAATAAATATGTAGAGTAACCCATTAGCGGTTGCTTTGTTGTCATATTAATTTAAGAATTACGAATTTGAACATAAATAAAGTCCTATGAATTATATCTGAAAAAACTTGAATTTCTTTACTTATTTGTAGAAGCGAGATGTAAGACCGACATCTAGGATTTTCGAGGAAACTATCACACAGAGGTTCCGAATCTGGATCCGTTCCGTGTAAATGCTGTTCTCCCTAAAGTCCTAGGATAGAATGTCACGATGAGATTTTCAGGTTACTTAACCTGCCAGAGATATTCACACAATTGGTCGAATTTCGACCAATGGGCGACAGCTAGTTGAATTAATTATACATATTGATTCAAAAACATTGAGTATGGTGGCATATAAGTAGTTGTGTATACAAGGTGGTTGAAATAAGAGCGGAGCAAAACTATAGTTATACATAGTGGATATTTGCGTTATAGGGCGGAGTATAATTACAGTTATACAGAAGGATTCAAAAATTGTTAGAAGTAGTTCAATATGCAGGATGGTTGAAATATAAAGTGGAGTAGAATTACAGTTATAAAGGGTGGTTAAAAAAATTATAGTGTGAAATATAGTAGTTGCTTATATAAGGTGTTTGAAGTAATGATGGAGTAAAATTATTGTTATTCATGATGTATCATAAATTTGTTTTAATAGCATAAGCAGTTAAGATATTTGAATTATAAAACGGGGTATAATTTAATTATAGACATGGGTTCAAAAAAATTTAGAAGCAGTTGCATATACAGGTTGGTTTAAATAAACGATGGAGTAATATTACAGTTATAAAATGTGCCTCAAAAATGTAAAGTTTGTTATATAGGGTAGACTAGGAACAGTTGCATAAATGGACTACTAGACATATGGAGCGAAGTAAAATCAATGGTATACATTTAAAAAATAGAATAATAGAACGAGTCAATAGTGTGGAGAGGATTTATATCTATACAAGGTGGTTTGAAAGACATTAGGACCGTTGCAGTATTATGTAAAGTTAAATTATAGTTGTACAGGGTGGTTCAGAAAATGATAGAAAAATAAATTATACAGGGGTGACCACTACACAGCAGCATATACAGTGTGGATGCAGTGGCAGGGTAAGACCTAAACTTAATGTGGGCAAGGTACATTTCGCAAGGCCCTCTTATGGTGCAACAAGAAGGGAATATAAAATAAAATAACGCTTGAAATGAGGGCGCGAGGCCCTTTACAGCGCGGTGCTCCACACAGCCTCTGTGTTGATGCAATATTAAGAGTTACACTTATAGAAACTGTTCCAAATAATAAAACAAATAACATAAGTTAAAAAATATTTGGAAAATATACAAATTATAAAGGAAGAAAGAGAGAGAGAGAGATAAAAATACGCTAAAATTTTCAACAGATACGTACCTTAAATCAGATAAAAAAGAAGAATGTCTGAAAATAGTGACATTGCACACGGTTTCTAAAAGGTTTTTATTTAATGTCAGCTGAAGTCGGATCTTTTTTAAATTTAAATTATTTAGAAGTCGATTAATTAAAAAAACTTTCGATAATAACAAGTTGAATTTTAACACATACGTCTCTATGAAATTAATTAATCATAAATAATTATGTAGACGAATGTTGACGAATTGTTCTCTAATTAAATTTAGCACAAAACAAACACAATATTTTGACTAAAACCATTCTTAGTTTACGACCACCTTCGATAAAGAAACAAAGAAGATGAAATATATAGAGGTTTTGTTACCCACACATTTACACAAAGCAAATACTAGACCCCAAAACAAATAAAAACTCTTTTCACTAAAATATTTTGTTCTTGGCAACGTAAACAAAAGAGTAAAGTTCGACTCCTCGGAAATGTAGTTGGTGGCGACAGCCCTTTAAATGAAATGGTAAATTAATGTACTCAAATGAATCCTTTGTAGGAATTCTCGTTTTATCCGCAGGAACTGTTTGAAGTCTCAGGCAAGTTATGTTGTTGTATTGTGACCAGTTTAACACAATTGTAATCCCTTTAATATTCTTTTTGCTAGTAGTAGTAGTGTTTGGACACTAACAGTGTTATTAAATTTAATTCACTTCGTATTTTCGTATAGAACAACTTATTTATATTTATTCAGAAAACGGAGTAGTATTAGTTGCTATGCAACGGATACGTTGCCCTTATATGTATAAAAGAAAACTTAAGGCAAAATGAAACAAAAATATATTCCGCTAACGTTTCTATCGATCATAACAAACTTAGAGTTCAAAAGAAGCGGTGCTTTTCCTTTAGTTTGTCTTGAGCTGTATTTGGCGCCTCAGATATTATATCAATACTTTTGGAGAAAATCTTGTTTCGAAGTAAATTTCTCCGGGAAGCTATATAAAAGATTGAGAAAACTTTAATCGTTCTAAATAAAATTTTAAATATTTTTAGCTTGGTTTCTTGTGATTATGAATCGCAATGGAAAATTTTTTTAAAGGGTATGTAGTGACTTTTTGAATAATTATTTCATTTCAAAAGGATTTCATATTTATTCATAATATACCAAAGATCGATCAATGATTTACTAATAGGAAATAAAACTACAAAAATCATAACACAAGATGTAAGTTGATACAGACATGCCGAATTTGTAAGAAATTATCACTTCATCAAAACAAAAAAAAAGACAGTAAACAAAGAGACAATATCTACGTGGGTGAATCAAATATGAACGGACTTTTCTGTTTCTCGCCCGGTAGGTAATTCGAGTGGCGTGACGTCTCGATATATGTTAGGTAGGGATGTTAAGAAGAGGGGAGTTCGTCGGTTTGGCGAGGCGTAGTCGATGCGCTGTTAGTAGCATCATGTCAGAGCAAGAGGTACATACGTCTGTTGCGCAACGACTATCTGCACAGTTCGGCAATGAAACACTTTCAAGGACCCAAGTGTACGACTGGCACAAAAAGTTTTCAGATGGCCGAGAGACAGTGGAAAATGAGCCTCATGCACGCCGTCCCACGACAAGCATCAATGAGGCGAATGTCTACGCAATTCGTGAGCTGATTGAAGGTGACCGCAATCTTACAGTATTTGCAATTGCTGAACACGTTGGAATATCATACGGGAGTGCTCAATCAACCATTTCAGATGAGTTGGGTTACCGAAAAGTGTGTGCAAGATGGGTTCCTCGCCTTCTAAGGAAAGATCAGAAAGCAAACCGTCTTGCCGTATGTGAAAGGCTGTTAGCAAGATATCGAGCAGAGGGGGATGAGTTTTTGAGACATATTGTCACCTGTGATGAGACATGGGTGCATCATTATACCCCGGAGTCCAAACGTGCAAGCATGGAGTGGCGAAAACCTGGAGAGGCAGCACCGCGGAAAGCCAAGACCCGTCTTTCTTCAGGGAAAATTCTTGCAACAGTTTTTTGGGATTCGAAAGGCGTACTGCTTATCGATTCTCTGCACGAACGCCGTACAATTAATGCTGCGAACTACTCCAACAAGTGAAACTTGCCTATCGGCAAAAGAGGCGGGATATGTCTATCCGAAGTGTGATTCTGTTGCATGACAACGCTCGGCCACATACAGCAGCATTGACTCAATGAAAATTGAACAAAAGGCATTGGGAAACCTTTGAACACCCGCCTTACAGTCCTGATTTGTTGCCATGTGACTACCACATGTTTGGGCCACTTAAAGAAGAACTGGGAGGCCACCACTTTGAGGACAACGAAGGTGTAGAAACGTTTGTGCGCAATTGGTTATTGACACAAGCAGTTTCATTCTTTGAGAAAGGTATTAAAGAACTTCCGATTCGGTGGGAAAAATGTATACATAAGAGAGGAGACTATGTAGAAAAATAATATGTATTAAAATTTGTATTGAGCGTACCAATAAAATTTTTGAAACAAAAGTCCGGTTCATATTTCACATCTTCCATTTCAAAAGGCCGAATTTGGACCTAGTCGATAATTTATTGCTAATTATTGCTAATTATTAATTTCGATATCTATATTAGCCCCGGGGTTATGGGTATGGCTAATGGAACATAAGTCTTATGCCACATTAGCCAGGGATTTCTCTGAAGGTTTGGAGCAATACATTTTCATTTGCGTAATAAAATAGCAATTATTTAGCCATAAATTAAAGGCTAGGTCCGAATTCGTCCTTATGAAATGGATAATATGGCATAATAGACATAAACAGGAGAACTTATTTCGAGTATACGAAGCATGGACGAAAATAGAAATGTACAAACATCTCAAAGAAGCAATACCGAAGAAGAAGAAAACAGCAAGCAAAACAAAGGATATGCTTGGAGAAAACCGAATACTGGAAGATCGTGTACAAAGATGTGATATGCAACATGAATTCATTATAATAGATAAAGAGAAGCATGGGCGAAATAAGAAAAATTACAAGTAATAAATAAAGTAACAATATTTTACAAATAATTACACTTAGAGAATAGAATAGTGTTATTTGTTTAAATGTAGAATAAAAGTTTAAAAGGAGAAAAATTTCAAGCGACTGGAATATATCGTCCAGGTCGTCAAAATATATAAAGCAAGGTACAAAAGATCGACGGACAATTATAGTGGAATTAGTGTCATGTTTTTACTTATAGGATCGGTAGTATCGAAAGAAAAATAAAACAGAGCAGGGATAATTTTAGCCCAGAACAATCGGGATACCTGAAAACCAGATCACTTATAGACATGAAATACATCAAAGAAAAAACTGGCTTTCATCGATATAGAGAGAACGTATTGCACTGTACTTCGTGGGTTCAATTGAAAAATTATAACAACTAATATTTACTTTCACTTTCTAGAACTTTATTTACATTTAAAACAGCTGATTCACAATACATTTTCATATAAGCTAGTCGTCGCGGTATAACTGCCTGGCGATCGTGGCGTTCTTCTTTTATATCACCAGCGTAGAATTCTCCAGTAGAAATCAACATCGTTCCTTCCGCTGCCGAGCCTTTTCGAGAATCGTATTTTTTTATCTTGAAGCGTTTGTTGTCGTGCTGAAATGACACAGGGTCGGCTTTGGGTAAATTTCGTAACAGTATTATAGTTTACTCAAGAAACTTTGAGGAATAAGAATGACGAATGAGAAAGAAAAACTGATTAACATGACACACATCGGCTTACTAGTACATGGGAATATATTTCAAACCTTATTCTCCGTGGATAGTCATGTTATTTTCGCAGAAGCAAAGAAGAAGAATGCATCGTAGGAAGGCAGAAACAGAATAATATATCTGGAAGTTTAAATATGTTTCGGATCGCAAATAAAAATTTAGATGGGCTATTAAAAGTTGCCAGACTTAAATATTTGTGATCAATGATACATAGAGATGGTACCAGTGCTCGAAACATAAAAATTAAGTCGTACGGGGCAAGCAAGCTACAGTAGCACATTTTGGTTTTATATGTAACAACATTCTCACTTCAATATACAAATAAAGCATAATTCAAACCATAGAACTAAATATTACCTTATATGAAGAATAATTATGGTCAATGATAACAGCAGTACGAAATAAAATAAGAAGAGTCGAATTAGACTTTATGAGATGTTTACAAGTCACTATAAAGATATGATACCGGAAATAAACAATACTATGATGGTATGGTCATGTTCAAATAGTCAGAACATAAGCTGTCAAATAGAATATGGGGAATGGGAGCCATCAAGGGGAAGCAGGAAATCGAGACCAGCACTAATATAAAAAAGTTATATTGAGATTCCAACAGTAGACACCGACTTCAGAGCAAGTGAGTGGGAAGTGTCAGTGATGTCGTACATATAATGGTAATGGGTTATATTTGTTTTTAAGAAACTATTTCTAAAAATGATAACAACAACGAAGGGTTATAACAAATATTAACAAAGAAGCAGGGCAATAAGTGCATATGTTACTATTTGTAATTTTGCTTTAATGTGTTTTTTTTCTTACTTTTGTTTTTATGTATATTTTATACTGTAATAATGTTTGAACGTCAGGGTCCGTACATTTCTTTGGTATAAAGCACATGACGAAAACTTTTTCACTCTTGTAGAAAGTTATGGGTTTTTACTTAGTTATGACTTTTTCCAAATGTTGTTCAAACCTAAAGCAGATATAGTGAAGGAAAAAACGCCAAGAATGTTAAGTTTTTCAAAATTTTGTAATCTTCCATTTGCTTTGTCAAGAATACTCGTTGAAATTACAGTATATATGCGAATTCGGCAAGGAATCGTTATCGCCTTTGGCAAAAAAGATAGCAGAACCCACTAAGGAAATGTTTAATGTAAACATTTCAAAACTAATGCGGATTGGCGTTTCCTTGCCTGTAATTATACTACATTTGTTGATGAAGGCACATATACTTTACTGTTTAATTATGCCAAGAAGATATTTTATATAAATATTTATGATATTTATATTTTATTTAAAGAAGTAGAAGAACTGAATGTTACTCAACCAGCAGATTTGGAACATTTACAAGCAATAATACGCAAAATAATTAGAAATATTACACCAGATGTAATTCAAAAAACATTTATAGCGTTGCATGATGACAGAGTTAGTCCGAAGGAAAAACATTTCATCCTGCACATTGAGGAACCTGTTTTGTGGAAAGATGTTCTAAAGAATATATATAATAAATGTACCTATGGACACCTTGTCAGAAATATCTGGATTTTAAAATAGAAAAAAGAATTTTCAGTTTATTTTTTATATGTTCATTCCAACAGGTAGGTCAAATAAAGTTTCTTTGTAGAATTCATTTATACGGCTAAAGACAATTTTGGAAAACGCTGAGAGTTTCTCGAAAAATATAAAATTAGTCGTTTTTTCAGATCACCTATAAGAACTTTAAAAACAAATATCAGTATTGCCGTTGATTTTAATTTAAAAGTTATATCTCTCTCATGATTATTCGGTATATTTCAGCCTCTCGCAATATAACTCTAACTGAATGGCTTCGAGCGATTTTTTAAATTACCAGTGGCACTTCTGTCTAAGGTATCCCCTAGTTTAGGAAGGTACTGTATATGTTATTAATATCGCAAAAAAACATAATTAACATAATTACTATACCTAGTTTTTTTGTCATGTAGTAGTGATCAAAAACACAACAGCAGAGGCAAAAGGTATAAAATAATAATGCATCACACCAACACTTTCAATATTTCGCAATGTGAAACAGCACTTCAGCAATATCAAAACAAGTTGTTAACTCGTAACAAGGGCAAACTAATCAATAAAAAGTATCAACAACCCGCGATGAACCGAAAAAAGGGTAGTGAATCCATCTCTATTTTCCATATATCTAAGCTTATTTATTTTGGCAATAAATCTGCAGACACATTTGTTCGTTGTTTCATCAAGCATTATGATACATGATATCTAAATAAATCAATACTGAAATGGGTTTGTTTTCAATGCTGTTATTTTAATCTGTCGTTCCGTTTCATATCATAAATATTATAATTAAAAATGTATTTCATCTGCTTTGTTTCTGTCAATGGAAATAATTATATTTTCGGAAAATCAACTTCAAATACACACAAGTTTAACTACGACAGTTTGCCGCTAAAATATACAATTAACAGGACTGTTGGTGATATTGTTATATTAAAATCAGTGTTTTCTGGTGAAAAATAATTTTTACACACATCAGTTTTACTCTGGGTTAACAACCAGTGAGATAGTTACATTATTGAAGGATTTGATATTCAGTCAAGTGACAACATCATTATTTCATTATTTGACATTATTAGAGTTCATCCATCATAGCACCAATCCACAGGCAGTAAGTTATTGATTATAATAATATTCGAAGCAAAATAAATAGAGTCAATATTGGGTCAGGACTATTAGAAAATTCTCGAAATCAAGAAGATAAAGGTAAGTAAGATGAACTTCTTAAGGAAAATCCAGAAAGCTAAACTGGACATTAAATTAATTTGGTCTAATTGAAAGCATGTCTCAGAGCCTAATCTCTTTTCAACCGAACACTTATGACCTATTATGTCATTCGTTCCACTCTAGTTTGTTTATTATTTAAATATCATAATCAATACAAATAGAAAACGAATGTTTAATTTTAATATACACTGCAGCTGAAGTTGTTTCATTTTTAACTTGAATATTGAATAAATAATAAAAAAGTTTTGATCATAATTTGATGCCTGAATAAACAATAAACTAATTTCCTAGAATAAGCTAATTGTCAAATTTCCCTGTGTTCATATGAAACTTTTGGGGTTTGAACTTTTAGGAAATTAATATTTCATACACTTTTTATATACTGCAAATACATGAATATATGTGAAAATTTTGCGTTTACATTCAATACATCCCTATTCAAAAAAAGCTAAGTGTTCATAGCGTTGTTGCAATATATGATGTCAACAAATATCTTGTTCGATAGCTTTGCGGGTAACACGGGCTGCTGCAGTTTAATATATTCAAGCAAAGAAAGATATTGTAAGAGACCTTCTGCCTATTTTGCTGCTTGTTAAACCATCCTTATAAATAAGGCAAAATCGGATGTTTTAGCTACAGACACTGATACGTGGAGCTAGTTTCTTTAGACTCTAAATAAACTTTTTCGGGATCTGATTCATCTCTGGAACACCCAATCTGATTATCGAATGTATTCTCTACAACGCCTAAAAGTTCTAAATGGCTCTGGTCGTAGTCACGATCGTCACCTCCGTTTTGCTCTGGCTATCTACCTTAGGTCCATTTTCAATTATTCAGTTCGTAAATTCTTCTTCGTAATTGTCCCTTTCTACTATGAACCCTTGAACCACTTTCTTGAAAGTCTTACTAAAGCTATGCGGTTATTGTGAATTCTTTGTCCAGAAAACGAAGTTATGCTTCTGATCATACATGAACCTGTATTGTCTAATAACGCCTAAACTAATTTCAAAATATACCTCGATATTTAATGCTGTGACCTCAGTCGTACTTTCGGCTCACTCTGAACTAACATTGTTTTGCCGGCGATGACAAGCAGCTGGACGTGGTGGGCACTTCGGTGGACCTCGGATTTCGGTTTGTTAAAGGTAGAGTAGGTAACTGATGAAAATCCCCAACTAGGAACGATATATTATCATCTTGTATACTTAAAATTTAATAAATTTTATATTTTAAAAATATCTATACTTACGTCACTACAACTTACCTATTTGCTTAATCATATGTAATCCTCATGCGTTACCAAGAGACGGATTAGTCTGAACCTAAAATATTCCTACAATATACATACATGACAAAGGTATCTTCAATTTATTTTACAGTATTTAGTTCATGTTTGATTACTAAAACCCTATTTTTAAAATTATGATGGGTAAGCAGTAATTTTTATAAAGTCCCGTTCATTTACATGCTCATCTAGTTGAAATTCTTCATAATTGTCCTTCACAATTTATCTTGAATATATAAGATGGTGAAAGCTCATCTTGATAAATTCGGACGGTTATGTCTTGTAAGTCATCCAGATCTAGAACAGGAAAATCAAGAATATCAGCACGATATAACCTTTTTGACCCTTTTTACCTCAACTTTGACTTAAACAACAATAGGAGTTTGCGATTTTAACAACTTTTGTTGATCCAGTTCACAGTTGCACCTACCATGTGTATAACTTATATATTTGTAGCTTCAGCTATCTATATCTTTGAATAACGATTTTTTAGGAATTGACGTCCATTGACACTTTTAATTTACTACTCAGTAGCTAAAAAACCAACCTGGTTTTAAACTATTAGACCGAAACCTAATTTACATAAGAATTCCAGTGGTGCTCACTTAATATACCAACATTAGTTTCTGACACGGTGTAAGATTCCCAAAGAATCAATAACGCGTTCTCTTATTGACTATTTAGATCTTTAGTCACCAGTTGACGCTGTGTAGCATGTGTACAAAGATATTAGCAGTCTGCTGGTACTTTTTTATCATCATTAAACTACATTATCACACATAATTGTAGCAAATACTGTATACAAAAAATCCATTATTTAATTTTCTTTATAGCAGTTTGAGTTTTCAAAAACAAGAACAATATATATGGTCTGCCTTTATGATTATTCATTGTTATGTTGAAGTCCAGTTACCTTTCTTGTTCTCTTTATCATTTAACGACCCCTCGTCGCCAGATGGCCTGAGGTATCAGAGTTATATTTTAAAAAATTGTGCAAATTTAAAGCACTATTTACCATTTTAATAATATTTGTGTATCTAAGAAACTAACCTAGATTTAATTCTTATATTTTCCAGTTTATTAAATCTTTTGAACATATAATTGGCACAAGTGTTATGGTGCCACCGGAGGTTGTTAAAAGATATCCCTATTAAATTCTCAGGTTTCTGGTTCTGGTTTGCCGACTCACTAACAGCATCTACTAAACAATCTTATCCACTTAAGAAATATATTATTAATAGCGAACGCGTAATAATGAATTCAGTTTATTATAATTATAAAGTATGTATTATTTGTTTTAACGTCATCGTGGAATCGAAGTAATTAAGACCGAGAGGACTTGATTATTCATTAGCCTCTGTTCTAAATAAACTCCAGATAGCTTCTGAAATATTTCATTGGTTTAATTTGTTTTCGCCGGGAGGACGGCTTTTTATCAAAAGCGAACGTAATTGGAATGTGATTTGACCCAAAGATATAATTACAGCTCCTCTAAACCCTATAGAAGAATCCGCTCTGAAATATTATAAGAAAGAGAATTTATGTATTTATTAAACATTCCGCATTTCCTTTGAGTACTTCAACCTAATGATAGTTCTTTTGAGAAGAATTTTAAGAATTTTGTTAACGAGGTATGTGAGCACTAAAAAAAAAGAATTGCGGAGATATTTGGAATAAAATTAACTTAGACACCGTTTTGTAAACACACAAACACTTAAATATTTATAACTTAAGTACCCAACACCATCTACAGTTAAGTTTGTTATGTTCCTAATTTAGCATGAAACGTAAACGCATTCTTAGATATACAATGCACAACAATTAGGTGGATGGATTTTAAAATTATTCTACAACTAATATAGAAACTTATCCTACAAATTATTATCTTTGCTAATATATAGAGAGATATAGCTTGTATCTTTGATTATGTGTGTGTTTCTGTTGTTTGATTGTTAGTATGTTTGTACGGGATATTTCATAACGAACAGTTATAAGTAACATTTAGCTTTGTAACTTGCAAAATCTCTTTTCGTAATACAGTAAAATAATTCTACAAAGTAAAACTTGTAAAATCCAAAGATTTGATTAATTTACAAGATTGTGTTTTTCGAAAGTCTTTAATTGTCTACGTTTCATCAAAATAAGAACGATTACTAATCGAATTTCTAAAAGTATTCCTTTAATGTTAATTCAAAAGTATTAGTACCATTGTGACATAATTTATGTTTACTATTAACACCAATATTATTAGTTGGAAAACACAAATTACAATTTGCAAAATATTCGGACTTGTAATCATTTAATCGAGTGGTTAACCAAACAAACTGCGTTCATATTTAAATCTGTGAGATTCCTGTGTAATTATATAGTTATACTAGCCGTTACCCGCGGTTTCACCCGCGTACGGAATGTTCAAGCCTTCGCAAAAAGAAATAAATTATAAAACATATGGATTATCCTATATAACAAATTTTCTAACTTGTTTGAACCACCCTACTGAACCATAAATTCGCCAATTCCGAATATATTTCACCCAAACGGCAAGTACTTATGGGCAACCCAATATAACAATTTTATTTGACATTTTTTTGAATCACCTTGAATAACTGTAACGCTCTTCACCCTATATTGCAACCATCCTATATGCTGCTGTTTATTTGTCACCCAATATAACTTTTTGAACATCTGACTATAACTCTTCTTTATCTTATATGTCAGCAATGCAACTGCTTATGGTCTACGCTGAATACAATAATTTCTGATATTTTTTGAACGACATTAAAATTTCTTTTACTCTATAATTTAGTCAACCTTTATATGCAGCGTTTTCTAATATTGTGTTAAACACTCTTAAACTATAATCTTGCTTCTCCCAATATTTCAGATATTCCATATAGTAGAATGCAACTGTTTATGGTCTACCCTATGTAACAATTTTTTTTTAACTTTTTTTATCCATCCTATATAGAAATGATGTGAAACACTTCGTGAGTCACAAATATAAAAACACAGTTTTGCACCCTAATACCAAACTATTTAAACCCTCACCCAAACTGCAACTACTTATTGGCCACCCAGTATAACATTTTTTCTACCATCCTGTATAACAATCAATCCATCAATGCCAAATATATTTCACCAAAACCGTAACTGCTTATGGGGCACCGAAAATAACAATTTTGTTCAACGGGTTTTTGAGTCACCTTGTATATATTACAAGTACCCTGTATACGCTTCTGCTTATTGGTCAACCAATATAACATTTTTTAAATAATAATCATAACACTACTTCACCCTACGTTTCAACTATCATATATTTGCAACTTATTATGAAATACGCTATTTCAGATCTTATCCTTATATTTTTTCAAGATATATTAAAGTATAATTTCTCTTCACACTTCATTTAAACCATCCTTCATTTACAACTTTTTCTAACCTTGGTTGAATGACACTGTATAACTATAAATTTACTGAGCACCATACTTCAGGTAATCTGTATACGCAAGAGCTATATAACAAAGTTTATCTAGCATTTTTTACCCACCCTGTACAATTCTAACTGTAAGCCACCCTATATTTCAACCACCTTTTATATGCAACTACTTATTTGCCACCAAATATAACATTTTTGTACGACCCTGTATCCTTAGAATCTCACCCCACCTTATATTTCAACCATGCAGTAAATGGAACAGCTTGTAAATCATCCCATTACTTTAAAATATTTTTAAATCCACCTGTATAGCTGTAATTATACTCCGCTACATATTTCAACAATCCTATATATGTAACTACTTGTGTACTTTATTTTGGGCAATAACACTACAATAGAAATAAAACGACGTATATTGCAGGAATACCAAACGTTTATTCTGACTTCGTTGTCAATGGCTTTATATTTATTGATGTAGATTGCAAAATCAAATTTTCATTTTGCAATCTACATCAATAAATATAAAGTCATTGACAACGAAGTCAGAATAGACTTTGAAACGTTTTGGTATTCCTGCAATATACGTCGTTTTATTTCTATTGTGGTGTTATTGCCCAAAAAAACATAAAAGTAATCAAGAATATGCCACTAACAACGTTTAGAAGATAACTAGTTGTATATATAAAACAAGTTTTTAACCACAACATAAACTATAATTCCACTCCATCTTATATTTCAAACACCCTTTGTAAACAACTGCTTCTAACATTTCTTCAAACCATTTCATAACTATAGTAGGTATCTTATGAACATATTTCAAAGATCCTAACTGCTTACCAAACTCATTTTTTTAAGCATTTTTATTTACTGTATAAATATTCTAATCATTTTCAACCACTTGGTGTATGGAACTGTTTATGGCCCACTCAACATACCTTTTTTGGACCACCCCGTATAACTAATTCCCCTGCTTAATTCCACCACATCGTATATATCCAGCTGCTTATAGGACAACAAATATAATTTTTGTTTTTCATTTTTAGGGTTTCGTATATACAATATACGGATACCCTTATAATATCACTCCGGATTTCTGCCTGTGTCACATCACAGCAATTTTCTCCTAAACTACTGGACGGAAGAGGTTGAAATTACATGCATATCGTAAAAGAAAAAAAAATGATTTTAGGGGTACTTCTGGGGGGAAAAACTAAAAAAATCGACCGTTCCCCACCTGATCTCCGAAACTACTGAGCCTAAAATTTTGAAAAAAATAGGAAATATAGAACGTTGCCCGAACTTTACAGGAAAAATAAGTAGAAACCAATAATATTAATTTTGGGGGGAAGGGGCAAAATATAGAATTAAATAAAAATTTAAAAATAAAAAAATTTCAAACGCATCATGTAATATATCAAATGAAAGATCTCATTCTGAGGAAAACAAATATATTTTTTCCATAACTTAAAAAATATATTTAAAAAGATATTAACGAAAATATACCAAAATTTACCCATTACCCCCCCCCTTATCTCCTAAACTATAAAACGTAAACTTTTGAAAAAAAAAATAGATTTATAGGTTCTGACTTGAAGTTTACTGGAGAAATAAGGAGAAACCTCTACTTTTAATTTTGGGGAGCAAATTACAGAATTAAATAGAAAATATAAAATTAAAATTGTTTTTAACCCATAATGTTATATATCAAATGAAAGGGCTCATTACGACGAAAATAAATATATTTTTTATATTTTTAAAATAAATTAATTAAAAGATATTAACAAAAATAAAAAAAATTACCCATTCCCCCAAGTTATCTTCGAAAATATAAGCTGGAAAATTCTGAAAAATGGAGGTATAGCCTCTCACCTGAACTTTACTGGAAAAATAAGGCGAAACCCCTAATATTTATTTTGAGGGGCAAATTATAGAATTAAATGGAAAATTTAAAATAAAATTGTTTCTAACTCATCATGTTATATATATATCAAATGAAAGGGCTCATTATGACGAAAACAAATATATTTTTTCATATTTTTAAAATAAATTAATTAAAAGATATTAACAAAAATATAAAAAAAATTACTCATCCCCCCTATCTCCGAAACCATAACCTGGAAAATTTTGAATAAACAATCGAGGTATATCCCCTCACCTGAACTTTACTGGAAAAATAAGGAAAAACCCCTAATATTTTTTGGGGAGCAAATTATAGAATTAAATGGAAAATATAAAATTAAAATTGTTTCTAACCCAGCATGTTATATACCAAATAAAAGGGCTCATGATGAAGAAAACAAATATATTTTTCCATATTTATAAAATAAATTAATTAAAAGATATTAACAAAAATATAAAAAATTTTACTCATTCCCCCTCTTAACTCCGAAACAATTAGCTGAAAAATTTTGAAAAACTGGAAGTATAGCCCCTCACCTGAACTTTACTGGAAAAATAAGGAGAAACCCCTAATATTCATTTTGGGGGGCAAATTATAGAATTAAATGGAAAATAAAAAATTATAATTGTTTGTAACGGGTCATATAATATATCAAATCACAGGGCTCATTATGACGACTACAAATATATTTTTTTAATTTTTTTAAAATGAATATTATAAAATATATTAAAAAATATTTTAAAAAATTACCAATTCTCCCCGTTATTCCCCAAACTCTAAGACCTCATTTTTTTTGTTTATAGAAAAAATACGAAAAAAATCCCTAATTCTATTATTTGGCCCCTAGAATTAAACGGAAAATAAATCATTAGAAAACCCCCATAGTAATTTTAGGGACAAGTTATACAATTAAATGGAAAATAAAGATTCAATTTTCAAACGCATCATGTAATATATCAGATAAAAAGCTCATTATGTGAATTACAAATATATCATATTTTTAAATCATTTGTATAATATATATTAACAAAAATATTAAACATCTATATATAAATAGGCAAAGACAAAACGATTAGGTACCATTTTCTCCTCTGTCTCTCAACCGATTTTCTTCATTTTTGTTTTGTTTAGTAGCTACTGACGACCTTCAGTGCAGAATGCTAATATTAGTTTATAATAATGGTTCATTCATTAAATAAAATATAATAAAAATTCTTTATTTACGTCATAATGTCAACGCCAAACAACTGAATGTGCCGCGTGCCGACGCCGCCAGACTCAAAACATTGAGTTATTATATATAGAGGGACCAATGCTGTTTATACTTAGAGCATGTACTACTGGAAGTGGCATGCAAGCGTTGTTATTGTTTAGTGGTAAAGTAATCGTTGTATATTATAATTATACAGGGCGATTCCAGATATGTTCAAAATCGTTTTTTTCGTGGGTGGCACTTAAGCAGTTGCATATATAGGGTGTTTAAAATACAGAGTGCAATTATAACTAATAAAATAATTATATAGGGAAGCTCATTAGCGGTTGAATTTACAGGGTTCTTGGAATAGAAGGTGCAGTAGAATTACAGTTATACAGGGTGGTGCAAAGAATATTATACAGAGATGCATATACAGGGTGGCGGAAATGGAAATGCAACATTTCGTAACCCATAAGCAGTTGTATATATAGGGAAGATGAAATATAGGGTGAGAGGAATTATAGATATACAGGATGATGATAAAAAATGTTAGAAACGGAAATGATTTATAGAGTAGCCCACGAAGAGTTCCATATATATGATGATTGAAATATAGGTCACAGTAGAAAATTATAGTTACAGAAGATAGTTAAAAATTTCATAATATATACATATACAGAATGGTTTACCGGGTGGTTCAAATATGCTAAAAAATATAATGCGTGGTCCATGAGCAGTTCCATATACAGGGTGGTGGAAATATATAATGAGATGGAATTATTATAATTAGGATTTTAATAAATGTTTGAGAATTGAGTGCAATTATAGCTATACAGGGAGGTTAGAAAAAGTAAATATGTAGGGTAGCCCATTACCGGTTGCTTTACTGTCATATTAAATTAAGAATTACGAAATTGAACACAAATAAAGTCCTATGAATTATATCTGAAAAAAACTTGAATTTGTTTACTTATTTGTAGAAGCGAGATGTAAGGCCGACATCTAGGATTTTCGAGGAAACTATCACACAGAGGTTCCGAATCTGAATCTGTTCCGTGTAATTGCTGTTCTCCCTAAAGTCCTAGGATAGAATGTCACGTAAAAATTTTCAGGTTACTTAACCTGCCAGAGATATTGACACAAATGGTCGAATTTCGACCACTGGGCGATAGCTAGTCTACTTAGTTCCCACTTTAGAAAATACACTATTTAAATTTTGAAAAATATATTTTATTTATATTTTTAAATAATTTGAATAACAGATTTAATAATTTAAACTTTGACCTATTTTGCCCTTTTTCCTCCAATCTACAAAGCCTCAAAACTCAGACAGTAGATTATAAAAGGCTGAAAGTTTACTAGTAAAATAAAACTCTAATGTTACTTTTTGGGGGCCAAATTAGAAAATTAAATACATATGTATTCTGATAAAAATCAAGCGAATCCTGAAGCAAATAAAATAAAAAGTCTATGTGTGGAAAATCAAAGTGTATATTTTTTATAAATTTAAAACGCTTCCTTTAAAAGATATAAGGGTAAATATAAGAAAATGCACTAATTCCCTGCTTTTCTGAAACTGGAATATTCGAATATTGAAGGTGATGCGGAACCCTAAGTATGCGAGTCCAACTCGCACTTTACCAAATTATTTAAATTCATGCTACGCCGCTCTAAGTTTCCTATATAAGGAACACTGTGTAAAATTAAGCTTGATATGTGTTGAATTTTGTTAAATTGAAAATTGTTAGATTTGCACATTCCGAATTTTGAAAAAATGCTAAGCTGATGCCAGTATCTAATATTTTGTGCGTACGCTGGAGCCAATTGCTTAATTGAATTACCCTACATGGTAGAAGTTTTTTCGCTATAACTACCGTTTCTGTCAATTTAGGGAGATAAAAAAAATCTACCAGATTTTAAGTCAAACTATAGGCTATGCAACAAAAAAAGATTCAGCAAAATCAGTTAAGTAGTTCTTACGTGATTCCCGATTAGTTCGAATTATTTCACCGATGGAGCTATGTGGTCGAATTTTTCTTGCGGTGTACATCTGTTCGTATGTTGAATTCGGCTGAACTCTTGCTTGACGTTTCGCCAGAATCGTATCTGGCATTTTCAAAAGCTGAGTTAGATAATATAAGGTGGAATACAATTATAGTTATACTGGGTGGTTCAAAAAATGTTGTATTTGGTGGCAAATAATTGTTACGTATACAAGGTGGTTGAAATAAGAATGAAGTAATACTATTTAAAAAAAGATTGTTTATAAGAATATGCAGTAAGGATAAGTTATAGGGCATAGTATACTTACAGATATAAACAAGGATTAAAAAAACGTTATAAGTCGTTGCATATACAGATCTGTTGTAACATAATGTTACGATATTTACCAAAGCCGACCCTGTTTCATTTCAGTACGACAACAATCGCTTTAAGATAAAAAACGGTTCTCGAAAAGACTCGGCAGCGGAAAGAGTGATGATTGATTTTGCGAGAATTTTCTATGCTGGTCTTATAAAGGAAGCAGCCACGATGGAGAGTTCAGTTATACCGCGACGACTAGCGTATATGGGAATGTTATTGTGATATTTGAATCAGCTGTTTTAATGTAAATAAAGTTCTAGAAAAGTGAAAGTGAATATCAGTTTTATAATTTTAAATTGAACCCACGGACTTTACAACAAATTTTGTGATCAGAAGTAAAGGATTAAGTGCAGTTAAAATCGTAATTTGATTTATGGAAACACGGAGAATGGAATAAATGGACGAAACTGCCAAAAAAATAGTCAAGCAGGTTACCGAGGGACTAGACGAAAAAAATAGCCCAGATTCTAGAAAAACGGGACAAGAAGGAGAAACATCAAGAAGAAATACAACAAAGGTTAGTAAATATTTTAAGCGAACAACAAAATCTTGTTTCCACGATGGAAGAAAAACAACAAAATCTTGTTTCCACGATGGAAGAAAAACAACAAAATCTTGTTTCCACGATGGAAGAAAAACAACATAATTTAATTGAAGGATTGTTCTCGAAATTTGAACGAAATTAAAGACATAACTGAAGGAAAAAGACAAATGCAATTTGAACAACTAATGCAAATAGTATCACAAGTTAACGAAACAGTTAATGAAAGAATGCAAATAGTAGAATCAGATACAAAAGAGATAAACGACGACATAAAGATGCTAAAAAATAATGTGGAGGCCCTTGAAACCAAAGTAGATGACATCGATTCCATAAAGAGCCAGGTGAAATTTGAAATCAGTGCTATTCAAAACAGGGTAGAAACAGAAATCAAAAAAATTCAACAGGACTTACAGCGAGGAAAATACCAGCACACCGTGAGTACCAAAGGTTCCGTTAGCAAACCACCCACATTTGATGGCAGTTCATCTTGGCCCATGTATAAACGGCAATTTGAAGACATGGCTACAGCTAATGGATGGGATAACCAAGAAAAATCCACGTCTCTGGTAATTTCGTTAAGAGGTCCGGCCCTAGAACTCCTCCAAATTCCAGTCGATGAACAAGGCAATTTCGACAAGATTATCGCCATCCTGGACAAACGTTACGACAATCAATCCTTGAGCCAGGTATACCAAGTCCAACTGAGTGGAAAAACGCAAAAATCCGGTGAAAGCCTCAAGAATTCTAAGTAGAGATTAGACGGCTGGTCTGAACAAAATATTAGAACGGTCACAAAGAACTGGCACCAGAGGGGCATGTTACCGCTGCGGACGGACAGGACACTTCCAACGTGATTGTCGAGTGAGGCCACCTGAACGATCACCGACCAAGGGTAACCAACAGAACAGCCACATGTCCAGGGACCGTTAGCCAGTCAGCATAACGGGGCGAATGCTGACTAACCCTCCACCAGCCCCCAAAACGTTATCCATCCGGGGAGTTTGCCGAGATAGCGGCAGCCTAGTCATCAGAGGCACCAGGCAGATGTCGTGCTACAGATAGGGGACAACATGATCCGGCATAGGGTCCTGGTAGCGAATATTGACGACGATTTTATAAAGGGAATGGACCTAATTAGCCAGCATGGATTTAAGTTCGACCCGAGGTATGATGTTCTTCGGTTCCTAAATGAGGAATTTGTATTGACACGGCCCGGCAACAGTTCAGTCACCTCCATAAAAATTGTGGCAAAGTCTTCAGCTAGAATTCCCGGTCGAACGGAACAGATTATTCATGGGCAGCTAGACAGCAATCCTGGGAGCTGCGTTGGAATGCTGGAGCCTGTACACTCAACTCATGACTACTTAGTTGGACGGGCTATAGTTAAAACAGGACGAGATATAAGAATCAGAGTCCTGAATTTGTCCAACAACGACATCAGAATTGCCAATGGTCAAGAGATAGCTTGTTTCGAGCCAGTAGAGACCATCATCAATTGCAAAGAAGAGTACCAGACGTCGGTGAAGGAGACAGGGCCCAGTAAAGATTTCCTACAACAGTTTGCTGACCATTTGACACACCTGACACCAGGGAACCAGAAGAAAGCCAAGCAATTTATAACAAAGCACTGGCAAATTTTTAACAGTCAAGATGGAACCACCGGCCGCACCAACATCATCCAGCATCGAATAGATACCGGAAAGGCTCAACCCATCAGAATACCACCTAGACGACTACGATTGGGATAACAACGGGCAGTCGAGGAAAACATCGAGTCCATGTTACAGAGTTATTGAAGACTCGGCAGCGGAAGAAGTGATAATTGATTTTGCGAGAATTTTCTATGCTGGTCTTATAAAGGAAGCAGCCACGATAAAGAGTTCAGTTATACCGCGACGACTAGCGTATATGGGAATGTTATTGTGATATTTGAATCAGCTGTTTTAATGTATATAATACAGTTCTAGAAAAGTGAATATTAGTTTTTTAATTTTAAATTGAACCCACGGACTTTACAACAATAAGATGAAGCAGAATTATTGTTATATAGTGTGAATCATAAGATGTTGCTTATACAAGGTGGTTGAAGTTATATAAGCATAAGAAGCATTTTAATTATAGGACCGGATATAATAGAGTTATTAGGATGGGTTCAAAAATTTTCGGAAGCAGTTCCATATCCTGGGTGATTGAAATGAATGGTAGTTAAAGTTATAGTTTGCAATGTGATTCAAATATGTAAAACAAAAATGTTATATAGGGTTATATAGGGTAGAGCATTTGCAGTTGCATAAGTAGATTACTCGACATATGAGGCTAAGTAAAATTATATTTATACAGGGTGACTTAAACAATAGAAAAATAGAGACACTCAATAGGGTGACAAGGGTTTATACTTATGGGTGGTTTTAAAGATGGCAACAGCGTGTAGAGTTGAATTAAAGTTGTACGGACTGATTCAGAAAATGATAGACAAATAAGTTATATTGGGTGACCAATACACAGAAGCATATGTATACAGTTGAAAAATATATGATAAATATAGAAAAAGAATACAAACTCGCGGGAGAAAAAATTGTACCTTAAAGCAGATAAATAAAAGATATGTCCAAAAATAGCGATTGATTGCAAAGGGTTTCTAAACGGCTTTTATATGATTCTTTATAGTTAACACAGGTTTAAAGTTACAATTTACTAAAATTCCATTATTGGATGCAAGGGGACGGGTTTTAATCATTTTTAGACAACAACAGGACAACAGGAAATGATGAATGTTCTCGGCAGAAACAAAATACTGTCTTTAAAATGTTCATTTTACCGAAATAACTTACCATTAATAACGGAGCTATAAATTTAATTGTATTGGGAATTGAGGTTTGTTGTTAGTTTAGTTGATAACGTTCACGAACAGAAAAGTGATAATTTTATATCGAAGGAAAAAATTACAAATAATATGAATAAGGCACGTTTAAGCAGCCTTAGGGGCAGTTAAAATAAATGAAAAATATCCGATAGAATCACTACATTTTTATAATAGCCACTCTTAAATATAGAGATGGCTTAGGTTTTATTAATCTGAAACTTTGGCAAAGACACTGCAATGTACCAGATACTTTAAAATGTGATAAACGAATGTACCCGAACACAGAATTCTCAATCACACTCCGGAACTCTCGATATTAACTATAATTTTAAATATAGTTATAATATTCAAAGCGCTATATTTACTACTTCACCAAATAATTAAACAGGTGTCTCTAAAATAATTTTATAGAACAAACATTGCTTTTTGTTATAAATTTAAAAGATAGAGTAAAGTTTTCTCGTACCTCTAACTTTATTGGTAAATTTTATTACTTTTAGAACTCTTATCGAAATTTCTGTTTTGTACGCATACAATATTCAACTCATAATAATAGTTTTATTCAATTTAAACATTATTAATGCCGGATATGTTTATCTAGTTTATTCATAACTATGAAACCAACGACAAAGAACAAACAGTACTACTACATGGCAATTGGTAGCAAATTGTAATGGACCAGAAAATCATCATTTATCTATCGCAGGTAAATGACAAAAACTATTAAGTAAGAGTTCCAGGTAATGAGAAGATCCATCAGCAAATGATTATCACTATCCAGCTCTACTTATTGTTGAGTTACTACAAAAATATAAGTTAATATTTGCTTTATACTTCGTGAATAAAAACTAAATCTAACATGATTAAAAGCTTCGCCCATTGGGCTGCAGTTTGAACATACATAGTATCAACGTATAATAAACTCCTGGAACAGAATGACAAAAAAGTTATTGTTTTAACTATTGTTTTAGAAAGCTGATGTTTTGATACACATTCTGTCATTAGTTACCTACTTTCCATAACATGAACAATATTGTTGGGAACAGTTAAGTTTACAAACAAACGATGTTTCTAAAGTCAGTTTTCAAAATATTTTAATAAGGACTTGTTATTGAAACGCAGTTGGTGAAACTGTTTTATAAAATATACCTAGCACGAGAAGTAATGAATAAGAATAGAAACAAAAAAATATATTACAGAATTTTTATTCAACAAACATCACTATAATTTAATACTCTCCTCGAGGTGTCATTCCTTTGTACGCAAGACAATATATATTATATATAAATATAATATATATTGTTTCTGGTCGGGAACCTTCATCAGTTGCGCTTCCCACAATTGAATGTCCTCTCGAACACTTCTTTATGCATTTGATGCATTTCGTTAAATTTGAAGACGCGAGATGTAAGACCGACATCTAGGATTTTCAAGAGAATCAGTACACAGAATGACACGATAAAATTTTCAGGTTACTTCACCTGTCAGAGATATTGAATACTCTCTTCGAGGTCTCATTCCTTTGTACGCGTTTGTCTGCAGTTGTGACTCAGACTCAAACCTAAGTTGCTATTTTAATCACGGCGTCCGGAATAAAATCAAAATTTAACAATTTTCACAACCTAGAATAAGTTCATTTTTTCTAAGGGCATCTTCCATATATTTTTACCGTTTAATTAAAGTTTTTATCGTGTTTAGATCCATATCTATGTCTCCTATTGCTAAATAAGAGAAATGTTGACTTATTTTGGTTTTTACTTGTCGTTTTAGGAAAAGACTTGGAAGCAATTGAAAAATATATCGGTTATTGGACTCCTATAAAAAAATGCAAAACATAGCATGTACACGAATGCCTTTCCGTACACTTTAACTGTTAAAAAACTATTAACTGCTATGGGGTCTATTTTTTGCTCAAGATATGGATGCCAATCGTTATTTTATTAAATAAACGTAGTAAAAATAACTATCGAATCTATCGAAAGATGTACATTGCTTAAAGTTACTACTTATGAACCCGCTATGCCACATTAGGCAACCACATCCAACAAAAAAAATCAATGACAAAAGAGTTGTTATTTGTGAATGTGTAAATTATTAAACTTACTTCTTTTAAATTTATTCAATTTGACTATTTATTTTTTAAATAGAATTTTCCGGCTCACCAACGGTTGGTATCATTCGCATGCGCATGGCAAAATTTTCGCCATCCCTGTATTAAAGGGACTAGTTTAAGGTTTCACAAGCCAGCGATTTTGTCAAGCTGCGTTTGTATGTTATTATCTCATATACGGGTCTTATATAAAAATACATTTTTAATAAATAATGCATATATATATATATATATATATATATATATATATATATATATATATATGTAATGGCAAAAGAAATTTTAGAAAGTCCTAAGAAACAATTAATTCATGATTCTTGTACACTCATGTCCCCGTAATAAATTAATTTTCATTTAATCTGAAACTGAAAGTACTTAAACTGCCGAGGAGCAGACTTTTCTAGAATGCAGTAGTATAAGTCACTATTTTTATAAATAATAAGAAGTAGCTCTTGTTATATTAGCTAACATAGTTAACATATTAGGTTTAACTTAACAACATAACTTTTACAGGGAAACATACCAACACCTCCGTGGATTGCACTTTCAGACATCATTAAAATAATTTCTTTGTCGTTCAGGAGTTGAGTGTGAGTTATTGCCACGAGTAAATAAGCTAACATTGGATTCTTGGCAATCATAGGAGCAAGGTGCTGGTTAAATTAGGAATAATTTGAATAACTTTTACAAAGTGTTTGTAACAGTAATCTATATTTATCCGATTTCCATATTTTTGAATAGTTTTCTACGATTTTGATTTTACTTTTTTTTACAAAATGCAAAATACCTTTTGCCGTCTCTTTATAAGCTATAGCATTTACAGCGCCGAACTTCGGAGATGTTTCTTGACTAATTTTCGAATAAAACATTCCAATTAATATATCACCTATTCAAAATCGTTATATTCCAAAAAATATATATTTTCTGAAGTTTGATGATATCCGTTTGTCCGTTTTGTGTACGGTGCTTAAATAAGGCTGTTTTATTCTTGTCACAATAATTGAACAGTTCCATTCCAATATTTCACAGAAATGAGGCCTTATTATTTTTTGTTCTGTTCAGGGTTTTAGGTATATCATTCTCTGCAATTTCTGGTACCGTCCCTTCTTTTAATTTGTCTGCTTCTTGTTGCTATTCTTCTCTTTGTGCTTGTAACTAACCTGAGTAGTATGCTATCAGCGAAACATTCACTGTGTGCCTTATTCACTAGAAATTTTTTTGTTCTTATTTTCCTGATTATCTTCTATTCCATAAATGGTAATTTATGTGGTAATGTAATGGTCTACGTCTCTACATGGTCCAATCCAGCCTTAATCAACAAGTAAAGGATAGGGTGAAAGACTCATTTCATCCTACCCTTTACCTATTTCCTCCTGCTTTCTGGTGTTTTGTTTGCCTTGCGATTTGAAGTAAGATTTGCTGCTAATAATTCATGTTACCAATCTGAATTTTTACTGCCAATTATATCTGCTGCCAATGTGAACTTTTACTGCCAAATTATAATTGTTCCCAATGTGAAATTTTACTGCCAATGTGAAATGTTTTATTTACTTTTAGCTTCCCAAAACTGGATTATTTACTTGATGTCAGTTACTGATATTTATCTGCTTCTGAGCTTTTAGTACATTACCATTTACTTGTACTGTTATACCTCCACTTTTCTTGGATATGATTTTTTTTGTTCAAATTTCAATCACTTCTTATCAAAGTTTTGAATTAATAAACTTTTCTAACTTTTGTCAAGAACTGTCACTTTATACCCGCTAACAATGTTTACTGTTACACTTGCAAATTTATACTCTCCTCTACATGCTGTCCGTTCTTGCTTTAATAGTTTCTAATTTTGACATAGAACTGCACATTTCAAACTTTTTAAATCAGCAATTTTGAAATCCCTTTTTATATATAATCCTAATTTTTTATATATTTAATTTCCTATCTAAACAGATTCCTAAAATACCTTTCACTTATTTAAAATTGCCATTTTTACTTCGTATTTTGTGCCCATCATTGCGCACCAGCTATTTTGAGTTTAACATGTACCAAAATTTTAATAAAATTTTCATTGTTGGCACGACACATATTATCACTTGATTTCCCGTTCTGTATTTGCTTTGTCCTATGAATTTCAACATATTTCGATAGGTATATCTGTCAAACTTTTGCTCGAAAGTTTTATCCTGACATCTAATTTTGAATTGGTTATTTTGTGTGGAAATAATGTGTTTATTTACCCCAAAATGCTTTACTAACGTCCTAAAATTTTGAATTATTGCCCCTATTGTGCCTAAAATATGAAGTTACTATAAATCTGGGCGATAACATTTTACTCCTATCAGATAGGTCATTTACGCCTCGAATTTAACAGGTTAAGTGCTGTTTTGGCATCGGGCAACAATGCCGATCACACCTATTGGTGCAGTAGAGATGTGTCCCTATATGTTAATTTCAAATGCTTTTTTAAGAAATTTATTATAAACTATTACATTTGTTATTTTCAAAAATGTATTTGCTGTGCGGTTTTAGTTGTATAAGACATTTCCAAATTACCAGTTTATGGTCTAGTTTTGTAATTTAATCATTTATATTAATGTATTGTTATCTAATTAAATCATGCATTTGATTTCCATCATAGCTTAGTAGAAAATTTACCTTTTAATATAAATGTAATCGAGAAATTATAAATTTACTATCCATATGGAACAAAATGAATTCAATATACTTTGGAACCGGACTTTTCCTGTTCTCTCTGGCACCGTAGATGAGGTATTATCGACTTTATTAACAATCTCCATCCTAACATAAAATTCACAATAGTGATTTAACTATCAAAAGCGTGACGTCTTGCGATAGTGCGATGTTAGGAACTTAGGGTTATGACACTTAATTCGATCCTACAGAAAAAACAATATCATCAAGCAATTCAAATGATATATCCCAAAAGCACAGACCCTAAAGAAACATATAAAACCATTACATACTTTGGTCACCAAGGTCAATTTTCAAAATTTTTAAATCAACAAAATATCAAAGTTAGCTATAAAACAAAGAACTCCTTAGGTAAATTAATTAAAAACAATAAAAGTAAAACTAATAAACTAAACTCTTCAGGTGTTTATAAACTTTCTTGTAAAGATGCGCCTAAAACTTATATAGGCCAAACGGGAAGATCATTTAGACTAGATTAAAGGAACATCAAAACTCCTTTATAAAAAATAAACAGGACTCTAATTATGCAAAACATTTACAGAGCTGCAAGAAATTAATCGTTTAAAAAAAAAGTGCATTACGTCCAATGTTGCGCAACGTAGTTGTTATCACAAAATTTCTTAAAAACCTTAATCTCTTTATAATTATTCGTATTACGACCATTTTACGATAATAGTAAACAAAAGTATTATATTCGTAATCCCTTCCTTTAAAATATATTTAATCACTTTCAAAATTTTGATTTCTAAATATAGCTCATTGTATGAATAAGCTCCATCGGAAGCGAAACATTCAGTTTTTCAATAAAGTGTAAGTGTGTAATCAGTTGTATTACTTATTTCATCATGTATTAACTAAAAACAGCCAACTTCCAATTTTATATTAATGTATTGATCTTTAAATTGTTTGATTTATCGCCCTTTTACTATCTGCGGACTTTTCTGTTTCTCGCCCTGTAGGTATCGAGCAATGTTAAGGGATGTTAAGAAGAGGGGAGTTCAGGCGTAGTTGCAGTAGGTCACCATACGTCTGTTGCGCAACGTGTTGTTATCCGCGGGAGGGCGTTAGACCGTCTGAAATTTTGCGTCGACTGCATCTGCACAGTTCGGCAATGAAACACTTTCAAGGACCCAAGTGTCCGACTGGCACAAAAAGTTTTCAGATGGCCGAGAGACAGTGGAAAATGAGCCTCATGCACGCCGTCCCACGACAAGCATCAATGAGGCGAATATCTACGCAATTCGTGAGCTGATTGAAGGCGTACTGCTGATCGATTTTCTGCACGAACGCCGTACAATTAATGCTGAGTATTACTGCGAACTACTCCAACAAGTGAAACTTGCCTATCGGCAAAAGAGGCGCGATATGTCTATCCGAAGTGGGATTCTATTGCATGACAACGCTCGGTCACATACAGCTGCATTGACTCAAGGAAAATTGGACAAAATGCATTGGGAAACCCGCCTTAGAGTCCTGATCTGTCGCCATGTGACTACCACATGTTTGGGCCACTTAAAGAAGAACTGGGAGGCCACCACTTTGAGGACAACGAAGGTGTAGAAACGTTTGTGCGCAATTGGTTATCGACACGACCAGTTTCATTCTTTGAGAAAGGTATTAAAAAACTTCCGATTCGGTGGAAAAAAGTACACATAAGAGAGGAGACTGTGTAGAAAAATAATATGTATTAAAATTTGTATTGATCGTACCAATAAAATTTTTGAAACAAAGTCCGGTTCATATTTGATTCACCCTCGTACATTACTTGAGTCTCTCGTACAAAATTTCTTTTTCCTAAAACATTGGTTTATATGTTACAATGCATAACTCACTATCTGTTAATATACTATTACATTCATCTAAATATAATTATTGATTTGATTTTTATTTTTGGTCTATGTTTATTTCTATTTTCATATATATATATATATATATATGTTTTAGGTGGTTTCCGGGAATTCATCCCTGCTGGGATCGATGGTAAAATGACGACGTTTCGGCAGAGTCACATCTGCCCTCTTCAGGTCAGTTAGGTTAGAGAATTATGCGAACCGACCTGAAGAGGGCAGATGTGACTCTGCCGAAACGTCGTCATTTTACCATCGATGAATTCCCGGAAACCACCTAAAACATTTAGTGCCCGCGAAAACTTAAAAACATATATATTTTTTCGGTTTTCTTTGCTTCTTCTAATTCTGATTTCAGTTTTGTTCTACTATTAATTTTGTCACTATCCTAATTGCCAAAAACTCAGAAGAACTACAAGTACAAGCAGCAAGCAACGAGAAAGGCCTTAAAATGAACTTTAAGAAACCGAATATAATGTACAACGAATTGGTAGAAATATTGACAAACATTGTGATTTTATATTTAATAATTGTGCCTTTCTTTCAAGGTTTCTTTGATATTGACAACGGGGTCTGACCCAGGCCCCGAAACGTCTGGAGATATACAGAAATTTCGTGAAGTGTGGTGTTATTTCTCAAAAACTGCTTAAATATAGATAACAATCCTGGAAGTAGTAGAATAATATGTATACGTGGGTCAATTAATACAGACAACGGATTTGCTTCTATCAGAAATAAATCGACAAGTCAAACTTGCGTGGACGACATATGGACGAAATTCAATCAATGTTCAAATCTTGACTGCCAATCCACCTCAAGAAGAAAGTGTTTGATCAATATGTTCTACCAGTGCTGACATACGGCTGCGAAACTTGGATTCTGAAAACCGAAATTACATGTAAACTCCAAGTTACACAAAGATCTATCGAAAGATGCATGCTAGGAATAACAAAAAGAGACCCAAAAAGAATGTCATAAAAAACTAGCACACGAAGACATGTGCATTCTCATTTTCACACAAAAATAATTTTCTGGTTATGACATAATTGTCAAGCTTGTATTTCATCAGGAATGTTAGATTGGATTCAATCATATCACAAGAAAGACCAATTTCTAGGTAGTGAATAAAAAACGCTTAAATTTGAGATTTTAATATCTGTTAAAAAATTACTATTTAAGAACACATAACTATGTTATTACACACAAAAAAATATATCACAAAGTATTTTATTTCTGGAGCATTTGTGTTAAATGTCATATTGTATACTTATATTGTATATCATAATAATACTTAACACCAGTACTTTATATATAAATCGCTAAGAAAGCAACACAAAAGCGAATCATTCGTTTATAGAGATGCAGCCAAGTCTAGGCATCTGCGCTGCACCGACATTGCCTATAAATTTAGTCGTAATGCACTATTGACATTTTTCTGCAAAGTTTGTCGTTATTGCACGTCTGCATGATATATTTCCTAAGGGAAAAGACGCAATAACTCCTCATTTTGATATTTACATAGAAAACTTCTTTGTTTCTCAAATATAATGGAAAATAACAAAGAAAGCCAACCAGCATTTTATGACAATTTAGCTAAACAACTCGAAGAAATTTTTTATTCTCCAGTTTGCATTATGGATAACGTTGCAAAAAAAAAGGTAGGAAGGCGTTTTTTTGTCTATGGATGGCTATATTCACCTACCAGTAAAGTTTCAATAACTACTGGTCAGTTATATTTACTGACAGGATTAACTTTAAATGAGAATATTCACGTGAAGGATTCTAAACCATATTTTCTCAATGTGGTTATAATTTGCATTTTACAATGTTGGAACATATTGCTAGTATTATATTGTCACTACATCTGGTTCTATATCTTCAACAATCTATATATATATATATATATATATATATATATATATATATATATATATATATATATTTTTGATATGGTTATCGTCAATAACATATGTTATTAATTATTATTAATTTATTATTATTGATTTCAAAAAATGCTTCCCAAAAACTCATATAATTCTACCGAATTACAAACATATCAAGTAAAAATTTACTTATTAGCGAATCTATCAATTAATTTAACCTGCTAGTAAGTTTGACTCTATCAGGGAGTAAATATACTCGTAAACTTATTCTGTTAAGTAACTTTTATTCTCTCAAGTAACGCTATCAGCCACTTTACTTGGAGCTGAATATACTGGCCCTAATAGTAATATGTTATATATCAATATAGAGTGTGTGAATTATAGACTGGTGGTAACTTTGAAATCTTGGAGACAGTATAAATTGTAGTTCTCTTATTATTTATTTGTTTTATTTTAACAGAAATAATGAAATGGAAAAAGCTGTTTGATTGAATAAGCTTAACAAGATGTTAAGTTCTACTGGGATTGAATATTTAAAATATATAATAGCTCTAATTATCAGAAAAATAAGGTAAGTTCTTTTAAAAGATGTACAAGTACAATGTACAAGCAATTATCATATGATCATAAGGCACATGACATACTTCAAGAGTAAGATATGAGAGGAAGAGATGAAGAAGCAATGAGTCAGAATTAGAAGAAGCAAAGGAAACCGTTTTTAAAACTGCCCTACTTACAGATACAATACAGCATAAAAATGAGGCCAGAATCGATCAACGACTAGAAATGTATAAAGATGGACGGTACTAGAAGCATATGTTTGTGTATACTGTTTCACGGATGGAAATATGTGGTTGATGATTTATTCCGGTGTACATCCGTTCGTCTGTATTCGTTTGAAAAATCACTTGACGTTTCGCCAAAATCATATTTGGCTTTCTCAAAAGTTACTTAGTATTTTTTGAGAAAGCCAAATATGATTTTTCAAAGGAATACAGACGAACGGATGTACACCGGAATAAACAAAAGGGATGCAACTCGATGGGGTGCAAAGAACAACTAATAATTGATTCTGTTGTCTGCAATCAAGCCCATGCCAAACGACGAAATCTCTACATGGTATATGTGGACTACAAAAAGGCCTTTGATTCAGTTCCACATGATTGGCTCATTCAGGTGCTGAAACTATGTAAAGTAAATAATTGTATTGTTAACTTTTTAGAATATGTCATGACTACCTGGCAAACCAAAATCTTTCTGAATGAAGCTGACTGCTCGATACAAACCGACTCTATCCCAATCAGGGGTATATTCCAGGGAGACTCTCTTAGCCCGCTGTGGTTCTGCCTTGCCATGAACCCACTCTCACACAAACTGAACGCGACTAACTTTGGATTCAGTCTCAAACACAACAACGTACAAGCACTAAAGATAAACCATTTGTTATACATGGACGACTTAAAGTTGATGGCAGCTACGAAACAACAGCTGCATGATATGCTTAAAATAGTAGAAGGGTTCTCTAATGACATCCATATGCAATTTGGCTTAGACAAATGCCGAATTATCAATATAGTGAAAGGCAAAATACAGCAGGGGCCCTACAAAATGAGAGATGGCACCTCAATTGAATCCATGGAGGAGGACCATACTTACAAATACCTTGGAATAAAGCAGGCTCAACGAATTGATCACTTAACCATGAAAAAGGACCTATCAACAGAGTTCTATAGAAGGGTAAGACGACTGTTGAAAACTAAGCTTATCAGTAAAAATCTGTTTCAGGCTATTAACACCTACGCGTGCTCAGTACTCAGTTACTCATTCGGAATAGTTAAATGGTGCAAGACTGACATTGAACAACTACAACGAAAAGTTCGAGTTCTACTAACAAACGCTCAAAATGACCATCCAAAGGTATGAAGGAGGAAGAGGATTGGCAGATATAGGAAAGTTACGTGATCAACAAATTTCCAATTTGCGTAATTATTTCCAGAAACTAGCAGAATTTTCTGATCTACACAGAGTCATATGCCAAGTTGATGACTCAACACCTCTGCGACTGACAGAACAACAAGTTTAAGTATACCACCAGACAACTGATTAAAAAACTGCTCAAATGGAAAGAGAAGCCGCTTCATGGAAGGCATATAAACGACGTCAACCAAGATTATGTCGACAGTTCAGCGTCGAACTACTGGTTGATCTCTGGGCATATGTTTCCTGAAACGGAAGGCTTTATATTGGCAATCCAAGATCAAGTAATTCCAACTAAGAACTATCTAAAGTACATCGTCAAAGACCCTTCTATCAACAACGACAGATGCAGATATGGTTGTGAAACATCTGAATCTATCCAGCATATCACAGGAGGTTGCCAAGCGTTCGCTGCAACTGAATACAAAGAACGACACGATGCTGTGGCAAAAATACTGCACCAGGAACTAGCGCTGAATCTCGAGCTATCACAGTCGGTAAGAACACCCTACTATATATACAAACCAGAATCTATTTTAGAAAATAACAACTACAAGCTGTACTGGGACCGGACGATATTGACCGATCGGACTGTTGCTCACAATAGACCAGATATAGTTTTGGTAGATAAGGTCTCTAGAAAAACAACCTTAATTGACATAGCAATCCCTAACAACAATAATATAAATATTAAGCAGGCTGAACAAATAGCCAAATACAGGGATTTAGAATTTCAAATACAGAGACAATGGGATATGAACAACACTCGAACAGTACCAATTGTTTTGTCAACAACAGGAGTAGTCCCAAAACATATATTAAACAATTTGAAATACCTCGGTCTGGACGAACATCTTTACCAACTGATGCAAAAGGCCGTCCTGTTAGGAACGGCCCGGACGGTTAGAAAATTCATGGGGAACTGCAGCCACGACGCCAACCACGGGCCTGATAACCTGGCAAGGGCTCCCACACAGCTAAACCCTTTTGATATGTAGTATATCTGGGGTTTAGTGAATTTCCCCCTAATTTAGAGGGAGTGTGATGCCATACATTGTATGGTCAAGTCGATTAATAAAATATGTTATTGACGATAACCATATCAAAAAAAAGATTTAGATTGTTGAATATATAGAACCCGATGTAGTGACAATACATAATACTAGCAATATTTTTCAACATTTTAAAATGCAAATTATAACCACATTGAGAAAATATGCTTTAGAATCCTTCACGTGAATATTCTCATTTAAAGTTAATCCTGCCAGTAAATATAACTGACCAGTAGTTATTGAAACTTTACTGGTAGGTGAATATAGCGATCCATAGACAAAAAACGCCTTCCTACTCTTTTTTTGCGCAAGGTGAAAGGAGAAAAAAATTTCGTCGAGTTGTTTAGCTCAAATTGTCTTAAAATGCTGGTTGGCTTTCTTTGTTATTTTCCATTATATTTGAGAAACAAAGAAGTTTTCTATGTAAATATCAAAATGAGGAGTTATTGCGTCTTTTCCCTTAGGAAATATATCATGCAGACGTGCAATAACGACAAACTTTGCAGAAAAATGTCAATAGTGCATTACGACTAAATTTATAGGCAATGTCGGTGCAGCGCAGATGCCTAGACTTGGCTGCATTTCTATAAACGAATGATTCGCTTTTGTGTTGCTTTCTTAGCGATTTATATATTAAGTACTGGTGTTAAGTATTATTACGATATACAATATTAGTATACAATATGACAGTTTTAACACAAATGCTCCAGAAATAAAATGCTTTGTGATATATTTTTTTGTGTGTAATAAAATGGTAATTTTTTAACAGATATTAAAATCTCAAATTAAAGGTGCAATCTGATGACACCCCGTTCACTACCTAGAAATTGATCTTTCTTGTGATATGATTGTATCCAATCTAACATTCCTGATGAAATACAAGCTTGACAATTATGTCATAACCAGAAAATTATTTGTTGTGTGAGAATGAAAACGCACATGTCTTCGTGTGCTAGTTTTTTATGACATTCTTTTTCGGTCTCTTTTTGTTATTCTTAGCATGCATCTTTCCATAGATCTTTGTGTAGTTTACATGTAATTTCGGTTTTCAGAATCCAAGTTTCGCAGCCGTATGTCAGCACTGGTAGAACATATTGATCAAACACTTTCTTCTTGAGGTGGACTGGCAGTCAAGATTTGAACATTGATTGAATTTCGTCCATATGTCGTCCACGCAAGTTTGATTTGTCGATTTATTTCTGGTAGAAGCATGTGTGTATTAATTGACCCACGTATACATATTATTCTACTACTTCCAGGATTGTTATCTATATTTAAGCAGTTTTTGAGAAAAAACACCACACTACGATATTTCTGTATATTTACAAACGTTTCGGGGCCTGGGTCAGACCCCGTTGTCAATAGCAAAGAAACCATGAAAGAAATGCACAATTATTAAATATAAAATCACAATGTTTGTCAATATTTCTACCAATTCGTTGTACATTATATTCGGTTTCTTAAAGTTCATTTTAAGGCCTTCTCTCGTTGCTTGCTGCGTTGTACTTGTAGTTCCTCTGAGTTTTTGGCAATTAGGACATAGCCCAGGTCATTTACGAATATACGTGACAAAATTAATAGTAGAACAAAACTGACATCAACTTGTTCTAATGATAAAACATGACTAATTGACATAAAATTCAACATTTTTTATTGATGCGTTTTTTTACAAAAAACCTCAAAAAAACAATTTAGTTTTTTACCTTTTACACAAAATCCACCTATAAAACAGTGTTTGATATTATTGACAATGTTAAAGAGAAACAAAAAACCTACAAAATGAGCTACTATAAGCTCAACTTCGTTAATTGGTTTATTCGATAATGGAATCTTTATCCAAAATTCAAAAAAATTCCTTTATTTATTTTATCGCTAATACATTCTTATTAACTGAAGCGATAGATCTTCTCATACCCAATTCATGATCTAAAAGTAAAAATTGTAGCCCCGGTAGTTTTTGCAAAATTTCAGTAAATCCTATGGAAGACATATTATTTTAAGAGGTCATACCTCATCGGATGACCCTATCATCATTACGAAGAAACCACCGATGGAAAGTAGAAGAGTTGATCTCGAAACCTCTCATCTCACTTTTTCAAAATTTGAAGTATAAATACATATAAATACTGACAATATTTGGCCATTCTCTATAATTTTTCTGGACGAGTCCATCCGAATAATTGCTAAGGGGTGGTACCTGTGTAACTACAGCCTTATAATAAATAATCTTGATGCAAATTTTTAATTTTAAGGAGACACCTATTTATATTTCTTGGATAATATGGATGTATGTAATAAATTTAGCTAAATAGAATACCTAAGCTCCATTTAGCCACAAATGATAATGACGGAGCAATCATAATATACAAAATGCGAAGGCTGTTGCAAGCGATTTTTCCATTTGTATATGTTTCCATTATGGAGTGAACAGCAAGTTTCAATAAAAGATCAAAACATATATAACCAAGGTAATTTGGCTTGTCATTAATTAGTATTTATTAATAAAATTTCTTAACAGCGATCTGAATTGAACAACATAAAATTGCGTTGTTAACTAATTGAAGACTACCTTTATTTTTTCTATTATTAACTATTATCAGTTTGTATCAGCGTTTCATTTCTATATATTAATATAATATAAAATGTATCGAAAGTGTAAACAAAGGAACCTACTATTATTTACTTATGTTTTAAAATATCAGTGAATAGAGAAGGCAAATTTCCGTTTTTTATTTGCATTTAAAATAAGTAGGTGCGTCTTTTGCATATTAAAAATTATTGCTCCATCATTATTATCAGTGTCTATCTAAATGGAGTTTAGGTAGTCCATTTTGCTACATTTATTACATAAATCCATATTATGCTAGAAATATAAATATGTGTCTGCTTACAATTAAAAATTTGCATCAAGATTATTTATTATAAGGATGTAGTTACACATGTACCAGCCCTTAGCAATTTTTCGAATGGACTCGTCTACAAAAATTATTGAGATTGGCCAAATATTGTCAGTATTATATGTATTTATACTTTAAATTTTGAAAAAGTGAGATGAGAGGTCTCGAGATCAAATGTTCTTCTTTCCGTCGGTCGTTTCTTCTTTATGATAGGGTCATCCGGTGAGGTAATATGGCCTTTCAAAAAAATATGTCTTCCATAGGGTGGACGGAAATTTTGTAAAAACCACCGGGGCTACAGTATTTATTTTTAAAACATGAATTGGGTATGAGAAGGTCTACCCTTTCAGCTGTAAAATTGGAATTTTTGGTAAAGATTTCATTATCTAAGAAATCAATTAACAAAATTTACCGTATAGTACCTGATTTTGTAGGTTTTTCATTTCTTTCCAACATTGCCCATAGGTGGATTTTGAGTAAAACGTAAAAAAAAAAAATTTACCTATTTTTTGAGGTTTTTTGTAAAAAAACGCATTAATAAAAAATGTTGAATTTTATGTCAATTAGTCATGTATTATAATTAGAACACATTGATATTGGATTTGTTCTACTATAAATTTGGTCACCAAAAGGGCTTTTTCTCCGTAAATGACCTGAGCTAACAATGTCGCCCGCCAATCTCAGATGATTGAGATATTCTCTGCCTATATTTAATCCTTTGTTATTCAAGTCTCACTTCCGAAAGATACTCTATAGCGCAACTGTGAATTGTTTTGGTGATATTGCGTCGCCTTGTCTAACTCCTCTGTTAAATGGAAATTCAGGGCTGGCTTCGTATATTCTAATTTTGCCTTTGACTTCTGTATATATGTTGGTTAATGTCTATATATGGCTTATCTACACCTTATTCACTAAGGGCATTGATGACTGCCTTTGGATAGGTGGTGTCCAACGATTTCTCAAGTCGTATTTGATATTCCTTGGTTTTTCTCATAACTTTCCTAAGAGTATGTATGTGATCAATGGCGTTGCAAGCCCTGCGGAATCCGGCTTGCTCTCGTGGTTGAGCGGAGTCTAATATACTTGGTATTCTGTTTTGTATGATATTAGTGAATACCTTGTACACTAGCAGTAAAAGACTTAGCGATCTGGATTTTCGAATGTCTTCTTTCTCACCTTTTATATGGATTAATACTATGAAGGTGCTATTCCATTGTTCTGGTATGTGTCTTGTTGCAGTGTGTATATATTTTTGCCAGGCGTTTCCAAGATTCTCTACCAGCGTATTTTAGGAGTTCCATCGTTGCCAGCAGTCTTGGCATTTTTCATTATTTTGATTGCTGACTCCACTTCTTCAACGACTATTTCTGGTATTTCTTCTTCCTGCATTTAAATTTCAAGAATTTCGTTTTGTATAGGTCTTTGTAGAATTTGGTGACGTTTTCCATTATATTATTTCTATCAGATATTCGAATATTTTCGTCCGTTAAAGCGTTTTCTTATTGTTTTCCGGATAATAGGGTTTTTTAACGCTCTTATAGCTTTTATGATTGTCAAGTGCAGATTTTACTATGGTTTTGCTTGCCTTTATGATATATTTGTTAACCAATAATGATTGAGGAGAATACTCAAAATAAGACAAATATTAACTATAGAATAACAGGTTCGCCGCGAACTGAAGGTCCCACTGAATCATAAACTTGATATTCAGTTAATTAGGATCTCTTCTCAACTCTGTTGGCCCTTGACGAATACAATTATGGACACAGAATTAAGCTACTATATATTATGTTATGTCTTCCCGGTTGGCGATAATAATACAATAGTAGCCAATCAATGTTGATATCGTATCAATGTTGATTAAGTCAAAAATATGTACTTTTGATATCTATTGGTCTGATAAAATAAAACAATATCGGGTTTTAAAGCTTGCCCAGCTCATCGATCGAATTATTATAGGGTACTCTTATAAGTTTTATTTTACGCTGCCACAATAAGAATGCTTCAAAAATTAATCATCGTCAATAAAAACAAATTTCGCCAGTAAATAAACTGTAAAAACCGTTCAAATAAACATGCAATAGAGAAACGATTGAGTTATAAACGTTAGCGTACCAGAAGCAGAAACATCGAGAACAACTATGAGGGTATAAAGGTGAATGATGGATAGGAGGAGTCAAGTTTAGCCGATAGCAAAGTGGCGAATATCTTTTCGAGTGAGATTCATTGTTGAAGTAAATATTTTGAGTTGAACGTATTGTGTTTAGTCTGAGGTTGGTAGACAATGTAACTCGTTCCTCGAAGTTTCCTTGGACTTCCATAGTCTTGAAGTGGTTGATCTCACAACGTTTCAATAGCTGTGTATCTGCTAGCGTCATCAGGTGAATGATAGGAAATTCAGAGTATCGGTCGTATTTATAGTATACCCTTAATCGGTCATGCGTCGCCGGCCATGGTCGTTGGGTCTTATCTAGTCCAATCAGCGTCGTCTTACCTTGAGGTTGGTTGCCGGTGATGCGTAGCGGCAGAGGTGGAAGAGAGTGGGTGCCTACCATTCCTTGACGTAAAGTGTCAAAGGACTCGAACCGGAATCCAAACAACATTCTACAGGAAGGCTACACATACAGGATTATACCTTCAATACAATTCCAATCACCCATCAGCAACGAAACCTGGCATCATCAAAACACTAATCCATAGAGCCAAAAATATCTACAGCACACCAGAAGCCCTCAAAGAAGGACAAGTGAAACTTAGAGAAGACTTTTTGGCGAATGAATATCCGGAAACGATCATTACCAAGGCGTTTGGACAGCTGGACACACCATCTAGGCAGGAAGAGGACACCACTGTAGCAACTCTACTATTACCGTATACTAAAGGCTTGTCGGGGAAACTTAAAATAATTGCACACAGCTATTGAATCAAAAGCAACGACACCTTGAGGAGCATGATAACAAGAATGAGGCCCGACGCACCAACAATACTAAATAACTGTATATGCAGCATACCGTCTGAATATAGCAATCTTTACATTGGAGAGACAAAGCGACCGCTGGACACCAGGATTAAGGAACACCGCACAGCTACTCAAAAGGCCGAGGTAACGAAGTCTGGGCTAGCTAATCACGCATGGACCGAACACCATAATAACAACTGGGACCAGGCTAAAGCAATTCACAAGGAGGAGCACTGGTACAATAATAAGTACAATGATAAAATTCATAGCGTCCAAACTAAAAATATTTGGAGAGCTCTTCTTTGGCCTCTGCCGCTACGCATCACCGGCAACCAACCTCCAGGTAAGACAACGCTGATTGGACCAGATAAGACCCAATGACCATGACCGGCGACGCATGACCGGTTAAGGATATAATATAAATACGACTGATACTCTGCATTTCCTATCATTCACCTGATGACGATAGCAGATACACAGCTATTGAAACGTTGAAAGATCAACGACTTCAAGACAATGGAAGTCCAAGGAAACTTCGAGGTATTGGGAATTTATTCCCCTTTGAATAAAGACAATTTACATTTGTTCTTAAAATTGGCTGTGAAACCATAGAAAATCCGTTAAAGCACTAAATTTAAAAAGTTGAATTTGCTGTATATAATCATTTTAAGGTAGATATTTAGAGTGCGATTTTCACCTGCATACTTTGCTATTTGCATTCACCCCCTTAAGAAGTAAAAAAATATGTACATTTAATAACGTCTTCCTTGAAATATGAATTTTCAAAAATCATTTTATAGCTGACGTCTACTATGTATCCCTGCCTATCTGCCAAAATTAAAAAAATTAGGTTCACGAATATGCATTCCCTATAATATTTTTAGAACGCCATTTCACCCCTTTTTTAGCGTAATTTGATGAAACACATGCATAGTTTAATTATTATTAGTTAAAAATAGTAATTATGCAATTTACATTTTCAATATATATAAAGCCATTGAAAACGAAGTCAGAATAGACTTTGAAACGTTTGGTTTATTCTTTGAATTTACAGCTTTTTATTTCAATTGCGGTGTTACTCCCAAGAAAACATAAAAATAATCAAGAATATGCCACAAATAACAGTTAGAACACAAGTTTGAAGTAAGTCGGACGACGCAATAGAAAGTTTCATATAAAACTACTAGCCCATCACCACAAATAAGTGATTTGCGAGAAAAACTCTAACCGTTCCAACCGTCGCAACTATCTCTATAGCAAATCCCATCAAAATTGAATCAGCGGTTTAGGTGAGAAAGCGCAGCAAACAAACAAACTCACTTTAGCATTTATAATAATAATTATACTAATATCAAAATATCCTGCAAATTGCTAAACCATGGCATTTACAGATATAAAAGTTCCCATTTAGCCCCTGTAACGATCAAAAACTCGGATATTATTTTGTCAACACAAGACTTATTTTAATTTCATGAGAACTCAATTTGACGAATATCTTGATGTGTTTCCTGCTTCTGACTATTTAAATCAAAGGATTTGATAAGGGTGATAGGAAATTCGGGGTCGGTAAGGTGGCGAGCAAAGTTTCCCGATCTCACAGTTCTCGACACTTTTTTGTGAGGCACTTTGAAAGATGTATGGGGAACGAGAGTAAAACACCATAGAAAAACTTAGAGAAAACATCATTACTCAATTCAGATCTGTTAGATCAAGACATGTTAATAGGGCTGTCATCAATTTAAATCGAGAAGAAGATCGTTAACTTGAACACTTGTGCAAATATTTTTTATACATGTTTTGTTACAAAAATTGTTCTTAATGTTCGACCAATATGTTCTATGCGTCTGTTGCCTTTACGGTTTTTCTTCAGTTCAGGAATTTATTGTGTTTGTGTATACCAATTATAAAGTACTGACAAATTTATAAAAATAAATTTTTGGGTGGGGTCGAAGCCAACTAAGGTAATGTTTTTGTTTTTTTTTGTGAAAAATTGTTCATCAATGGAATCAGAATAAAATGCGTACTATTTTTCTGTTAAATAATCTAATGTGGTGTCCATTAGAAAAAAAAGTTGATGTTGGTAGGCAAAAAACCAAACGTCGAAAGGCACATCCAAAAAGGTAATTATTTCGCTGAAAAAAGTGACAGCGAAAGTGTGTTTTTAGTTTTAAAAACAAAATCTCTAATTATGATTTTTTTTGCATGTTTAAGGATGTATTGGGAAACATTTTATTTAAAAATCGGCATTTCTTCAATTTCTAAATCACACGATTTCCCAGTGGTGAGAGTCTAATTTTAATTACCCAGTATATATATATATTAGATGAATCAAGACTAAAAATCCAAATGCCCATGAAAATAAAATTACAAATCAAACATATGACGACAAAGCAAAGAGCAGAACTTATACTAAATGTTTGATTTAAAAAAATCAGTATAAGATAATATTGCAGAAAATTTGTGACTATATTGGAAAAATCTACACGCCCTGCCCTCAAAAAACAAAAATTGTAAATAGACTGTTGCTATAGTAAACATTTCAAAGAAGTTTGGGATATTAGTGCTGTATTTGATGAAACTATGTTGATAAACTAATTCTCTATAGGTAAGTAATTACAATTTATAAATACTAATCATAGGTATACACGTTATTGTAATTATGGCCACGAAATCATCGGAAAACACCGTTTCTCCATATTTCACAACTTCAGTGCCAATCAAGTTTATCTAACTTACCTTTTTAGTTTCTTTCTACACTCATTCACGTGATTGTTGGAGCAGAAAACTTTCCCAATAGTTTCGATGTTGCTTTTCGAGAATATTCGGTAGAAAGGCTAACGTTAAAAAATCAATGAGGTCGTTATGCCGACTCGAAAATCACCACTTTTTGTCCGCTTAACGAGCCTAATACGGTCACCCAATAATTCAGCTTCAGTGCTATTTTCAGTCGGCGATCTATAAATTACAAAACATTAAACTTTTCGTAAACTGTCGAAGAAATAATTGCAACTGTAGGCGTGTAATTGCGAACGAAAAGTTTCCAGCTTTTAGGTACAGCTTCTCCCTGTTCTCGATATTCCGCTGAATTCCTGCGGGCTATAAGGCACAGGGGTATGTAGCCTTGGATTTATGTTATTGCTTTTCTGGCAGCTTTTAGGTCATATAGGAAACTAATAAAGAAAGGATTTAGAAATGGTTTTTATGAAGATGGATGTTTACATTCACACAATCCAAAACTTGACAAAGGCCTTATTATTTTTAATAAACTTTATTCCATTATAATAACCATGGAGGAATGTTTGTTGAATACCGAGAGTACACTATATAAATATTTGCTCGAAATTAAAGCGACTGCAAGTAGTCATGTTTCGCATTTAATTTATTAGTTCTGCCTTGTCGGTAATAGTTTGGATTTTCATATGTAGTTTCCACAACTACCCGTGAATTCTCTACTCCAAACTCCAGACTAGGGAATAATTTATAATAAGGGTATTACTTACTTGCAGAGAAAGACCAAGGGAATCGTTGACAAAACATATATTCCTCTTGACGTCAAAAAGGTCATCCCTGATGTGAAAAATCTGCAGAAACTCCTAAAAATTTCCGAATTACCCAAGATTCAAAAGCCGGATATTACTCTTAGACTCATTTTGAGTTCCCAAACCAAGACTTAGCCAGGTACATAGCCAAAACCGTTCAGCCTCTAGCCGAGCAAGCATCCTCCTATACGTAAAGAACTCTATTATATATATATAATAGTCTATTCGGTGTGACATCGTGGTGGCGTGTTCCGCAATGTAACCAGATCACAAAGACTAGCTGACCAGGAGAACATCAAACAGGAAATGGACAGTTTAAAAACAGCTCTGAACAAAACGGATTTACAGACCGAAATATACATAGAGCCCTAAAGTCAAAACCGAGACAAACAGACGAGGAGAATGAGACACCAATAACCAAGGCTTATTTACCATATGTCAAGGGGACCACGGACAGTACGGTAAGAATTCTATGGAGACACAATATCGATACTATTTTCAATACAGACAGAAAAATAAGAACGGTGTTGAGGACTCCGAAGATGAGGATCCCTTTAGAACAACAGGCAGTGTACGAGATTCCGTGTGCTGACTGTCATAAAACCTATGTGGGGAAAACTAATAGAAGAATTCAAGCTAGACGTGATGAACACCAGAACGCTGTAAGAAAGCGGGAAAAAACAACGTCCATTGTGGAACACGGAACCACGATGTCATACCGAATAGACTTTGAGAACAACATAGTACTGGAAAATATAGAACACCCGAAAGGTAATTGAAATAGCGAAGAGGCCTCACAGTCTAAACACACGCAATGAAATTCAGAACTTATCGAATTGTTGGAAAATTCTATTAAACACCGTACCGGCCCGGACCCATCCAATAACAACTCAACCGGAAATAACAAATCAGCAGGCGGGAGGCGTGCCCACTGAGCGCCCAGGGCCAATCATACGCAGCCGTTCATGGTGCCAACCAATAGGCGCCGAGCCGCGACTATATAACAGCTAGAGCGCTTCTGAAAATCTTAGTATTCGAGTAACTAGAGGCGAAAGCAGAAGGCTTTCGAGAATTATGCGAACCGACCTGAAGAGGGCAGATGTGGCTCAGCCGAAACGAAACTTAAAAACAAATATATGTATATATATATATATATATATATATATATATATATATATATATATATATATATATATATATATATATATATTTAGTGATTTTGGGGATATGACATATTTTATAGTGGTTTGAGTCTTGGAAAAATCTTGCAAAGAATGTAAAACCAAGTTCCGCATTTAATGCATCTAGTACATTCCAAGTGAGAGCGCTGTTTCATTACAGCATGGAAATCCATAGACTATAGCCCAAATGAAAAATAGTTTTACTGTTTACTTCTACAATATTGAAAGTTATTTGGGCAGATGACACTTAGAAAGATAACCAGAGTAGAATGCTTTTGCTATTGACAAAAAGGCATTTCAAAGTGATGTTTCCACAATACTAGATTCCAGAAAAAGACAATAATTTTCTAACCATCAACCAGGACAGCAACTAGATAGGATTTTGCCAAGATGGCAACAGTTAGTAATTCAAGTAACGATCAATAGCAAAGATAATGTAATCGTCAATGGTGTTCCGGTAAAGACTGTCAACTCCAGAGTGACTATTAATGCAGGATGAGAGGGGTAAAACTAGGTGAGGCCAGGTCTTTTTTTCTTTTAACACATTATTTTTTAAAATCAGATTTAATGAAAATTGAATTTTTAAAACTAATTGCCAATTAGATCAAAATTGGTTTAGGGTGGTTTCTTGGGTCTCTGATCACGAATGGCGGATCCAAGATGGCGAATGAAAATTTAAAAAATCAGCCGTTTTGCACCAAATTTCTTATAAGGGTTTTTTATGTTCGCTGATCAGACAGACAAAATTCAAGATTCCCCATCCATATGGGATCCCCTCCCAAATGGACGATGAAAATGGCCCATGAGACGAAAATTTGGTCCGCCATCTTGAAATTTGTAAATTACGGACTCATGATCAGAGACCTCAAAACTTCTATACCCCAATTTGGCGTATATCGGTGGATTTTAAAAATAAATAACTAGGTCTGCAAGAAAACAACATAAGATCTGATTTGATGAAAAGCATACTAAATAATTAACCAGTAAATCCCATCAAACTCTCTTTTTGTGGGGCAAAACAAACTATGGATGGTAATATACTAAAGTTCCCTGAAACATCAAATTCGCTACAACCATCATCAACAATGAAGTCTAATCGTTAACAGACAGATAAAGAAGCCGAACAACACCACTAGACTTTACTATACCGGGTGGGCTATTAGTCTGTGGAAGAGAGATTGTGGCTATACTGATATACAATGTCAACCATTTCAACAGTAAAAAAATTAATCGACCGAGTTTGATACGACTATGTTAGAAATATAAAGTATATAAATGTAAATTTCATGCATAAATTGGGATGTTAAAATAAACAATGCTCTCGAGGTAAAATATTCGGAGGAATATTTTTATTCAAAATATCACCAAAACAGGGATTTTTAAACAGTTTTTATGATATAGTATCAAATTTTGTATCAGCGCCTTAACGAATAACTAAGAAATTAAACATTATGTGTATAATGATTAATGTAAATCGTAAAGCTCTTTCTAATGAGGGTGAAATGTTAGGGGGAAATATTTTATTCAATTTATGTTAAAATAAATAAATATTTTAAGAATTTCAACATTTAATAATTGATTTAAATAATATAAGAACTAATTTATAAGAAAGTTTACAATCCTTCCCATTGGAACAGAGGATCATCAGTTCCGTTGCTTAGGCGCTACCGTACCGCTATTTTGGCTCCCATTTAAATTTTTCCGAAAGAATATTTATTAATTAATTTATGCTCAAATATTTCAACATTTACTTTATTTTCCTTTGAAAAAAGACAGAATTTCAAAAAGACAAAGTGCTTGATACTCGGTTTTTATTTAATCTTTTTTTACCGAATTTGAGACAAGGTCAGCTTCATTTACTGAGAATGAAAGAGCTTATTTAGATTTTGAATAAAAAATCAGTAACCTACTTATTAAAATATTAGGTTAGAAAATTCAATATATTAGACATTTTCTTTCAGATTTAATATATATCCTAATCTTTGCCGTTGAAATGGATCACACTGTATAATTTAAAAATATGCCACCAGGTGAGGACGAGGGGTAGTGAGGGATGCAAACTAAAAGTACTATCACTGAAATTCCGAGAGAAATACACGGTGATTCAAATTGATTGATATTCATTTTTAAAAGAGAACACTCTGTATGTTATTACATACTTGGATTGGCCATTCAATTTTGGTTGACATTATGTGTCATATATGGTTCGTAAAACGCAATGTTTGGGCATTATTCGATATTTTAACAAAATGGCACCTAGAACCAGTTGAGTATCAGAAGTATGCTGTATCATATAGTGCTGTAGGAGGGGGCAACAATCGGCCCCCCTCCATCCTATCAAAGGCCAAAATGACAGTGATGAGCTCTCTGTTGTGTCAGATATCATCACTCTAATTCTGAAAACTTTAATTATACTTTATTTTTTCAAATGGCACCACCATATTAATTTTTTTACATATAGCTTAACTCATTTAATTATCTTATAACATACTGAGTATCTATTCCTAACAGCTTATTAAGAAATCAAAATGATATGATGATCTTAAGAAGTGAATATCATTTGACGGTGGTAATTAATTTCATTGTCATAAAAGCAGTCATGTAAATTCTTGAGAATGTTCTAGAATATTCTATTAGAGAAAATTGCAAAAATTAGTAATGACTTAGCAATTTTAATATTGATACGTAAGCTTCTCCGGTAACTAGTTATAACCAGCTTGCTTTTTGCATATCGTGTTTTATGTGATCTCATTCATGTACATGGAAATTTTATTCGACGAAACCTAAATTCAACCCGAACCTAATCAAAACTTTCTCTTATGCACGTTCACAGTCCTACTCCCATATTTCACTGAATTGCGAACATTAGCGTCAAATGAGTACAGCGTCAGCGTAAGATATCGATCTATCCCAACGACATATTGAAGGCTTACAAGCATTTAATATTAATAGAGGACGAACTATTCAAAATTATTCAGTATTAAAATTTTCCTGAATCAGCTAAAAATTTGGATGAGAAATGTCTTTCAATATGTTTATCTAAAATGTACGTTAGAGTTCACCTAAACTTCGTGGCATAACTTGTCCCAATTTAGATCTCTTAAGATTTTCCAAGAGCACTTTATATTGTATTGTAGTTTGTTTGTGTATTACATTTTAGTGCTAACGCAGTTGCCTTTAAATGAGGTATACCCAAAATGAATTTTGAAATAAATTTTCAATTTTATTATAAAGAAAAAAGAGCGGTAGTCATTTCTGACTGAACGATGGAAGCGCAAGTTTGTTACGAAAAATATATCCAGTCTCTCGTTACCTCTCTGTCTCTGTTTCTCTTTCATGGTTTCATTCTTGGTAAAGTATATAAATTTCAGGACATTTATGAGTATTGTCACTATTTTGTTTCATCCTAATGTGCAATTTAGTTCTTAATTTTAATTTAGGAGCAAAATAACAAATCCAGTTCACCTATTTAATATTCTGGCAAAATATAGCGAGATTAGTTTCGGTACAACTTTTAAAATATCTTAAAAAAAGAGAAAAAACCCGTTAATTTATATTTACAAACATATTTTACACATGTCGGTTTCCCTGCAGTTTCAACCCCTAAGCAGGGGTGAATATTACTTCCACAAGTTTAAATACAAAGGAGTATCATGTTATACCTCTTTTTAAAGGTCTCTTTTTGCCAATATTTTTGCACATCATTTTTTAAAGACAAATTATTATTTACATAGTAATGTCCTCGGAAACCGTAAAAAATTAAGTTTTCGACAATATTTGCCAATTACACCAAAATTGGTTTAGGGTGGTTTTTAGGGTCTTTGATCACGAATCCGATCAGATATGGAAAACTCAACATTCCGGATCCAAGATGGCGAATGAAAATTTATAAACTCAGCCCTCTGGCACCAAACTTCTTAGAAAGGGGTTTTTGTTATTTTGGGTGGTTAGTTTAGAAATGATAGCCCTGTATATGTATATAAATTACATTTCCTGGATTAAAACAAAGACAAAATCTGTGCCTTAACATTTCCGGTAAATTATTTACCTTTGATAATTCACAGAATACCCTCCTTCTACACCAGCGCCATTCTGGTCACTTAATAAAATGCACTGTTGCATTTCATTACCATGCTCATCTATATTCGTTTGTGTAAGTGTGGGCCTGCGTTGAGAAGCTTACGCTTCCAAATTTGTATTGCCAAGGTAGGTAGAGATGAAACTAGCATATAATTATACGCTTCCAATTTAGAATAACTAATGATCAAAGAATAGTTATATTTTATGAACTTAAAATAGCAATAAACACACGATAGACAATTTATTCACATCATATGTAGAATTAAACTACAGAGGCGAAAAAATCTGAAGGGTATATAGTAAGCTATATGGAGAAATTGATATGTATTATTGTAGTTTCCCAATAAAAAATATAAAATTTGCGACTTCCTTACAAATAGCTAGTATTTATTTTTAAATAATATTCTAGAATGCTTTTCAATATTTCTAGATGATTCTGTCGTCGTAAACACCTATATATAGAAATATGACCATTATTTCGGAATTATCTGAGAATAAAAGAACTAAATCCTTTATCCTTCTCTTACAGTTCGAAATAGCGTGTTCAAATTTAATTCAGAATATCTCAAAAAAAGGAGACAATTCTGTCGTTGCGTTACATAGCCAATTTTTGACATTTTCACAGAATACAACATAATAAATAATTTTGCTTTCTCATAAATAGATAGGTATTTCTTATAAAAAATATGCGATAATGACTCATATAAATTCTAGACGATCCTGGTTACTGGTTAGAAAAAATTTTAAATACTGTTGCACTTTAGTAAAGGTCCAGTTCTAGCTTATTAAAGATATTGTAAAGTGTCTCAAAAAAGCAGACGATTATGTGTTGCAATAAAAGCTACAAAGAGATCAATATTCCAGAGTTTCTTTCACATAATAATACGTTTGGGAATATTCAGTAATTTTAATGATGCTATCTCCCAAAAAGTGCTTAAACATTGACAACGATTTGTATTATTAATCGAAGGAGGTGATTTGAAACTGAAAAACTACACACTTACGGCAGGAATATTTGTAGAAAGTCCAATTTTCCCAAATGCTGTGAAATATGGAGTATTTCGGAAAGCAGAATACGAATATTTTGTATTCCATCTGACTTCTTAGCGACGCCTTCGCAACATGGAGCTTTCAATATCTATTATTCCCTTCATATTGGGTATTTCACTTATATAGATGTCATCAATGTAGTTTTTTTGGTGTTTATTGTGCTCCGAATACAAAGTATTGTGTCCGGGATTTGAGTAAAATTTATATAGAAAAAGATTTTTTTTAGATGTTGAGAAAAAGGGTGTGAACAACACTATTCATAAATGCAATCCATTTTCAAGTATAGTCTCGAATACTGGGTGATTTGTACACCAACTAGTATTTGAAATGTTTTATTTTAGTATTTTTTTCTAACAACATGACTATGATTATTCATAAATGAATACGTGCTGCTTCAGGAAGGATTTTTTCATTTATAAATGCAATTTTAACATGATTATTTATAATTTATAAATTACTAGCCGTTACCCGCGGTTTCACCCGCGTACGGAATGTTCAAGCAAGAAGAAATAACTTATGAAACATATGGATTATCCTAAATAAAAAATATTTAACTTGTTTAAACCAATCTACTTAACTATAAATCCACCAATCCCGAATATATTTCACCCAAACTGCAAGTACTTATGGGCGACCCTATATAAAAATTTTATTCGACATTTTTTTAATAACCTTAAATAACTGTAACCCTACTTCACCCTATATTGCAACCATCCTGTATATGCTGCTGTTTATTGGTCACCCAATACAACTTTTTGAACATCTGACTATAACTCTTCTCTACCCTATATTTCAGCTATGCAACTGCTTATGGTCTACGCTGTATATCAATTATTTCTGATATTTTTTTAACCACCTTTTAAAGTACAATTACTCTTAACCTTATATTTTAACTTAATTGTGTTTAACAAACACTATTACGATAATCTTGCTTATCCCCATATTTCAGATATTCCATATAGCAGAATATAACTGTTCATGATCTACCCTATGTAACAATTAGTTTTTAACTTTTTTAGATCCACCTTGTTGGAAATACCGGTGTTACCCGGTGTTACCCTTGACAAATTTAAAAACACAGTTTTGCACCCTAACACCAAACTTTTATTTAAACACTCGCCCAAACTGCAACTGCTTATTGTCCAACTTATATAACAATTTTATGCAACTTTTTTTTAAACCGCTTTGTATAACTAAGTCTACTTCCATCTACATTAAAACCATCCTGTATACACTGCTGCCAATTTGTCAAACATTACAACTTATTTTTGAACCACCCTGTATAACCATAATTTTACTTTACAAAATATTTGAACCATCCTGTTGTGCATCTGCTTAGGGGCCACCAAATATAACATTTTTTAAACACTTAACTATAACTTCTGGTCCCAACTATCTTATATATTCGACTGGTTAGGGACTACGCTACATTACTATTTTTGAACTACACTTAAAAGTATAATTCGTCTCCAGTCTGTATTTCAACCACCCCTTACATGCAGCTTTTTCTAACATTGTTTTAATCACACCGTATGAACTATAATTTTACTTCGATCCATGTTTCAGATATTACCTATATGCAACAGCTCATGTTCTACCCTACAAAAAAAATATCCAACCTGTTTAACTATAATTCTACTTCACCCGCTATTTCAACCATCTTGTATATGCAACTACTTATCGGCACCCAGTATAACAGTTTTTGTACCACCCTGTATAACTTTAAATCCATCAATCCCCAATATATTTCACCAAAACCGCAATTACTTATGTTTCTGAATCACCTTGTATATATTACAACTACCATGTATACACTACTGCTTATTGGTTAACCAGTATAACATTTTTTAAATAATTAACCATAACACTTCTCCACCCCATATTTCAACGATCCAATCTTCGCAACTTATTATGAACTACGCCATTTTACAATTTTTCCTTTTAATTTTTCAACGACTTTATAAAGTATAATTTCTCTCCACACTTCATTTAAACCACCCTTCATTTACAAGTTTTTCTAACCTTGTTTGAATCACACTGTATAACTATAACGGTACTGGGCCATATATGCAACTGTTATATAACAAAATTTTTTTAGCATTTTTTACCCACCATATATAATTATAACTCAACACCACCCTCTATTTCAACAACCTTTTATACGCAACTACTTATTTGCCACCCTGTATCCTTAGAATCTTACCCCACTCTACATTTCAACCATCTGGTAAATGAAACAGCTTGTAGATCAATACATTACTTATTTTTTAAATCCACCTGTTTAGCTGTAATTATACTCCGCGACATATTTCACCCATCCTATATATGAAACTGCTTATGAATATAAAACAAATTTTTAACTCAACATAAACTACAATTCCACTGAGCTGCTTCTAACATTTATTATGAACATAATTCAAAGATCCTAACTGCTTACATATCACATTTTCTAAGACTTTTTATCCAAACTGTATAAATATTCTACATTTTTTCAACCACTTGGTATATGGAACTGTTTATGACCCAATCAATATACCTTTTTTAGGCCACCCCGTATAACTAATTCTCCTCTCCCTTATTTCAACCATATTGTATATATGCAGCTACTTATAGGACACCAAATATAACATTTTTTAGATTTTTTAAATCCATTTAATTCTACTCCGCTCTAAGTTTCCTATATACAGAACACCCTGTAAAATTACGCTCGATATATCGGTTGATTTTTGTTAAATCGAAATACGTTGCATTGGCACATTCGGAATTTTGAATAAAAGCTAAGCTGATGCCAGTATCTAATATTTGGTGCGTACGGTGGAACCAATTGAATAATTGTATTACCCAACGTGTTAGAAGTTTTTTTAGCTATATCTACCGTTTCTGTAAATTTAGGGAGATAAAATGTCTACCAGATTTTAAGTCAAACTATAGCCTTTGCAACAACAAAAAATTCAGCAAAATCAGTTCAGTAGTTCTTACGTGATACCCGAACAAACAAACAAACAAACAAACAGACAAACTTACAATTTTATAATAGTATAGAAGATAAATTTATACATGATGCTGATGGAAACAGCAGCTATGCTTAATTATCTTTTTTCGCTAACTTTGTTAACGATTTTTTTAATAACACATTTGAATTTATTTTGTACTAAGCTATATTTTAGTTTATAAGTTGGATAAGAGGAGTTGTGAAGAGTACAAGAAAGAGCAACAGAAAATTGGAAATGTATTAATATGAGCTGATATTGTCAGCTATAAAAAAAATCTTGCAAAACTATTTAACAGCAAACCATCTGCACAATGACATAAATGCAGCATTTATATAACAAAAATATAAAATTCCAGGACAACTGAGCATGGGAGTTTGTAAACAAATAAAAACGTCAAAAATGAACTGGCTCAGATTTTTTGCCTATATGTTTCAATTGACAAGCTTGAAAACCGCTTGATTATTATATAATATTCGAAATATTACGTGCTTTCTTTTATATCTAAATTTTCTACAGTTGTCACTGCAAAATATTCAATTTCAAATTCATATTTTGTTATAATTCTGGTTTTAAATCCACTGACAACGAGGGTCAGACCTTGAAACTTTGGATTTTCAATATTCAGTTTTGTATTCCAAGTATAGAGTTACTTTCCCAAAAACAATAAAAATAAAAAAGGCAATTGAAGAGAACTAAAATACTATAACATAGTTTTTAAGAAACTGGTTCATATAGTTTTTTACCAATTCAAAAAACAAAAACGCTTGAGTATATTGTTCCTTTTTACCTATAGTTCTCATCAGAAGTTGAATTTTACAATCTATCCATCTTGTTAAACACCAAATTAATTTTTATGGCACTGACTTGTACAAATACACGTATATATGTGACTGCATTACAGAACAGGATTGTGTCAATTTGAAACAAGGAATCGTAAGTTACGTTGAGTTTTTTATTTGACACTATACTACTCTAATACTCATTGCCCTAGATTTCTAAATGTATAAATGATTGAATACAATAATAAGGATTACAAAATTTGGAATTTTCGAACTCTATGTTTACTTTCATGCAGAGTTCATCCAGTTAGGTCATAAACCCTGTCTACCCATCTGTGAGACTTCTTTTTTAAGCTGGTTGCTTCATCAACCCCATGTATTTTGTATCGAAAAAATAATGTCAATATGTATTCACACATAGCACTAGGACAAGTACTCTGCCCGATGTAAATATTGTAAAACTAGAAAATGAACCCTGGGCCAAAAAGTAGCGTATAAAACAGTTGTATTATGTGTTACATTACTATATCATATTTTTAGGAAGTAGAAGAACACAACTCTTGTCAAAAATGAGTTTATTTCATTAAAATAGGGTATATACAAAAAAGAATTTACAATTATCACGGTTTGTTACCCATATGTAAGAATGTACAGGTTACAAACATTAGGCATTTTATGCACAATTCGGACACATATTCTTAGCACATTCCAAACAAATCCGAAATTGTAATAACGGTATTCAGTTCTTCTTTTCAATCGATAAGGAAATAAAAGCAGATTTTCCAGTTTTACACTTTTTGTATTTTTTCTTGATCCAAATTTGTCCCTCCTCTTCCTCTGAATTTGAATTGTGTTGGCTTGTTATAGCAAAATCTTCGTGGCAATCGTTTTCTACATAACTGCCATCATTATTTACTTCATCAAACCACATTATCAATTGCTGTTCATAACCGATATCTCTAACACTACATGATTTTGAAGTATTTGATTTATCCATTCTATCAATATAAAAATGTATAGCAAGAAAACTGTTTATACGTCTCAGAGACTTCCCGACCTGTTCAGTACACTTTTGAAACCACCCTGAATTTCATTGATAGCCGAAAGTGCTTATTAAATCCTTTATATCCATTATTTAGAGTGGGTTGGTTGCAAAAACGCTGTGGAGTGAAAAACCAAAGCGGCTGATTCGAACTGCCGTCTGTGAGACGGGTTGTCAGTAGTTTAGGGTTAAGTTGAGGTCCAAACCGAAAATCTTGTATTTGTATTCAGTCATTCATATGAATCGTACCACAGTTTTTTCGTTCTTTAATATCCATCTTTATTTTCCGTATATACAATATACGGATACCCTTGTAATATCACTCCTTATTTCTCCCTCTTTCACATCACAGCAATTTTCTCATAAACTACAGAACGGAAATCGTTGAAATTTGGTATCAGTGTATAGTTTGGTGACCCAATCAGGAGTACATATAGTAAATGAAGAAATTTTGATTTTAGGATTACTTCTGGGGGGAAAAACTAAAAAATCGAACGTTCCCCCCCATCCCTATCTCCGAAACTATAAGAAATAAAATTTTGAATTTTACCGGAAAAATAAGCAGAAACCGCTGTTATTAATTTTGGGGGACAAATTACAGAGTTAAATGGAAAATATAAAATTAAAATTGTTTCTACTACATCATGTAATATACTAAATGAAAGGGCACATTATGGCGAAAATAACTATATTTTTTTCATATTTTTAAAATAAATTACTTTAAAGATATTAACAAAAATATTTAAAAAATACCCAATCCCTCCTTTATTCCCCAAACTATAAGGCCTAAAATATTTTGTTTACGAGTACAAGAAAAATGGAAGAAATCTCTAACATTAATTGTGGGGGCCAAATTATAGAATTAAATTAAAATTCGAAGCAGAAATTAGACAGTTAGTTCACTTGTCCTACCCAGACCTGCCAGTGGAAACGAAAGACCAGTTGGCCACACAGAGTTTCATAAACAGCATCAGAGATGTTGCAATACAACTAAATCTAAGACTAAGTGGCGTCAAGAAGAGTAAGGAAGCTCTACTTCGGGCTTTGGAAGTAGAGGCCGTCATGATCATGTCCAAGCCGAGGGTCCGAGCAGTTGCCTTCAACCAGGAAGAGTCAGAGTCACCATTTCAAGCGCTGCTGGCTGGTCTGAACAAAATATTAGAACGGTCACAAAGAACTGGCACCAGAGGGGCATGTTACCGCTGTGGACGGACAGGGCACTTTCAACGTGATTGTCGAGTGAAGCTACCTGAATCCACCAACCCCCAAAAGGTTATTCATCCGGGTATTTTGCAGAGATAGCAGCAGCCTGGTCATCAGAGGCACCATCAATGGGCGAGCAGTTACCATCATCATCGATACCGGCGCCGCTGTGTCCATTGCCATGTCCAAGGTTCTGAGAGCATCAGAAATTCGGCCAGTTACCAATAAAATCCAGCTCAGAACAGTCATCGGCGAGTCCATGCCAATAAAGGGTGAGGCAGATGTCGTGCTACAGACAGGGGACAACATGATCCGACATAGGGTCCTGGTAGCGAATCTTGAGGACGATTTTATCCTGGGTATGGACCTAATTAGCCAGCATGGATTTATGATCGACCCGAGATATGATGTTCTTCGGTTCCAAAAAGAGGAATTTGTATTGACACGGCCCGTCAACAGTTCAGTCAACTCCATAAAAATTGAGGCAAAGTCTTCAGCTAGAATTCTCGGTCGAACGGAACAGAATATTCATGGGCGGCTAGACAGCAATTCTGGGAGGTGCATTGGAATGGTAGAGCCCGTATATTCAGCTCAAGACTACTTAGTTGGAGGAGCTATAGTTAAAACCGGACGAGATATACCAATCAAAGTCCTGAATTTGTCCAACAACGACGTCAGAATTGCCAATGGTCAAGAGATAGCTTGTTTCGAGCCAGTAGAGACCATCATCAATTGCGAAGAAGAGTACCAGACGTCAGTGAAGAAGACAGGGCCCAGTAAAGAATTCCTCCAACAATTTGCTGACCACTTGACACACCAGACATCAAACGACCAGAAGAAAGCCAAGCAATTTATCACAAAGCACTGGCAAATTTTTAACAGTCAAGATGGAACCACCGGTCGCACCAACATTATCCAGCATCGAATAGATACCGGAAAGGCTCAACCCATCAGCATACCTAGACGACTACCATTGGGGCAACAACAGACAGTCGATGAAAACTCGAGTCCATGTTACAAAATGGAGTTATGGAGCCACCCATTAGCCCATGGTCTGCTCCCGTCGTCCTAGTTAAAAAAAAGATGGAACCACCCGATTTTGCGTGGATTACAGAAAGCTGAATGACGTCACGAAAAAAGACAGCTATCCACCACCCCGAATCGATGACACTTTGACCACACTAGCAGGCTCCCGTTGGTTATCCACACTAGACTTAAAAAGTGGATATTGGCAGGTTGGTCTACACGCAAACGACAGAGAGAAGACAGCGTTCTCCACCAGTAAGGGTTGTTTCAGTTCACGGTCATGCCCTTTGGGTTATGTAATACACCCGCTACATTTGAGATGCTAATGGAGTATGTACTGAGAGGGTTAACATGGAGGACGTGCTTAGTATACCTCGCCGACATTCTAGTCATGGCTCAGACTTTCGACGACCATCTGAAGAACCTGGGCGAAGTATTCTCCAGAATTAATAACGCCAACCTGAGACTCAACCCGAAGAAGTGTTCTTTGTACCAAAAAGAAGTAGAGTTTTTGGGCCACGTCGCGATCCGTGATTGGCCAGTCCCGAGAGACAAGCTTGAACTGCGAAGCTTCTTGGGTCTCTGTTCCTACTACAGGCGATTTGTTGAGGGATTTGCCACCATTGCCGCGCCTCTACATCGGCAGACTACTGAGAAAGAGACCTTCCATTGGAATCAGGATTGCGAAACATCATTCAGATGACTGAAGGCAGCACTATGTTCCAGCCCAATCCTAGCCTTTCCTACACAGTCCGGCAAGTTCATCTTACACACCGACGCCAGCAACACAGGTTTGGGGACCATCCTATTTCAGGTGCAAGATGGTGAAGAGAGGGTGATCGAGTATTACAGCCGTGGATTCTCGAAACCGGAAAGAAATTATTGCGTCACCAGAAAAGAACGTCTTGCAATAATAAGGGCCATTTCCACAAATACCTCTATGGTCGTCATTTCTTAATTCGAACAGATCATGCCGCACTAAAATGGCTGCTGGACATGAAGACACCGGAAGGACAACTGGCCATCTGGATGGACAAATTACAGTAATACGACTTCAAGGTGGAACACCGTGCCGGCCGTTTGCACAATAATGCCGATGCCCTATCCAGAAGACCCTGTAGAGCGGAGTGCGGACATTGTCTGAAGACGGAACAGCGAGAGGGTATCTCCATCAGGCAGATCCGAGTGCAGGCTAATGAAGATTGGACAACGGAACAGTGCATCCAGGACCAAATGGCCGATCCAGACATCGAACCAATCTTGTCACTCAAAACGAGAGGGGCACCCAGGCCAAGATGGGACGAGGTAGCTAGATACTCCGGCGTGCTGAAATCGTTATGGGCTCAATGGGACTCTCTAAGACTAGACAATGGAATGCTCAAGCGAGTTTGGGAAAGTGCTGATCGACGAGAAACCACGTCTCAACTGGTAGTTCCGAAGAAAAAGGTACCAGCCATCCTGACCGAAGTACATGATGGAATTACCGGACGCCACCTGGGCATAATAAAACCCTTGACAAAGTTCGCCAGCGGTACTATTGGGTGAATTACTTCGAAGACGTCAGAGCTTGGTGCCGCAAATGTGCCATCTGTGCAGCCAGTAAGTGCCCGAAGACCCGGACCAAAGGCAGAATGCAGCAGTACAATCTGCTCGTCCCATTTGAAAGAATTGCCATCGATGTCGCCGGTCCGTTTCTCGAGTCTGAGAGGGGGAACAAATACATTCTGGTCGCAATGGATTACTTCACCAAATGGCCTGAGGCATATACGATACCCAACCAAGAGGCAACCACGGTAGCGAAGGTGCTTGTAGAACAACTATTCAGCAGGTTTGGCGTCCCGATGGAATTACATTCAGACCAGAGGCGTAACTTCGAATCGAATGTATTCCAGAAGGTCTGCACGATATTGGGGATCAGGAAAACGAGAACAACACCATTACATCCACAGTCAGACGGAATGATGGAAAGATTCAACAGGACCTTGGAACAACACCTATCCAGGGTCGTCAGCAATAACCAGCGTGATTGGGATGAGCACATTCCCCTATTCCTGTTGGCATATTGCTCTGCCGTACTTAATAGTACAGGCCTGACCCCAGCCAGGATCCTATTCAGAAAGGAGCTGCGATTACCCTGCGATTTGGTATTTGGCTCCCCCGAAGAACCTCCCCAAGACATTGACGATTATGCTGACCAGCTCCGACATAACATGCTGGCAATACACGAAACAGCCCGAACGCAGATGTTGGTCACCAGTGACGGGATGAATACGCGATACGACCTCAAGGCCAATTCAGTCGGGTTCCACGAGAGGGATAAGGTCTGGCTGTACAACCCCCAAAGCTTACACCCGCCTGGGATAGTCCACACGAGGTGGTCAAGAGGCTTAATGACGTCGTCTACCGGATCCGTCGAAACCCCAAGGCTAAGTTGAAGGTGGTTCATTTAGATCGACTCGCTCCATACCATGGAAGAGGATGTTTCTGATCGCGACGATCAGAATTAAAGGGGGGCAGTGTTACGAAATTTAGCAAAGCCGACCTTGTTTCATTTCCGTACGACTACAATCGCTTTGAAATAAAAAAATGGTTCTCGAAATGACTCGAGAGGTGTAGTAAGAGTGATGACTGATTTTACTAGAGAATTCGACGCTGATTTTAAAAAGGAGGACCCATCCTGGCAGCAGTTTGTTGGTGGAGCGAAGAGCTTATATGCAAAATTGCTGTTGTGATATTTGAATCAGCTGTTGTATATTCGATGTAATTAAAAGTTCTAAAAAAGTGAAAGTGAATATTAGTTTTATAATTTTAAATTCAACCCACGGACTTTACAACAATACATTATATTCAGATCAAAAGTTTAGCTGTCTCAGGATTTTTTTTAACAACAAATCTATTCCATACTTTAAGTACACAGTGTATATAATAAATACAATACCTCTCAAAACATTGACACTAAATGAAAGTTCTTAATAATAATATTAGATCGTCAGGCCTCTACCAAATTACTTTGCTTCCGAAAACATTTCATTGTGTTCGATTCTTTGTTGGCATAGCACATAAAGTGTACACTACCCTGGAAAATGTTGTAAAAGCTACTTAACAGGACACATTTTCACCTTAACATTATTAGTTATTTATCACCTGATACCTCTTTGCTCGCTAGCAAAATCTCTTTCTCCAGCGGGAAATTGTGTATGAGCACCATATAAAATAAAGACCTTAATAAAGATAAGCCTCAAACTCTGGCAAAATGCTTGAATACATTTATGTTATGACCTTTATTGCTGTTTCTTATCTTACCTAAGTCTTAAGTGAAATTAGAAGTAAGCCCGTGTAGTGTCTCATGGTTTATCAAGTAATAGAACGGTATTGTACATGAATATAACTAAAAGAGTTTCTGAATAGTTCATTTATGTAAAGGAAGTTGTTTAGAAAATTAATGATTTATAGTAAAACTGATTAGATCTTTTAGTCTGTTGTATGAACAGATTAAACAGTTAGCTCGAGTGCCTTTTATAAACTTCCATTTGAAAAATATTCCATAGCCTGAGATTACAAAGGAGTATATTGCGCTAAAATAGATTAAAAATTTTTACAGCTTTGCGCAATAAATTACATAAGTCGACCAATCATGCAATGACTTATATCATATGAATACTATTTGATTTTAATAACAGAGAATATTATTGTCTTTCAAATGTTGTAGAAAGGTATTGGTATATATTGCTCAAAGTACAGAATTTCGTGAGTATTTCATAATTTGCTGAAAAAGAGGAAAATTTTCCTAATAAAATCTTGATAAGCCCACAAATAATTATGCCATTGTTCAATTTATAAAATATGTAGTAAAAAAGTTGCCAGTTTTTTTGTTAATAACTTAACTCAACAACTTAACCATTGAAACGAAATATTCGCGTTCTATGGATTTCATCTTCAGGCTCCATCAAATTATCGTCTGTCTTGAACATACCTATTCCCCAAGAACTATATTCAATAAACCGGTGTTGCAATCTTTATAACGAAATTTTAGTTTTTTTTTAAAACTGTCCGACGCGTTTCGACTAATGTCTTTGTCAAGGAACTAGACTAACTGGGTATTTCTTAAGGAAGTGGTATTTATATTCAACGAGTGATATAATTACCAGGTACTTAATTTTCAACGGGATTATTTAATTTTATTATAGGTAAAACGATTAACTAAAGAGGTTTATTAAGGGGGAATTACTTATTTCTGTCTGGTCGTTTAACAAATTACCGGTATTTGTAAGTTTATTAATCTCCAATGATTCTAAAAGGTTTAATTTATTGCCTTTATTTTCTGAATGTAATAAATTATCTTTTCGACAAAAATTTAAAATAAAATGTAAATTGTTGAAATTGCAATTGCAGCATCAGTTAATTATTAATTACTTATTTATCTACTTTTCAGTATGTTTTGTGTACGTCGTGATAGGGAATATGTATACCAATTCTCCTATTCACATGTCTAGACAATGAATTTCCTACGTTCAGTTAATAATGTTTTGGCCTCAGTATGTTTTCGATCAACTGGTTGGTATGCTGTAATACAAAATTAGACTCGACAGTAGAAGGTAAGACGATATAAACGATGAACTTCAATCTACCAGAAGTGTCTCAAAACAATATGAAAACGATAAAAAACTAACAACGAATTGAAGAAAAACAGAATTTACCATGACATCAATGTAGAAAATATAGGAAGCGCAGCAGAATATGTTGAATAGGATTGACAACTCCGATAAATGTTCACTAAAAATAAAACAATTACTCGCAAAGGGAATCCGCAAAAAAAGAAGTTTGTCAACTATCGTGGAATAAAAAGAAGAACAGATTTGAAATAAGAAAGGAATAAAAGTATTCCGTAAAGTTCCTGCTTAAAAGAAGGAAATATAAATATGCAAATATAATAATTTAAAACAAATACTTAAAGTTATATAGCACTTCTACACCGACTTATACGTTTTCTCTTTTTTTTTTAATTTCCTGCTCAAAAGAGGGAAGTTACCATGTTGAAAGATAAACCGGAAAATGTAATATTTGGAAACAAATAGTGAAAGTCACAGGCAACTCCTTCACCAATTTCAGGAAGATGAAACAAAAAAGTGCGTTATCAATGTTTACACAGAAGAAATACCTGATAAAGAAATAGAAGAAACTGAACTAACTGCAACAAAGGTAAAAACAGTAGAGACGGAGGTGAAAAGAGCAGAACATTAATGTAAAAACAATTAGGGAAAATGTTCAACAGGTGTTTACAAAATGTTAAAATCACCTTGGGAGAGCTTAATCAAAACATAAATATACGAGTGGGGAGACTCCAGCGATTTCGATAATTATAGACCAATCAGCTTAGTGTCCCAGGAGTATTTATTTTGTATGGAAAACATCTCGAACCCCCTAAATTCGAAACTAAAATTTTATCAGTTCAAGAGACAAGCAGGTTACAGGAAATAATATGGCACGATCGAACACTGATGCACTTTCAAAAACCATTCTATACGTGAAGACCTGGACGATAAACAATACAACAAACAACCGAAGGTCAATCTATCTTTGATAAAAAATATATACGCAAATTCTATAACAGATCGAACAAACGTTCAAAGAGAAGTAATAAAGGCAGGGAGACACCAAAATTATTTCATGAACTTGTTAAATATATATTTATAAATACTGCAACCTCACCAATATAAGATTCGCTGACGACACGGCATATTTTCATAACAAGAGAAACACCTGAAAAAATATAGCTTATATTTATTTTGTTTAAAGTTTTTAACGCCTGCTGTATAAAAAATAAATATGTTGACTTTTTGGGGAAACTTTCCACATTTTTCATTAAAATCAAGTAGACGGAGTGGCCTCAACATAGCAAACAATGGAAAATGCATTTAAATAAATTGAGATCGTGCATATTTTATATACCAGTCGTTTAGAAATATCGCTAAAACCCGCAAATTTTCCAGCCTCGGAGAAAAGAGTTAGCACCTATGATTATATTATGCGCTAAGTTTTATCTCTTCTGCCGGTCACCGAGACAGGGGTCTGCACTAACTCCAAAATCTTAACTAGGAATAGGGTCCAGTAGAGTAGCTAATCAAAATCTCCGTTTATGGCATCTTCATTTAGAAGTTTGGTGCAACCATTTTTGAGAAAATAAGGAAATTAAATTGGAAAGTTCTAGTAATAACTTTTTTGCATAATCTTCAACTATAACCAGTCATTATTCTTCGATTTGGGACCTTGATTCATTTACTTTTATGTTTTTTGGGCAATAAAACCACAATCGAAATAAAACGACGTATATGGAAGCAAAACCAAACGTTTCAAAGTCTACTCTGACTTCGTTGTCAATGGCTTTATATTTCTTGATGTAAATTGCAAAATGAAAATTTGATTCATTTCATTAAATACTCATCTACCATTTTCATCATAATACACTTCAATCTACAGTAGAATAAACAATTTACATTAACAAAATTAAGTAACAGGCAAATAAATGTAATAGTAACACTATGCCTTTACTGCGATCGAAGATTAAAATCCACAATATTTATAAATTTAAAAACTACTACTTAATTTCTTCAAACTGTAAAATTAGAATTTAATTGAACATTTTTTAGTTTAATCCCATTTTAGTTTAACCGTTGAAACTCACTCCTGTTGGGTGGTTGAAGTGAGAGGGTTTAACATTATACACGACAGATTTTTTCACGATTTTTTTCATCGAACTTATAAGAGATACCATTTTTTCCTTTCTTCTTTTCTAACTTAAATGGCTGCACTAAGTTTTCAAACTAAAGATTACTTTAAACTACGATACTGATACCCATTTAAGATCTTAGGGCGGAAGATATGTGCAGAATGTTTCCCCTGGGATATCAGAATTTATAGGTGCAAGCGACTTTTTATTAAACGAACTGTACATGAGAGAAAACAAAAAAAAATGTTCTACAACTCTTATTTCGGTTTTTAAAGTTTCATGATTTAAATTTGGGTTAATCGTAACTTAAAAATAATTATTTAAAAGATTTATTTATTATGTTTATTTTTTAAATGTATTTTCAGAATATACTGGCACAACAAATACCCAATCCATAGTAAACCGCAACCAGCTACTTTGATATACTATCCCCAGTATCCAATTTTATTCTGTCAAGGAAATCTTTTATATTCCCAAAACTATTTTTTTGTTTTAAGCTCAAGAACAAGAATTAAAAAACGCCACGCTTGTGCTGCAAAAAATTCTCCAATTACTGAGATGGGATCGTAGGATTTAACATGTTAATGTTTTTCTTCCGAGTTAGCTTAGCAGTAAAACCCTTGTCGAGCTTATATGTCAGATCCTTGCTCCTATTTCACTCACAATCTTACATCTTGTTTGATAGGTCATGATACGTGTTGCTTGATATTTGGAAACGTCCAATTTTATTAGTGTTGAATTTGGTGGAAATTGAAATCTGCGTAATTTTAAAGTAATTGATTAGTAATTTTTATAGCTTGATGAATTGAATTTTATTCTTGAAAAAAAGCACATAAAGTTATACAGAATTTTAAATTTAATATTGTCTTGGTAAAATGTAGCGCAGATTCTATAGTAAGAAGTAACAGATTAAAATATGAATAAAAAGTACCAATGCGTTTAATTTTTTTTATGAAGTTGGTTAATAATGTCTTTGTGCCCGTGTTTACCTATACCCCCCACAACACTTCTTAGCATTAAATAAAGTGGTCTATTTTTTGTTGAGGAATACTATCGCTAGCTACCTGTAATTCATGTTTTAGTAATTCCAAAGTCCGTGGGCCCAGGAGTAAATTTCCGAGCCTTCTTCCCATCATAACCCAGATATGTTCTATGGGCGAAAAATCGTAGGATCTGGGCATCCATGGAAACAGATTCACATGAGTGTCTTGAAAGTACTTAAAATTAACTAGAGCAACATGAGGACGAGCATTAACTTTTTGAAATATGGGATCCATGAGCCGTTTAAATTAAGGGAGTACATCCGGTTCTACTATTTCCTGAAGATAATATTACACTGTAATGTTGCCTCGAACAAAGACTAAAGGTGACCTACTTCCATATGGAATGGCATCCCATACCATAATGCCTACTGTGCGGTGTACATAGCGTTCAGCATCAAATTGGGGTTGATGTCTTTCTCCTCGACGTCGTCTAACCCTTCTTCGGCCATCATGTCCACCCAAGTGGAATCTAGATTCATCACAGAAGAGGACTTGATGCCATTCCACATTCCAATGTTGTAGTTCTTTGCACCACTGCAGTTGTTGCCGTCGAAGCTTAGCGGTCAGAGGTAGCACAAGATGGCGTCGAAAACGCTGCAGTCTAAAAGACCTTATGCGGCGATAAACCATTAGGACACTTACTTACAAGATGACCTTGTTCTCCTAACTACTCATGAGCTAAATTTCGAGTTATCGAAAATCGGTTCCGAAAGGTTATGGCCTTAGACGTCGATCTTGAACTTCATTTCTGCCCCATCGACGTCCAGTCTCTTCTCCGATTTTGGGTATTAGCAAACCACACTTGACAACATATCAAAATAGTAGTCGATTTGCTCTTGCGGTAAGCGCCTTCTTGAAATAAGAACCCGCCTCCCGTAAACCAATAATCCGACCTATTTCAAATTCACTTAGCTGGCGATACATTTGGTGTACACGTATTCTAGGCATTTTAACCTTAGAAAACATCGATTTTGGATTGCACCAAATACTATATGTTTGAATGTTTAAGCACTTTCTGGGAAATAACACAACAAAATTTATTGAAAAATAAGTACATGAAACAACATTCACCAAACTTTCATAATTTCAATCATTTACCTCTTACTGCATCTATGTTTTCCCAAAACAATACTAAATTTAAATATCTGCTTCTGGGTATTGCGATTTCTTTGTCAGTGCGTATCTGATGTTTTAAATTTTATTGCAAAATTGTACTACCTTATAACATTAAGTTTGTTTTGAAGCATCAACCACTTCATCCTCTTGACTTGCTTTATTGGGGGGAAGGGTTTTTGCTGCACCTTCTGCAGTATCTGATTGATACTTCAAGCCGGTTCTCTAGAATCTCCTCCCAATATCTGCTAACTTTTGCTCCTTTATCTGCCTGCGCCTTACTCTTCCTGCTTTCTTTAAATATTTACTGCAATATCGAACAAATACTACGTTCTATCTGCTCCTTGACTCAACTGCTCTATTTTAAATTAACTTCTGTACTGAATGCACCTTAACAACCCCTGGGCACACCTGATTTCTCAAAGTCTTCTGGTTAATGGTTGCTTCTTCAATTATTTTGCAATACCAGTTAAACAATTTTGAATTTTGAATTTTTTTTTAAACTTTCTGCCAGTTTAAACGTTACTTTCTAACCCCGAATAAAGTTTACTTTAACGGTGCTAAAATCCGAAAACCCCGTTATGACATGCCCTGTCGAGCATTTATAGTTTTTAGATAGACATAGAACCAAACTTTTTAATTACTAACTTTCCAGTCTTCATTCCTCCATATGTTGATCCGCTTGTACAAATTTCATTTTCCATATGCTTAATTTTTCAAAATATCATTCCATTTTCGTAAAATCTGTAATTTTCTTTCTTCTTGTTTCTTGAATTAATTGCCCCCTTTCTTTCAAAAATATAACCTATTTTTAAATTTCAACTATTTTTCCATTGTTTACGACCAACAATGCGTTCATTTGACTTAGCTACCTGTCGTCCTGTATCAATTTCAAATAGATCCGTTCGTTGGTTAGGTCATAATTTTGACACAAAGTTAAATGCCATGTCAATTACAATTTTTGCCGTTTATGGATATAAATAATGAATTTTCCAGCGCTATTTTTTCCGAAATGTTCTAATAAGATCCCTAAAATATGAAGCTATTCAAAATCTGGACTAATTAATTTAGTAAACGTCACTCCCTAAGTCAGAATCAACATAAAATTTCAATCTTTCTATTGCTTAAAAATTCTCGATATGATATATAAAATTACTAGAATGTTCCTATATGTTTGTTTAAACCATTACTCGTTTTTAAAGTAATTTTGCTAAAACCGTCAAATTTGTTAGATTCCAAAAATTATGAATTACCAGTTCTATCTATTAAAAATTACATTAGAAGTTAGAAGTTCACGTCCTAGTTTTATTATTTCAATATGATCACTGCATCTATATCTCCATTTGTATTTTATACATCTAAGAACGTCCATAACTCAATTCTCCACTGTTATACTTTAATTAACATAGCAATTCTCCACTGTTATTTAATATTGGTATTACTTTTATTATATACTGAACCCTTTTAACTTTATTATTATATGAGCTTATTTCCATTTCAATATATGTATACATATATACTGTCACTTCAAAACTAGCCACTCAAAATAACTTTTATAATATCTTTAAAACAAGACAAAGAAAACCGGATAAATTATATTTACGGGGAGACATATTTTACACGTATCGGTCACTCTGCAGTTTCAACCCCTAAGTGGGGTGAATATCACTGATATGTGTTTAAATTCAAAGGTGTATCATGTTATAGGTACCTATTGTCTAAGGTCTTTTTTGCCAATCTTTTATATTTGTTGTTCTAAAGATTAGCTTATAAGGGGATTTATCACATGTTCTAAGTCCAAATACAATTCACCAGGTAAGTTTTCATCTACGAATTGTATTTTCGAGAATTCCGGAATGTTGATTTTCTGAGGATGTTGGTTATGATCTTCCCGAAAAATTAGTGGATTGGTATTGTCCCAGTATCTACAATTACGGTTAATGAAAAATCAATTAAAAAAATCCTGTTTCGTCAAAAAAACAAATATTTTTAATAAAATTAGTCTGCATTTGCCCTTTGAGTCATTAATTGGCAGAATTCTAACTTTCTGTCACAATCATCTTCAGCAAGCTGTTGTGAAAGCTGAATTTTATAGGAAAAGAATTTATTTAGGTATAACATATTATGCACCGACGGAAATATTTGTTATCCTGGAAACTTTTGTTATTGATCTTTGAGGATCCATGGAAAAATGACCTAAAATCTTAACCTGTGCAGCTTCAGTTAAAACTTTACGATTGTAAAATTTAATGCACATATGAATCAAAAGTTGGTTTGAGTTTGGATCAATAAAACAAAAAAGATGGAAAACAAAATTTTTTGTCTTTCGGTGGACTGATGAAACAAAATCGATTGGTCCAACCATAAGACAATTTTTGAAAGATCCAAAGCTGTCCAACTTAACTGCCAAACATAAATACGTTTCCAGTCATCTCATGTTTATATATAATGTTTTGTGTCGATGGAAAGAAATATTGAGGTATTAGTTTCCATAATTTGGGTATCTATGCTCTATATATTTTTTTTTCGGTTACGTTTGTTGAATGTTAATTATGATTAAGGTGTTAAAGTTCCAGAATAAGCCAACCTCAATTAAATATAGAAGGAAAATGCTCCACTAAGTACTTCTGCGACAGCACCTCTCCCCTGTTAATTCCTTCATAGATAATATATCTCATAAATTTATGAAAACAGTTCTATATGAGTCTGAATGATAATTACTATCCCCATAGAGAACTACAATAATATCATTAGTTTTTATTGTTTAATATTAAACTAATACCTATTCGAAGTAACTAATTAATACTGAATAACTAAATAATTATCATACAAGGGATATTTTTTTGTAATTTATTAATTCAATAAAAAGAATCACTTACTGCTACCTAAGTGGAAAACAAAATGTTGAATTTATTATGTGTTTATAAGAAGTGAAGAAACATCCATTGATAGGAATTGCCACTACCTTGATTTGATATTGATGTTTTTGTTCAATTATATAATGATGTTTGTTATAGTTTTAGGGTGTTCCACTCTCATACTCTGCAAAGTTTGTTTATAGGAGGTATATAAATGACCTGCGGAGCCTGATATTGAAGAGAGGTATCTTATAAGATGTTCATACCTTACGTTACGATGATATGATTGAGAATATCAAGAGCATTTATATTCACAGATTTTGGTCCATAAAATCTGGAGTTTCCTATATCTAAGGGGAGAAGTTGAAAATATATAGTTACAGTACAGATAACTTATCTTTATTTAGGTAAAACAGTTTCAATTAGTAGTACTGTATGCAATCCAAAAGAAGTGGAAGGATCTCCTCCGTTCTCTCTAGTTTTTTGTCAAAAAATAAACGGTGCCCAGTTTGAGTATATGACTAAAATTATTGTAAATGTTGATAACTACTTCAAATTTCATTTTTTCTGTGCCATCATTAATTATTTTACAAATTAAATTAGTGATATTTAATTTTTCTTATTACCAACGTTCAAAAATCAAAAAGTTTTTGAATAGAGGATTGGAAATCTTTTTAAATGCGATATCACACACCTGCAATTGAGTGAGTATTGTATGTTTCTGGCAGTTTTGTGCCTAAACTATAGACTAAGTAGTAAATCTCTTGACGTTTTTTGTTGTTTGAAATTACATTGTATTAGATAGAAAACTAAATTAATTATTAATAATTTATATACGAAATAGTGGAATTTTAAACATTTACTACAATTACTTAAAAATGATAAGGTTTAATTTTAATTTGTAAGTATTACTTGGTTATTATTTTTAAAAATACGAGAAATAAATTCGAAAACAATTTTTTCTGAAAGCTAATTTTTTAGTAGCGCTACCTATCACTCTAAATATAAAAAAATAATAAATTCGTAAAAAAAAACAAAAAAGCTATACAAAAAAGCACAACTAGATACTTATTTTGAAGTCGATGCTATGTTAAGCTTCAAATTAATTAGTTTTTAGTAATTAGCTAAGCAGGTATATGTTTTTTTGTTCTATTTGCCACCAAATATAGAATAATTATTTAGTTTTTGCAGACTAATATATTTTATTGATTTCTACTTAAGTTGCAGTTGTTTTTTTATTGAAGTCGCTCTTTCTTCTTTTTTTAAATATAATTATTTAAAAAGGTTTTGTTGTCTGTATTATTTGTGTTGTAAAATTCATCTTCACTTACTATACTTTGAATTATTTTTGTTTTAATTTATGATTTTCTCCTTATGTCAGTCACATTTTAGCGTCCAAATATAGAATAATTATTTAGTTGTTCCAGAAAATTATATTTTTTTGATTTTTACTTAAGTTACATTTGTTTTTTTTTTATGAAGTCGCTCTTTGTTCTTTTTTTAAATTTAATAATTTAAAGAGGTTTTGTTGTTTGTATTATTTGTGTTGTAAAATTCATCTTCACTTACTATTCTTTGAATAATTTTTGTTTTAATTTATGATTTACTCTTTATGTCAGTCACATTTTAGGGTCCAAATTGCATTAATCTATCAGGTCCTGAAAAAGTTTGGGTAACGCAAGTACGAGTATTAAATAAATTAGAATGAAGCTCATATTTTATGTCAATAGAAAAAACTGTAAGTTATAGAAAATTCTATATGAATTTCTAATTTATTTTCTGAAATTTATAATGAAAAAACTTTACTCATGTTTTTCTTTTTCTGTTCACTAATTCATTTGATTTTAGCAAGAGAAATATCTTACAGTAATATTTCAATTTACTTTACTAATTTAAAAACTGCAACGTTTCGTATTTTCCGGTAAATGTTTCTTTATATTTTAATATGATATTCCATTTGGCTGCTATGGTAAATATGTTTTTGATTTGGTCTCTCAGAACTTGCGTAGACTTTTTATAAAATTAAATTTTTCGTTGTAGGAAGCCACGTTTGAAATCTGAATATTCCATTATTTTTATTATAACTGGTTTGTGAGTTTTTCTGACACATGTAACAAGATCTCAAGTTTCGTGATGCTTTTCAAGCCAGTTTCACTAAGTTTTGGTATTTGTCTTTATATACAAATATATATATATCTAAACTGCAAAAACCTCAGTTTTTGTTTTGTGCTATAAAGTTTTGTGTCCAAGATATAATTCTTTATAATGATAGTATAGTATTGCTGCACAGGCTGTCTCACATATGATGGGATAACATTGCTATCTAAGAAAGGGTAAGAGATACAAAAACGATTAAATGGAGAAAAAGTTGCGTATGTTACAGCCCATCCGACTACTTTAAGCAAAAATCTTATACCGTTCTCAAATTATACGAGAAACGCCAGAAATGTAATTTTTGGTTTTTGCGTCTACTACTTTTATTTTAAAAAATATCGAAAAATAGTAAAGGCTAAAGCTCAATAGGGTGTCAACAAATCTTCACGGCTGCGTTTCGTTTCTTCTGGTCCATCATCAACTATTTTTTTAAATACTGACCTGCACTTTTTTGTTAGAATAATAATGAAGCATTGAAAGACCAATACATTGGTATATCATATGTTGAGATTAATACGACGTTTGGGGCTTACAGCCTACATTAAATTAAAGATTTTTTCCATGACAAGAAAACCTAAGTAAATTAAAATACTTGATTTGCTGCTGTAAAGCGATGTTAAATGGAAATATTGAAAATATTTAAAAAATAAGGTTTTTTTTATTGCCAATACAAAAATTGTAGGTAATAGCAAGTTCTATGGAATACAATCGACACATTTTCTTTTAATGCATTGCAAATAGCAAAAAGCATAATTTATGCAATAAGTAATTTATTACTTCTACTAAAGAGCAATGGACAATTTCGTGATAAAATATTCAGTATTTAGGCAAGAATTCAATTTACAACGAAAATAAGTATAGTGTTACATAATGGAGTTTACAGCGAGGAACAGTCTGGTAACTGTGTGTTTGTGAATAGCTGGTCTATTGTTTGTTTGTACACTAGGTAACTGACAACAGTTTCAGATTGAAAAATCAATTGTTCATCGTCATTATTTTGAAAAGAAAGAGCAACAATAAGAAATAAGGCCGACTGCAATAAAATAAATACATTAAAAAAAAACAAAAACAGACTTCAAAAGAAAGTGAACTAAAAAACACATGAAGTAATTTTGTCTACAACAATTAAATACTTTTTCTGAAGTCGGTGCGAAGCTAAAGATAAACTATTTTGGGAAGTACATTGATAGTTGTACTTCGCAACTTCGCTGTTTAAATTGGCACCGACTTCAGAAAAAGTATTTAATTGTTGTAGCAAAAAGTATTTCAAGCTTTTTAGTTAACTTTCTTTTGAAGTCGGTTCTGTTTTTTTTAATGTTTTTACTTTACAATTTTTTGTGTTGCAATGGCTTAATTGGATGCAGTTTCCGAATCAAATTTTTCGATGTTACCTTAAATACGGTATTTTACTTTCATTTATTAGCTTGACCAAGTTGGTTTACTGTCGAATGGAATAACTTGTTTTGTAGATATATTTATATTATGTATTAAGAACATTTTGTATATCATTCTAACTTAGGTAGTTCTACTATATTGTAGGCGATCAGAGTAATTCTTTACGCTGCTAATTATAGTGACATTCATTTAATAGTCTCCCCTCAGCGGAATCTTCTAATAAATCGTTATACAGTTTTAATTGATATAACTTAATAGGACGTAGTTTTCAATTATAATTAACTTTGATATTAATTTAAGTTGTCATTAAAATTAAAAGTACTTAATTTAAACTAAACTTTTATGCTTTATCTAACCTAGTACACTATTTGGAAAAGTAACATGAAGATGTATTATACAATTTTTAGTGATGCGGCATAATTAGATGCATTTTTAATATAATTCTTGTTACCCCTGTTTGTTCAGATTTTTATATATTATGAAAAATAAAGGTATTTTACATTTAAGCAAAATTCATATTTTCGACAAACTACCCATACATTTGAAAAACTGTTATGTAATTATTACAGTATATGTTTCCGACCATGCAAACATTTTTATGAATTATATTTTTTTCTCTAAATAATATTCGTTAGAACGTTTTCCGTTGGAACTCAACTTATGAAGACCAAGTGAGAACCTCCACCATGAAGTTAATTAACTGCAATGACATTTATTTGGATTTATTTCCAAACAACTTTCAATTGATTACATTTTTTAATAATACAGCACAACTGGATGTAATTTTCAGTTCTGATAAATTTTGCTTGATTACAATTTGAGATATTATAAAAAATAAAGTTGCATCACTTTTAAACAAAATTGATATATATATATATATATATATATATATATATATATATATATATATATAGTTGGAAAAGTTACAGAAATACAAATTATACAATTTTTAGTTTCAGTTTTTAATTGTAATTACTTCTATTTGATAATAATTTGAATTCAAAAGTCCTCTTTGAACAAACTACAGTTAAAAATGTGACATGGAATACTGTTAACGTTTTAGACCATGTAAATCTGTTTGTGAAGATTAACTTTTCTCTTAAAATTATTAACAAAAAGAAACCGTTTCATTTATGAGTACACACTGTATATACATATTAACTAACATTCAGTTTGATTGATACATCTGATTTACAATTAACTCAAAATCGGAACAGTTAATACCAGCAACTACATCAAAGCTATAAAAATGTCGTTAAAAGTTTTCCCCAATTTTCTAAAAAACGCTATGTTATTGGAAAACAATATGGACTACTTCGGAATTCCCCGATACTAATCAAATTCCTTTTTAATTCATTATACCCCATGTTCCTAACAGAAAATTGTTCTATATTTGTAATATCAGCGACTCTACCAAAGGCTACTTGTATAGGAAAGTCCCGATTTTCTATGAAACGGTACAACCTATGTTATTGAAAAAAAACGGGACCTCTTCGGAATATCCCGGAACTAATCCAATCTCTTTTAAATTTGTCTCATGTTCCGAATATTTTTTTCCATATTCGTAATTCTGGCGACTCCACCAAGGCATAGAGTATACGAGAATAGGTATAAAATAGTTTTTCCCATTTTCTAAGAAACAGTATAAGCTATGTTAATGAAAAAAATATGAGACCACTTTGCGTTCCCCCGGAACAGGACTCAGTATAAACGGTCGAAATTCCTTGAGCTGTTTGCGAGTAATTGGTGAACTAACATAAAAAACATAGATACAGACGAATTGAGAACTCGGTAAATAATCAATTAAAACTAGATGAAGGTGTCTGTTGTTTAGTCGATATTACATTGAAAAAGTATACCGATATTTAATTAAATATGTTTATCTCTAAAAGAAAATTCCTTCCATATTTCTTGAAACTACTCTCCACATACATAAAAATAAACTATTTGGTGGTGTCACGAATAGTAGGAATCTGTCTTTACCCCGATCTAGTGCTATTGCTCTGTGGTCGATAAAAATACATCGTTGGGTTACAACTACAAAATAAAATTATCTACTTTACCATTATCTATATTAAAGAACTGTTGGTTATATTGTTGTTGGCTTGCACAATAATAAATAGTTGCACAAACAGTGGCGTCTCTATCTCAGTTATTCTGACATTACCGAGGTCCTAGTAATCATACGCTGACATTTTATTTTCAATTTTATATATAGAATAAAACTTACCGCTGCAGAATGACATGCTTCTTTTCTGGGTAACTAACCTAGAAGAAAAAATCAATAGTTATATATTCTTCAAATATTTAACTATTCTGGTTTAATAATGCTAATTATTAGTTCTACAGTAAAGATAATTTATTGCTAAGCAATGAGATATAAGTATACTATATATTATAATTTATGTAAACCGACAAAATGTCTGAAATTTCACATGAGAATAAAATATAATTTATTGTAAACAGAAATTGAGAAAACTGATTAGTTACTGGTAATAGAAAGTTATTATTGTTCTCTGTACATAAAAACTAATTGTCCCTGACATCTTGACACATACTGTATTTGACACAATTCCAGATACTCCAGGATCACTTACATGGAAAATCCATAACGACAAAACATATTTAAGGAAGTGATTTGAGGCATAGACCTCCGGCCAGGATGACGGGACGGCAACATCTATATATATAGGTGGTTGTAAATTATTACTAATTATTTAGTTTAGATTTAATCTTGCATATTGTGTAGTAGAAGCTTCGGATATTCCAATACAATAGACACGCTTGTACTGATGTAATTGTTACAAACTGTTATGTTAATATTTAGTGGTCACTTCAATAGTGTTTTATGCTATCACACTTTGAATTGACATTTATTAGCAGAAACTTGGAAGTAATCATTTACTTCCTTTTTGAACGCTCATTGCAGTGAAGGACGAAAAGTGACTTTTCTTACATAGTTATTATTTAAGTTCATGTTCAGCTTTATTCCTTTCTTTCCTAACTTTCTGGGCGCTTTAAGAAATGAAAGACAATCAACGACTGATTGACGTTAGTGTTCATCAGTGTTGTAAAGTCCTTATGGTATTTAGAACAGCCCAGACATCCCGTGGTGCTGCCCTAGATATAATATGTACGTAGTCAAATGTATTCCACCAATATAAACTAAGTTAAACTATAATGAACCACTCAAATTTTCTTACTAAGGAAAATATGTTAATTTTTGTTAATCACTCGTACATGGTCAATGAGGGTTTAGGGTTCAAGACTATACTCACCCTTTGGGGCTCGTGTTTGAAGAATAATACGAAAAAGAAGAAAAGTTGTTTTGTTATTTGCTGAGAGGTAGTAATCGTTAATAAATGTTTTTATAAGTTGGAATAACTTCAAAAAATGTCTTTATAAATTTACGTGAAAAAGATTGTGATTTTTTTCCCTTTGATGCCGCTTTGGTGGAGGAAGGAAAGAGGAAATGTTTGCCAGGAGTACGGAACGTTTGTTTAACCCTAAACGAAGTGGCATACTAAATGGCAGACATTTGCTCCAACAGTCATCCATTTTGGGGCATTTTTACAAAGTCTGCCCCTTTTTTGTGTGTTTTATACTTCTCCCCACTCCAAAATCGCCATTGCGTTTTTTATGTATATGGAAATGGAGACTTCAACGAAAGGGCCTGAAAAATCGCCGGTCGGCCGTACATGATATGAAAATTGCTCCAAATCGATTCTAAAGCTAGATTTCGCGCTATGTCTAGCCTACAAATAAACCGATAGCATAGGAATTTCACAATCATAATTTTTGCTCTCCTATAATCGCTTTGACCATAACATACTAATAAATAAATTAGAAAAGTTTAGCATTAGAGGTAGTGTATACAAGTGATTTGAATAATATCTAGGTGACAGAAAACTTAATATCTAACTGAAGTTCTAAACTAACAATAAATATATGCTGATGACAAAAGTATTTCAGCGCCTGATTTTAGCATTCTCTTCTAAAAGATGAAATAATATATATTACCTAAGGAAATGTTTGAAATAAAGAAGTTATTGACCAATGAATACGAAACAAAAACTGCACTTTAAAAAATAAACTATGCCTATGAGTAATAAGCTAAAATTAGGATTTCCGTTTAAGCCGTCGGGGTAGCCGCACGTGTGTGTTCGTCTTAGGTTAAGTTAAGCAGGTCTAGCGCCTGATATCCACAGTATAAGCCATCAACCGAGTAGTGAACCCATTTTTGGTTATAGTATTCCTTTGTTTTCCATAAAGACGCTTTTATAGTGAAAATGACGCTCTAAGAGTGATTAGTGATAATTGGTGTTAGGTGCGTGTAAAACGGGAATCCAAGGCTACCCCGACTATGTAAATAGTTTTCTAGATTTATCTATTAATCATACCTACTAGCTATATATGGGGAAGAATTATTAGTCATTTTATTTCAAGAAATTTTTTATTTTCAATATTTTTGTATTCGACACATGTGCAAGTTCTTGGCAATTGATCTATCAGCTATGCAATTCCACAAGTGAAAAACAGTAAAGTGAAATCTATCTTTAACTGGAAAAAGGAAAAGAAATCCAAGGAATTATGTGAATGTATGATTTCAAAGTTGACATTTAAAGTCGTGTTAAAATATATCTCCAAAGACGCTCATTATTTTAAAGATATAAATCAAGTAAAAACAGCTAAAAGAAAAAACAGGTTTACTGTAAACGACGGTATTTATCGAAATTTATATTTATTGGAACGATTTTTTATCTACATTATAAAAACTCTTGTTTATGGTCAATAAGATCGAAAGATCAAGACCACTACCGGCCGCAAGGCCAACCTTGGAAGAAGAAGAAGAAGCTAAAATTATACCTCATACCCTGTTCTTGGGATTCCAGACAGATAATTGCTTTTACTGGATGAGTCATGTGAAATGATGGGAGGAGGAAACTGAATCAGACCTGCTTCGTATTATAGTATTAAGCAAAAATGTAAATAAACACCCCAATAATGGTTTTCAATGCAACTTTTGATTCCAAACTAAGATACGGTATAATTGCACTTGTAATTGAAGCTTTTTTGGGAGTAAGATTTAACAGCAAACCACCATTTTGTAAAGAGTGGTTCGAAAGTGATTTAAAAAAATCCATCTCAAAAATCACGATTGGCTTTCTTTTAAACAATAAAATTAAAAAGAGTTAGGCATATGTTCTGATTTTCTTTTAATATAATTTGAAAAATATTGACTATATTACAATACTTCTCAGATCATTGACAAGGAATTGAAAATCTTCACAATGAATTTTTGTCATGCCTGTTTGGAGTATTTCTCACCGAGAAACTCTGGAACTCCGTTAAACTTCGCTGTTTCTTAAAAATTTATAACTAGGGAATCCTGAAGCCAGAGATGGATCTTGCCCGAAATAATAGTTAATAACATGTTATTTAAACTGGCTAAACATGGACGCTGTCAGATGAGTAGTTACTCGTTATATAAATAATTTGCGGTGTTTTTTTTTCAATACTTGGGGTATTATAATTGAAGCGAATGCTTGTTAACAGAAGCCTACACTTACACATATGAAAATTGATGAGTATCCTAATGAAATGGTTAACTCGAAATACGGTAAAAAAATATATTTGTATTCGTCATAATGAGCCCTGGGATTTGATATATTACATGACCCCTTAGAAACAATTATAATTTTTTATTTTCCATTTAATTCTATAAATTGCCCCCCAAAATGAATATTAGGGGTTTCTTCTTATTTTTCCAGTAAAGTTCAGGTGAGGGGCTATACTTCCAGTTTTTCAAAATTTTTCAGCTTATGGTTTCGGAGATAAGGGGGGAATGGGTAAATTTTTTTATATTTTTGTTATTATCTTTTAATTAATTTATTTTATAAATATGGAAAAAATATATTTGTTTTCTTCATCATGAGTCTTTTTATTTGATATATAACATGCTGAGTTAGAAACAATTTTAATTTTATATTTTCCATTTAATTCTATAATTTGCCCCCAAAAAAATATTAGGGGTTTTTCCTTATTTTTCCAGTAAAGTTCAGGAGAGGGGATATACCTCCATTGTTTTTCAAAATTTTTCAGCTTATGGTTTCGGAGATAGGGGGATGTGTAAATTTTTTTTATATTTTTGTTATTATCTTTTAATTAATTTATTTTAAAAATATGAAAAAAATATATTTGTTTTCGTCATAATGAGCCCTTTCATTTGATGTATAACATGATGGGTGAGAAACAATTTTAATTTTATATTTTCCATTTAATTCTGTAATTGGCCCCCTAAAATTAAAACTAGAGGTTTCTCCTTATTTTTCCAGTAAACTTCAGGTCAGAACCTATAAATCTATTTTTTTTAAACTTTACATTTTATAGTTTCGGAGATAAGGGGGGTGGATAAATTTTGGTATATTTTCATTAATATAATATCTTTTAAATAATTTTTTTTTAAATATGAAAAAAATATATTCGTGTTTCATTTCATATATTACGTGATGCGTTTGACATTTTTTTTAATTTTTATTTAATTCTATAATTTGCCCCAATATTAATATTAATGGTTTCTCCTTAATTTTCCTGGAAAGTTTGGGCAACGCTCTATATTTCATATTTTTTCAAAATTTTAGGCTCAGTAGTTTCGGAGATCAGTGGGGTAACGGTGAATTTTTTTAGTCTTTCCCCCCAGAAGTACCCCTAAAATCAAAACTATTTCTTTTACGATATGTACTCCTGATCGGGTCACCAGACTATACATTGGTACCAAATTTCAACCGCTTCCGTCCAGTAGTTTAGGAGAAAATGGCTGTGATGTGACAGAGGCAGAAATCCTGAGTGAATATCACTAATACATAAGAGTATCCGAATATTGTATATACGGAACCCTAAAAATGAAAAGTTCAGTTATTGATATGTATTGTTGCAGAAGGGCTAGAAGTGGAATGAAAAAATATTGAGAAGTAATTTTCAAAGAAGAGCATGTGTGTTTGTAGAGTATATTTTTATTTGTGGGTATTTTCGTGTATACAATGGTGCCCTAATTTTAAATGAGATAAAAAGAAAAGAATCCAAAGTTATAGATTAAATGAGAAAACAAGCATTTAAAGTATTTCTGTTTTAAAAGAAATTGCGTCAAGTAAATGTGAAAAATTATGTATTAAATATTTAAATTAACTTAAAAGATATACTTTACTTTGTTGATGTAGTAAAACTAAAAATTAAATGACACATTAGGATACCTGAGTCGTAACAATATATTGACTCAGAATCAAGACGGAAAGTACATTCTGTGAAAAGGTTTAGGTTCCATCCTTCAATCTCAATTGACTGTCACTCTTTGTTTTGTCAAAAGGATTTTGGAAGTAGATATGAGAGACTACAAGTTGTCTATCTTCGATATCCATATAAAGTTCGGGAAATGTGTCTAATAATAGGGGTTTATTAGACACATTTCCCACATACCGCAAAACGACCGATCTTGTATTTCGAGACGAATGGTAGTGACACCAAAGAAGCTACCCAGAATTTTAATATTAAATTGACATTTATCATCAGTATTGAGATTGAAATATATTACTCCGGAAGCTAGTGACTCTGAAACCTCCAGATCTTGGACCCGAAATATTCAAATAATGTATTAAGTTTAAACTGTATAATAGTAACGTAAAACCCATATTGCTTATTAACATCAATCCGCTATCAAAAAAATCGGAGAAATCTATAATCAAAATTGTCTGCGAATTGCCACAAAATTCAAATTTAGCTTCAGTTTACCGTAGTGAATAGTTATTGGTAGGAGAAATTTCTCAATCGATATGCATAGAGAGTTTATAAAAGTTTTTGACAAACTTGTTGTAATAAACATTCTGTTCATTCTTTGGATTCTTAGAACAGACATTAATGTCAATAGATTTTCAATGAACTCTCTGTGACATACAAATAACAAAACAGAAAAGTACTTCGCTGCCTAGAGTGACGCAAGTGGGTCTTTTTGACAGGTGAGATATTCTTCCTGTATGCAATGTTCATATTGATATGAACAAGGTGTTTTTTCGCGCCATTTTCGAAGTGCGGGACACTTAAAAATCTGACATCAAGCATTTTTCATTCCAACCCGAACGAAAAAGTTGAAGATATGTAACAATATAGACTTGTTGAGTTGAGAAGCATTTAAGTAGCATTAAACTTGATGAACCGATTTATTGTTGCCCGACTAGGGTGAAGCTAAGGACGGACGGGTAAAGATTTTAACACCCTATGTATGTATGTATGTGTATATAGATGTTCCGCTCTAGCACCCCTCCTAGTGATCCTATTTCAACAAATGACATGCCAATCGATTAGTCTTTATTGTACGATTGACATAGGCCATATATTTGTATAACAAACTCATTGTACCTATTAAAAATTAAGAAAAACTCAAAATATTTTTTATTATAATTTTAGCCATCGCATTTGTGTTCGTTGGAAGATTGCACATGGAAATAGTTATCTCTAATAACAGTTTAATACTTTTTTATTATTTCATGTACTTACGTCCCAAGATGTAGGAATAGCAAAATCAATCAAACAATATGCAGGTTAATGCATTAATTTATTATTTAATAATTAATTTCGGTTTGTAACTGTATTATTTAGATTGCCTGAAACTGTTTTATTATAGTTTGACTACCCTATGTAAGATGGAGCAAAAAAATTTGTCATTGATATTGAATATTTTTTCAATATTTTTCACAAGCCTATGGTTAATATAAAAAAAACATTATTATTCTGAAGAATTATACAAAGCCGTCGGGTAAAAATGAAGTATTTTTCTTAGTATTTTATTTATATGTTGCTGTAATTTAAGATGCTGAGCTTGACCACTTTGTAAGCAAACAAGAAATACGAATTTTATAGTATATAAACGAATTACAAACAGGAGGAGGTTATCAAATCGTCGGCATCTTATTTATATGCATGCTTAGTCACTACACAAAAACGGCTTCAGCAATTTTAATAATTTAAACTGCATTTTTTAAGACAAATTTATCGTTTACCAGACAGTCAGAAAGAAACTGTTAAGGGACTATACTGAATAATGAATATTCACTGATTACTCCGAAACGGTTCAAACAATTTTGAAAATTTTAACCAGCAACGGCTACGGTGAAAGGATTCAAGCCCTAAGGCTAACTAAGGTGTGACTGGCGGGATTTCACGCCGCGTTTCGGCAGGAAAACAACGCAATAGGCCGTACCATTTCAAACAGGCGAGGCCAGATGCAGCGTGAATTTCCAGTCAATGGTTCAGTGTCGGAGGCATCTTCAAGGTCAGCCGCCGGACAATAGGATCGGTTCCAATTTTCTGCGTTATTTCATGCTGTTGAGTGGCCAAACTGGTAGAAAATAACGCGGTATTTATTTCGTCATGGAGCTCGACCTAACAGAAAGCAAGCGAATGACTGCAACCAGCTTGTGTGGCCAGGGTAGAGCTGGATTTCAAGCGCGTGAAAAACTGCTGATGTGGCATACTATGTGAGAACTCCACGCAGCGTGAAATCCCGCCAGTCTGGCCCTAGGCTTAGACTACCCGCGACGGTATGAGATACTCCTAACCAACAAATTATATTACATTTTGATGTAAATTTATTGACACAATCTGTAACAAAATATGTAAATAAGAAATTAACGAAATCTTCTCTTAATTTAAGTTAAACACAAATTATTAACACCTCAACAAAAATTTCAATTATTTAAAGTACATTTGGGAAATTACGTTATATCTGATTTGTAAAAATAATTTCAGATTAATTATCATGATCACTACTCAGTACTTATCTGTCTCACCAGCATCGCTAAACCTTTCATACGTTTCATAATCAGGATGGAAATAATTTGTAACGTTTAGACCACGTACCAGTATCAGGTACCGCACTTGAACTTGAAGATGTCATAATTATCAAGGTAAATTCAGTCAAAGTTTCTGCAGAAATCTATGAAGAAATTTCAGGATATTTGGGCGTACAGGAGTGGAAACAGCTGCCCTCCTATGGATAATTGTAGTAGTTAAATAAATAAAATGTTAATGTAACAGTCTATCAGCAAAATGAGAATTTTTAATTTGTCGCGTGCCCCAATTACCCTCGATACAACTTAACGCTTAAGAACTTGTACTCCTTTTTAATGTAATAAATAACCCACACCGCCTAAGACCCAACGACAAAAATTTATTTTCATATAGTCTTGTGTTTTAAAATAACTTTAAATTTATACCCGAAAATGAAAGTGACTATAATCTGTATATAAATAGGCAAAGACAATACGGTTAGGTACCATTTTCTCCTCTGTCACTCAACCGATTTGCTTTATTTTTGTTTAGTTTAGTAGCTACAGACGACCTTCAGTACAGAATGCTAAAATTAATTTATAATATTGGTTCAATAATTAAATAATAAAATAATAAAAATTCATTATTTACATGCAATGCCAAACAGTGCCGCCAGATTGCTTGGAGAGAAACTCTTAAGATAGGTTGACTCCAATGTGAAAGACAAACTAGATAAATGTCAAACTAAAAGTTTTGGCCCTTCGCTAAAGTTAGCCTACATGGTCATGCTATTGAAATAGAACCAACGAAAAATTATAATACATAATAATGGTCGTTTATTAGGCGCTCGCAAGTTTGCAGTTTGCAACTTTCATTGCATTGTAAATATGGTTTGTCAACTTAAATCAGAATTATGTTGCACCTCATTAATTTATTTCTGATATCTTCATTATTTTATCCTTATACTTTTAATTTAGAGTCCTTTTATTTTTTCGGGTAACTTTCATATAAGTTTAATTAAGATTACAGAAATTATGCACAAATTCACGATAAATAGGTAGATCTCACAATACTGAATGCTTAGCCATCTGCCGGTAATTTGATTTAAATTTTGACATTTCATTACTTTTGTAGCGATTAGGTTGAAAGTTTTCAATTCAGTAAGACAAGATTTCAAAGTATTTTCAAGGTTTCAATTTCAATTTACAGAAAAAATTTCTCAAAAAATATGTGTATTTAACTACTATTAATTAACAGTATATAATTCCTATTTCTTTATATTTTCTTCATAAAACAAAAATGAACATGGGTTACTACGTTGGTAAGTAAATTTTTAAGCCTGCAATACATGTTGGCCGAGCTTAGGCCAACGCGAGCAAGTTTGTCGAAAACTAAAGCAAACGGCCAATATAGCCGAGTGTTGAAGAGGCTTGGTCAGTTTATATTGTGAATTGAAATAATATGGACGACGCTATTTCAGCTGCTGCTATATATTTAATTAGTGCTTATAACTATTACGTCAGTGTATACCGCACTAAGGTAGTGAAAAGGAAAAGACAAAAAAGAAGGTGGTGGATGTTGAGTATTCACAGAAATAGAACAAGGTATGTATATTGACCTTTGGTTTTGTTAACTTTTTTTTATTGTTCCAATTTTATTTAATTAAACTTTCTTTTTAAAGGAATAGGATGGAAAATCAGCTATCTAAGCTTCTTGATGAACCTGAATCAAGGGCATTTCAAAATTTCGTTCGAATGTCGGATAGCGATTTTGAATATTTACTTCAGAAAATTTATTCAGCCATCAGCTAACAAGATACCGATTTCAAAGAGAGCACACCAGCTAAGATTCGACTTGCCGTGAAACTAAGATATCTAGCAACTGGAGACAGTTACAGAAGTCTACATTACACCTTTAAAATATCTAGTGAATTAATATCTCAATTAATTCCTGAAGTTTGTCAAGCCCTCATTGATGTTTTAAAGGCTACTGTTAAGGTGAATGAAACTTCACATATTATTATTTTTTTATTTCAAAGAAATCAGAATATTATTATTTAAAACGACTTATGATAGGTAGGTAGGTATGTACTGAAATCAATTTAAGGAGTATTATCACCCATTGTTTTAAAAAACGCTTTATGTAAGATTGGTTTGAGTTGTGCTGACTTATTTTTTTGTTGTTTAAATGTTAGTTGTTGTAGCTGTTCGTAATGTTCGTGTTGTGGTGAGGACAAAGTAATGTTTTGTGTAATTATATTATTTTGCTCTGATATTTGTAATGTGGGATAGCTGTGAGATGAAAATGGCCGGTGTGGTATTTGAACCGGTGATTCTGGAAGAACATAGAATGTTTGAGATGAAGAAGGACGGTGCATATCAGCCGGTGATGTACTATCAAAAGAACTATTAGAATCATTACACTAAAGGATGAGGAAGGACGTTGTTGGAGGCTATTTCTAATTCTTTTTGTCAACATTTCATCTAATTCAAACATGACTTCCTGCTGCTCAATCTCTGAGAAATATTTTTCAATTTAGAAGCTAGTAATTTTCCATAGAGATAACACATATCCAATTTGTTGGACAAGACGGTATTGAGAGTTTTTAATGCGTGCTGCATCTGTTCGGTTGCTTTTTGAAGTTCAGGAGGGTTAAAAGAACGACACGCTTCGATCCAGTTCTATTCAAGGTAGGTGGAAAACCACCTTGCAAAGTAACATTTGAAGAGCTTGAATGCTCTCCATCAAGCTGCCTATCTGTTGAAGTACTGTCTTCAATTGCTTGTGTCTGAAAAAAAAACTAATATAAATATTTTTGTTTTTCAGATTCCTACATCTCCAGAGGAATGGCTTACTGTCGCAAGAGGATTTAGGTTCCCGCATTGCGTAGGGGTACTAGATGGGAAACATATTAAAATACAATGCCCCTCTGAAACTGGATCAGAATATTACAATTACAACGGAGACTTTAGTATTGTTCTATTAGGTCTAGTTGACAGTAATTATTGTTTTTTATTTGCTGATGTAGCTGCTCAAGGCCGAGTTAGTGATGGAGGTATTTTAAAACAAAGTATATTATGGAAAAACGTATTGATAAAATTATTAATTTCCCTCCACCTTGCCCACTAGCAGACATGGATATAGAATTTCCATATGTTATATTGGGTGATGGTGCATTTGCTCTTCATAGAAATATTTTAAAAACATACCCTGGAAATCATGAGACAGGTACTCCCGAAAGAAATTTTAACCAAATACTATCTAGCTCTAGCGTCATCGTTGAAAACACGTTTGGTATTATGGCGAGAGTTTTTAGAATATTCAGAAAGCCAATAACGCTAGAATTTGAAAAAGCATCTATTGTAACAATGACGTGCGTTCTATTGCATAACTTTCTGAGAACTAGCACCACATCTCGGAATATCTTTACTCCACGAGTAGCCCTGGATATTTATGAAAATGGCGAGTTAGTCCAACCTGGCTCTTGGAGACAAAGAGATCATTTTGGGTTATTTCCCTTACAAGTTGTACCCCGCAGAACTGCAAGAAATGCAATAGAAATGAGATCAAATTTTACGAATTATTTGTTTCAAAACAGGAATGGAAACCGTGCATACTTTATTTAAATTATCACAAAAATAAAAACCCCAAAAAGTAATAAATAATATGTGTCTAATACAATGTGCCTATTATTTATCATGTACTCTGTCTTATTTTTTTATTGCTAAGCAGCTAGGTATATAAATAAATGATTCATTATTATTCAGGTATTGTTATTGTAATACTTACCATTGTATTTAATTTACTAGAACACTCGTAAACATCTCTTAGAAATGACTCCATGATTTTATAAAATACCCAAATGGGTTTGTATACATCTTCTTCACCACAACCAGAATTGAAAACTGAAGCCTTCTTTTTCTTCAAATGTTGTCTAAACGTAGCCACTAAATCCTCCTTCTTTTTCTTAAGCCCAGGTATAGGAATCATGCATGCATCATGCACCTAAAATATAAATAATTTTATTAACAAGTCGACAAATAAGCAACATAACCTAAGGAGTGTACCTTTTTACATAGGTAATGAACAGGTAACTAGGTATGTACTTACCTGTTTCGTATCTTTGTGATGTATGTGTTTAGGATTCCAAATAACCGCTTCATTGTGGTAAAACTCAAAAAATTTGAATACATCGTCGTTTGTTGAGAGCGACATTTACGTGTACCTACGATAGACGCCAACAATAATAATACGCCGACAAACATGTGAAAACCATTGGCTGACTGCCGCGAGCGCCTTTGATTTGTGTCGAAAAACCGACAACGTTCCGAAGTGCGACAAGTGGTCGCGAGTGATCGCAAGTTATAACAAGCTACGCCAAATGTGTTGTATACACGTTGGCGGTTGACTTACCTCAGCCAACTAGGCGAGCGACGGCTAGACAATGCAAATATACTGTCTACACCTTGGTATTGGCGTTCACTCGGCGACGCTCGGCCAACGTGTATTGCAGGCATTATATTGAAAATCATACTGAAAATTCATGTTTACTAACAATGTGGGTATCTTATAGTTACTTAATTTTACATTACATGGTCCCATTGCTACAAAGTTCTAACTGTTAAAAACATTTTAAAGATTTGTTTGAATATATTAGGTTAAGTTTCAAGACATACAGGATAATATGATTTTGTGCAAATTCGATTATAAAATCATCATCATCAGCCGAAAACCGTGTTCACATGTTTTGGGAGATTTTTTTAGAACACATTTCTTCAAAAAACGCTGCGCACTAGGCAATTTGACTCCTCCAGAAGCAGTCCGGTCTATCGCGTCAACAAAATACGTTCCACGCTGACGCAATGCGCTCTGTAGGAAAACATTAACATTTAATTCCAGGGAACGAGTGGGTGACGTAAAACGCTAAGCGCATCATGTCGTCGACGGCGCAAAAATTCTGCCGCTAGGAAAACACACCTTAAGAAAAAAAGTGGTGTAGATGTTACGAGCAGTTTAAAATTACTAGTTCAAACTAAAACCTGTCTAGTTTATAATAAGAACTAGTAGAACCGCCAACCTTGCAAAAACTGTTGATTTGAAGTTCTCATTTTATTAGAATAAGTAAATTTTCAAAAACTGATTTCGCAACAAATAATCAATAATTCGAATTGTTTTTTTTAAATTTTATGTAAAGTATCTATAAACGTAACTTTCAAATCTGTATTACACAAATTGTAAATAAGGCAGTATAAAACTATGATCCAGGATTGTTATTTTGGGGCAAATTTACCACGCTGAGGGCAGTTTTTTGGAAAAGCATTCAAAACACAGCGTGTTAAGACGAATATTATATGATAGGTAGTGTAATGCCTGCTAAAAATTTTAATTATAATAATAATTATCGAGTTCACTTTATAGTGCCCTGGCATAAATGATTTGACCAGTAAACATTTACAGGATAAATACCTTTAAAAAAACCAGCAGCAATCCAAATGTACACTATACACTAAATTACTTTTAAAGTTAGAATGTACGCTATTCACAGTTTCACTATACTAATTCTTTCAGATACAAGAAAAATAATTTTACTTACGAACAACGTGAATACATATTGTAGAATGATGAGCAACCCCTGCTTTACTGTCCGAACGATTCGTTTATACATCTGTGGTTTATACTGCGGCAAGTGTGAATTGTCAAGTGGGATATGCTGTACTAACGTAACGTTTTTTTGCCAGCTTACCAGGTGCGTTTTTTTCTTTGGTGAATATTTATACGTTGGTGAAGATACAAGATCGTCCAGATTTATTTTTCTCTGAAACTTTTACAATATACTAAAATATACGCTTAAACAATATTGCAAAAGAGGTTATTTTCTCTGGTTGTTTACTTATTTAAAATCAAAATATTAAATATTAAAACGCAATTCGTTGCAACGTTTATTCTTTCCAAACTCAGTCTAAATTACATAAAATAAATTATTGTTAAATATTTCATAATAAAGTCTTTTTTGGATTCATTTAACTTTTGGTACCAGAAATTGTATGTCATTTTAATTTCTTTTTTGTTTAATAGTTATTTATTTCTTAATTCAGAATTCAGTCAATAATAACGTACTTTTGCGGCATGTTGTTGCAAAACAGTGTAACCGTATTTGCTAAAATGAAAATATGTTGTAAAGAATTAAAAAGCCTACAACAACAACATATATCGAATTACTTTTATAAGTATAATTTGTGCATTTTTGGTTTAATTTTCTTGTTAGCTGGAAGTTGTAAAAGTTTTCATTTTCAATAAAGAGTTGGTGTATTGCACAACATTTTTTAATAAGATTCTCAAGGATTTTCTGGGATAGGACCACAGTTGAGGCAATGTTTGTGTGTATCAAAACATCCAAACGGTACAATTACTAAACCAGATCCTATTTTAAAGACAATTAAGACAGAGAAAGGAAAAACATAAAATTTTCAGAATAGCAATTATATGAAAATGTTCAATTGGAATTTACAATGTTTGACTATTATAGGGTAGCACAAAAAAAACCTGACATCATGTAAAAATAATAAAACTTCTTTCAGATTGGGACCATTTCAGAGATTTATTTTCACAATTGTATATGGCCCTCTTGTGTGGGGCTTTGTTATGAGACATACGTTTAATGAGATCAGTAAAATATGTGGAAAATCAGGTTTATAGGGCGACAATTACAAATTAATATTGTTTTCTGTTAGAAAATTCGTTCAATCTTTTAATAGAGTTTTATAGGATTTTGAGTTCAGGACTAATAGTTGAATAGGTTCAGTAGGTATATATTAGCAAGAAATAAAAAAGTTCAAATATTTACATTTCTTTATTTAAAAATTTTTAAGTTGAATTTTATGTTAGAGTCTGTCCACGAGCCGACGGGTGTGCGAGTATCACCCGGACATGATATGCGTTGATTATACGTTTCTGCCATTACTTCTAACGAATTCAATATATAAGCTATGTGCATTCTACCGCAAAATCGACCATCGTGATCGAGCTTGATTTTGTGGTTGAGGGGTGAAAAACAGCGTAATTAGCGTGGGGATATAAACGTCATATTTAGGGGTGCATTAATCATATTTAAGGCCCTTTGGCATTTAGCGGGGGTGAAGTTTAATCGAGGATGGCATTGTTCTGCGAACAAAGGGGCCGCGTTTATGGACCGTGTCGAAGCGACCAGGACTGCGGAGGGGCTCAACTAGGGCTGCCGTGATATGTTGTAGTGGATAACCGTTGACCACGGCTGCAATAGGGGCCTCGACAAGGGCTGCTGTGACTTGTTGTAGAGGTTAACCGTTTACAATGGCTGGGTTAGGTTGGAGAAGTGGTTGTCAACGGTTAACGTCTTCAACACTTCACACCTGCCTTAGTTGGCCCCCCTACGCAGTTTTGTTTACTTCATCACGGTCCGAGAATGCGGCCCCCTTGTTCAAATGACACCCTCATTTGAATTTTACCCCAGCTAAATGCCCAAATAACCCCAAATATGATGAATGCACCCCTAAATATGACGTTTACACCCCCACGTTAACTTCAAATGACTATAATTGCGCTGTTTCTGACCCCTAAAATACAAAAACCCGCTCACGATGGCGATTGTCCGGTTGTCGTGGTCAATTTTTGCTAATTTTAACCTCAGAATCTCTTATGGAGAAATTATATGTACTTTGCTTACATCAACCTAAGTGATTTTTTAGCAAAAAGAGGAATAGTTCTGTTTTTTGCAGCATCTAGTTAATGTGAACAATATGTCAATCTACATGCACCAGGTCAGAAAGTTGTGGAAAATTAGTTATAAACATTATTTCTATTTTTGTTCTATAACGTTTTTGCTATTGGTTATCTTGGATGTATTTTTGAGTTTGTCACTCCTCACTATGGTTTCTGAAAAATACAGTTAAGTAATTAAATATCAAGGTGTAGTATCTAAGAGCTGTTACATTCTTATAGAAAATCTCGATTAACACTGAGAACGTATGTCTACGGATTTGTCAACTAGTTTTCTTGGATAATATGTTTGGATGTATTTTATTTGATTTATTCTAATTATATCTTTCTCTGAAAAAAATTCTATATTACTCTATAGAAATGTGTCATTATTCTCCATACCAGTATGAATCGCTGCAATAAGAGAGCAACAATTCATTTATCGGTAAAAAAAACTGAATATTATAATTCCTGCCAAATCCTAAATAGTCGATGAAAATGTTTAAAAATTTTTGTATGTATAAAGGTATCATCCCTCTGTTTGTATAATGTTGCAGTATTTTACAGGTGTTTGTATTTCCTGAATAATCTTGCTAACAACTTTAAAGATCTCTGCTAATTTTTAATATTCTATAAAGTATTAAAAAAGGCAGTGTTTTAACCCTACAAGGTGTGAAACTTCTTACCAGAGGAAAACCATAATTGTGTGATTTTTTCAAAAACTGTACATTACAATGTGTGGCTTTTCATGCAAATAATAGTACAAAATGGAATATGAGATTTTGTTGCGCAACTCTAAATTTTGTAGAAATTACCACCGGGAATTATGAAAGAATACGCTGGGATTAGTGTTCATTTGAAAGGTGATTAACAAAAAAATCAATCAGTATCCGCAAACGAATTAATAACGAAGTGACTCCAGATATTTTACTTAATCTGAGATTTACAACATCTTGGGCATTAGTTGTGTTAGATGTACGAGTATTTAATAACGTATGCCAGCTCCATGCCAGGGTGGGCGTCCCTTTTTTCAGATAGGAGATTACTAAAACCATTGCTAAAGTTTGTTAAATTCGAACTCCAGTTCTTTGCAAATGTATTACAGAATAATGTTGACAATTACTATTCAATATTGCCAGGCACTTCCGCCAGACTCTTTACGCTCGGATAAGATATCGGAATCTTTCTTAAAGAACTTTTTTTTAAACATTTCTCAAGGACCAAAGAACAACCCAAAAACAACAAAAATTCTGCTGAATGAGTTCGATGACATTACTCGGAAGCTTTAGTTCTAAAAAGGGAAGTTTGTAAATAGAACAAAATGTTGCATACATTTAGATTTACAATCCAAAGTTGTTAAAAATGAGTTTTTAAAACTTTTATTTTAACAAATTCATTATAGAATTAGGTTTTCTGGTGGACCCCTGTGGTTGATTTATTGTAATCTATAAAATAGAATCTAACGGTCATCAGAGTTGCAGTGTTGTGAACTATAAAAATAGAAGCAGAAAAATTAAATGAAATTGACAAAGGTCCTGCTGCAAAATGGAAAATTAATCAAAGAAATATGTAGGTAGCAACGCAAAAGTAAGTACCATAATTTTAATAATGCAATTAACACTAACAATGACAGACAGAAAACCGTATACTATGTTTATTAGATAATATAAAATATAATCGTTTGTAATGTTTCACTTATTAGAAACAAAAATATTTGTTTTTGTTACATTTAGTATTATATTATAGTATGGATGGATCATGGATCACTATGGAATCCCATGCCATATGATTATCTGTCTTTGTTTATTGTTTCTAATTTGACATTAACATAACGTAATGTTTATCTATCTGATAACTGCTAAGAGCTAAGAGGTTACTTTTGTTCGACTGCTGGAGTCACAAACACAGAGAGTATGAAATCTATCAATTCTTCGTACTAAACTGCCTATAACGTTTAAGTTAAGGTGGAAATAACACTAATCAAGTGTCTTCAATAATGACAAAACTAGAAAAATTTGGAATCGAATCAATTCAATTGAATTTTAGTAACAGCTTCAAATATGTTCGACTTTTGTAATGTCTGGTAGAATTAGTGATCAGGTGGACAAAACTAACAGTTTCACATTTAGTGTTACCGAAAATTAAACTGAATTTATAACAAACTCATTGTTATGGGTTGCATAATAATTATACACTACATTTGACTCTCAAATATAACCTGATGACGTAATGTTTCAGAAACTACACAGATACTCTTGCTAGTTTTCCAAACTTGACGTAAATTTATGCAATTTGAAACCATTGAATGACTAACTACATATTTGTTAACGGAATATCGGAGAAAAACTTTTCCTCCGGTCTTTGAATCCGGACGTTAGTTGGAAAAGTTTAATTACAAACTTAGTTGTTGTAATAATTGCTTCCTTTCATTAGAGTTTGTATAAAATTGGCTACGTATAAATTAACGCAAACAATATAATAAAATATGTATCGCTGTATGTATATACGATAACAATTTCAGTTCTTTGTTCTGAGATAAGTGAACAAGCTGGTTCAGTTGTAAAGCAAAAATCTAAAATGTATAGTAGTTTCCTAAAGAGCTATTAAGTTATTTGTAGATTTTAACGCTGATAATTTTTATTTTTGTTATAAATAGATAAATTAATAATTTTCCATCACTCTTTTATTCGGATTTAAATATATATACTTACTTAAATAGTAGAAAGCATTTTTAAAAAATATGGGTACTTGTACAGACCTAAATTAATATTTTTTTATAACGTATACGAATTTAAAAAATTAACATTTGATCACCATATTTTGGTTTTAGACCATGCAGATCTTTTATAAAAAGCAACTTTTTTTCCTAGAGTTGACAATAAAAAAGTTTCTTGTTTGTAGACAACTTAAGCGGACTATACCGGGTGGTTTTGTGATGTCTTATTTGAAATCCATCATTATGTCTGCACATCAAGGTTTCGTTTCCTCATTTTGTTTTTGTAACAGATGACTATTAAAAAGTTGTAATGGTTAAAGTGCAGTAGGGTCAATTTCGAAAAAATCCCGGATTAACCGGATATGATCAACTAATCTTCCTTTGTAGAAATTTGTGTATTGTATATTGTGTATTCTTATCGATATCTGTGATAGAGCAGTTCCAACTTCAAATCTGGAGTCGTTGTCAATCACTTAAAGTTTTATTTATTGGTTGTTGTCCTCGAGGCACACTTTTATAAGCAGTCAAACTATTTACGACCTTCTTCATTTTGGAAACAGTTCGTTTTTTTGTTTTCTCACTGTGTATGCACATTTATATTTTCTAGCGGTAGCCGAGTTGTCGAAAATGCACCATAATTAATTAAATTTTTAAGTTTGAAATTTATAGATTATTGAGAATATTTTGTTAAAAAGTATATATATTTTAGATTTGGTTTCACTAAATTCACTTTTTAAAAAAAATATATTTATTACAAAAATTTATATGTTTAAGTTACAAAGACAATATTATAGTTATGAAGTTAAATGAATTAATGAACACTGAGAATTGTTTTCGGTTACATTTATAAAGTAAAAATGCTGACGCTATGTCATCAGTTTTCATGTGAACAAAGCGTCTACGTGATTTCTAAGAATTCTAGGAAGTTGTAATATGATACTTGTGTGAAGTCAATTACGGTTCAAGCACCTATGGTAACTTTAACGTGTAAATTGTAAGTTAGTACACTTCTCATATAACAACTCCCCTTATACATGAAAAGTTGATGCTTTACATCAACTTTTTAATAAAAATGAAACATCTGTAAGTAACAAAATATCGCTAGGAATATCAAATGGTAGTATTAACATTACAAAGGTAATTTGAAAATGAAATTAAAATTGTTAGTATAAAATATGTTAGTGTCAATAAGTCAAAAATCAAACTTATATAATATAACAACGATAAATGGTTAGTAAATAAAATAAAAAGGGTAATACATAAAATATGGGTAAACATACAAAAAAATACATTGTTATAAATGAAATGTTTATACAGTTGTCTCTGTGATCGGGTTTGGTTTTAATACTGGCCTTAGTCTAGGCAGCATTCTTAGAGACGATGAAGGCGTCGTCGGTTGGTCGGTATTTTCTTGAGCTTTTGGGCGCTCTTCAATTTTCTTTTTGATGATGTTGAATATCATGATCGCTGAAATGATCATGACGACAGCTATTGTCGTATACGTAAACCAAGAGATGTTCTTGGTTAGGAAAGGCTGATTTATAAGACCATCTAGGTCTCTGGAGTACTGTTCTAACTTATGATTCGCAACGTCCAGTTCCTCCACGTTGATGCTGCTTATGTCGAAGGGTTTCAGCTCGGGAATTTGTACCTTTTCTGGAACTGTATCGCAACAGTTGTAAGGTACTGTAACTGTGTGATAGACTTCGGAAAGGGCTGTTTCCTTTCCAGACTCAGCCTGGACCTTAGTAACACCTACAAAGGCACTACACTCCGATTGAAGTTTTAGAATGGAGTTGCGCACTAGAGTTAAAGTTGTTGAGTTCTTTTGATTGCAACTCACCACGACACGTAAAGGTTCGGAGGTCACGACAAGCCACATATTCTGTTCAAGTTTTTGGACAATGTAACCCTGACTAAAAATTACTGCACTCCTGCAATTGTCCGGCACATTTTGAATGCTTTTCAGAAGTTGCACCTCACACGGTGCGTTAGAGTCTATAGGATACGCGTATAGGTCGGGACACAATTTTCTTCCGATAGCAAGCGGTTTACACGCCCTCAAGTCCTTGATTGAAATAAACATTAAAGAGTCTGCGTTTTTCGCGAGGTACTTTTGAGTAAAAGACAAAAGGTGATGTAATCCAGTTCTGTCATCGTAAATTGGGATAGGGTATAACCGGAAAAGGGTGTATGATTGCTGTTCTACTAATGGAATTCTTAAGACAAAAATAAGATCAGAGTTTGTTTGGAAAGCTTCTAACTCGATAATTTCCAAGTATTGTCCAATGCTTGAGTATTTTATTGGTAGTGGAAGATTGTTTTTTATTAGGTTTTGCGATATTTCTTGCAATGCCGTTATGAGATGTTCCGGCGTTAAAATAGATGTATGTATGATTTTAAGACGCGCGAAAGTAATTGAATTTAGCACATCATTTAGGCTATCTTCCAAGTAAAGGTAATTCTCCATTAGTTTCTCGCATAATTCGAGCAACATAAGTTTCATTTCGATATAGCCGACTTTATCGTTAATTTTCCGATTGTAGTTTCTAGTTTTTTCATATTGCTGTTAAAGAGTTTTTCGTCAATTTGCAGTTTTTGGACGGTCTCGTTAAAGTTTTTAATGACAGAGGTAGTTACACTGATTTGGTTTTTGAGTAAATTTTCTAATTGTAATTGACCTTGATTGAGCCTAGTGATACTATCAGTAAAATATTTACCGTCATCCGCGTCTAAGTTTCCGGTAATTGCTTTGAAAAGAGTACCTGCGCCATCAAGTATGCCGCGTTTTGGTCTTTTGGTGTCCATATTTATTTCGATAAATTTGTCTTTAATTGTGGTGGATATTTGGTTTAGAAGATTTATATGAGTTTGTACATCTGAGCGGAAGTAATTCATTGCGAAAGATTTATAGTTAACAGTTTCGATAAGTGTTTGTAAAAGTCTATTATTTGTCGTGAAAACGTGTTCGAGGGCCGAAATATTTTTGTGGACCAAAAGTGTCCATTTATTGTTAGAAACGGTTATTTGGGCTTCGTTGTGGTAGTATATCCCTAATGTGTTATTTATAGGTTCGACTTGATATTGGGTTACTGCTGATCCGAACAGCAGGCACAACCTGAAACAGAAATTAACTTTCTGAGAAAGGTTTCATCCTGTCGAAATTTACTTTAGTTTTTTGTTTGGTTTTTGGATTTAGTAATGTCGCGGAATTTTTGTGAGTCTCCAGGATTTCGAAAGGACCATTGAATTTATTTTGGAGTTTGTCCTTGATTTGGGATTCCTTGATATAGACTTTATCACCAATTTTAAATTCGGGAAGTTTGTCGGAAACGTGTTTATCAAAACGTTCTTTAGCCTTTTGCTTTTGTAAGTCGGTTTTTTCGCGGGCTACTTTGTAGTAATAGGAAATGCGATTGTTCAAGTCTCGGATATATTTACTAATCAGTTCCTTATGGTTGTAGGTGGTTTCTGGTGGTCTGCTGGACGTATGTCCAAACACTAGTTCGTAAGGCGAAAAGCCATGGGTTTTGTTTGTCGAGTTATTGTAAGCAATAACCGCATACGGGAGTACATTTAGGGGATGTTCATCTGGGTTTTCGGCTTTATGGATTCGAATCATTTCTAACAGAGTAGAATGAAATCGTTCTACAGAGCCATTTGTTTGCGGATGTCCTACGCTTGAATAAGTTAGTTTGATGTCGTACAGTTTACACAAGTCTTTGAATATGGCGTTGTCAAATTCCCTACCATAGTCACAATGGATACGCAATGGCGTACCAAAATGTTGGAAGTATAACATCATAGTACTGACAACTGATTTGGCTGATTTGTCTGCCAAAGCATAAGCTTGAGAGTATTTTGTCAGTTCGTCTCTTACAGATAAGATATAGTTTCTGTTAGGTATTTCTAGTATGTCAATATTAATTCGCTCAAACGGTGTTTTAGGCGTTTCCGTAATGACGAGGGGATTGTCTAAGTTTTTGCGACACGCTTTAGTTTTTTGACAAATTTCGCAGTTCTTAACGAAATTTTCAATGTCTTTTGTGAAACTTGGCCAGGTGTACATTTCTTTAATACGGCGGACGGTTTCGTTAATGCCGCGGTGTAAGTTATTTTTCCCGTTATGATATCGTTCAAGGATCAGTGGTATTTCCTCCTTTTCGGGGGTTTTTGTAACGTTTTGGCAAATTTTCCATTTGATTTCCTTTTCAGCGAAAATGAAAGAGAGCATCTCTAGAATCGGAAGATCGAGATTGTTTTCGACACAGTAAGTTTTAGATGGAGATAAAGTGTCTTGATGTTTATATATTGATGCAAAAAGAACTTCATTGACAATTTCAGGATCATTTGGAAGTGGGATTATGAAATATTGCCTTCTGCTTACGGTTTTACTGGCGAATACATTAATTTTAAAGGTTTCGAAGTCAGCGACTTCTTCGAAAATATCTTCGAAGATGTCATGATGAAATTCCTGAAGATTGGATGATTGCGGGAAAATTAAAATGTTTTTATTTGTTTTGTCTAGTAGTTGGCAGTTGGAGAATTCAATTTTGCTGTAGTCAATTAAAGAAGTGGTTTTGTAACGTTCTATGAAGGTCTTAAATTCTTCGGACATAGTTTCAAGAGATATTTCATTTTGTTCGGGTTCAGGACTGTCGTCTTCGGATTCGTCATTTAGGGGTAGGACTTTGAAGGGTGTTAGTTTCGATTTTGACTGAAATGATGAACATTCGTCAAGATGGTTAATTTTAATCCGTGATAAAGCATCAGCGTTCTTATTAACTTTACCAGGCTTGTAAATAATTTCATAGTCGTATTCTTCTAGTTTGAGTCTCCATCGGGCAAGTCTACTACCGGGATCTTTTATAGAAAATAGCCAGGTTAAAGGGCGATGATCGGTCAGTAATAGGAACTTACGGCCATAGATTATCGGACGAAAATGCTTAACCGCCCAGACAATGGCTAAGAGCTCTCGCTCAATGGTGGAGTACCGGGTTTCGGCTTTACAAAGGGTCCTAGAAGCATATCCAATCGGTAAATCCTTACCTATTGGCCCTTGAGATAATACGGCGCCGATAGCAAAAGCGCTGGCGTCTGTAGTCAGTATAAACGGTTCGTCAAAATTTGGGTAAATGAGTATAGGGGTGGAAGTCAATGTTCGTTTTAGTTCATTGAAGGATTTTACGCACTCTTCGTTAAAATTGAACGGTTGGTCTTTTTGTAATAGTTTCGTTAGTGGTTTGGAGATTTTTGCAAAGTTAGAAATGAACCTGCGGTAATAACCAGCAAGCCCTAAGAAGGATTTTATGTCTTTGGGATTCTTTGGTTGTGGAAAGTTTAAAATACAGTCAACTTTTGATGGATTGGGTTTTACACCGTCTTTAGTTATAAGATGTCCTAAGTAAGCGACCTCCTTGCGGAGAAATTCGCATTTGTCAGGCTGTATTTTAAGGTTAGCCTTTCTGAGTCTTTTAAATACGTCTGTCAGTCGTGATAGATGGTCATGTATTGTAGGCGAGTAAATGATTATGTCATCCATGTAAACCAGACATCTTTCATTCTGGATTCCCATAAGAATGTTATCCATCACCCTTTGAAAGGTAGAAGGAGCATTCTTCAGTCCGAAGGGCATCCGGACGAACTCAAAATGTCCGTTCTCGACAGTGAATGCAGTTTTCGCGATGTCTTTTGGGTCTATTTCTATCTGGTGGAAACCAGAGGCGAGGTCAAGAGTCGTAAAGTACTGGCATTTGCCTAGTTGGTCTAGTAAGTCTGAGATGTTAGGTAGGGGGTACTTGTCATTGATTGTAAGTTCGTTAAGTTTGCGGTAGTCTACTACAACACGCCACTTCTGTTTTCCAGAGGCGTCTAATTTCTTTGGTACCACCCAGACGGGAGAGGACCAAGGCGAATTAGAGGGTCGTATAATGCCTTCATCGAGCATTTTTGCTACCTGGGACTTAACTTCTTGTTTGTGTACTTGGGGATAACGGTATGATTTTGTGTAAACGGGTTTCGCGTTGTTGGTATCAATACTATGTTTGATTTCGTTTGTGAATGATAAGTGATCGCCTTCGAGGTAGAATATGTCTGAAAAGTCGAGGCATAATTGTAAAATTGAGTCTGACTCTTCGTCGTTTAAATGTTCTAGTCGGAGTTGTTTAACAATTTCTTCTTGTCTGCCGGGTTCGTTATAGTTCAAAGGAGTAGTTTGCGAGAGAGAATTCACAGAAAAGTTTTGTAACGGTTCGAGTTTTAGATTGTCGAAATTAACAGTTTTGGGAATAGCATTTGCATTTAAAACTGAAGTAAGAAATTCGCCTTTTTCATTAATTTTAACAAGGGCACGGGGAAGATAAACTTTTTCTATTTCGGCGGATGATAGGAAAGCCTCCGTATTAGTGAGGTTACATTTTAATTTACATATTTGTTCTGTTCGGGGTTCTATAGAGATTGTATTAACAGGGATGCAGTTATTGAAAGTTGAAGGGTTCTGAGTACGCATGACCGTATCATCCGTAACTTTGTAGAGAGGTAAAGTTTTAAAATTAGTCACAAGTTGTTTGTTGTTAAAGTCTATAACGCAGTTATAATGTTCAAGGAAATCTGAACCCAGTAATCCGTCGAATTCAATGTCGATGTTGCAAATATATACCTTGTGTGGGTCGGCGACGTTGAAAGGTACAAGGGTGGATTCGTTTATTAAGATTTTTTGATCAGTGATTCCTTGGATGACTACGTTTTCGGGAAATCGTTGTTTAAATCGTTGGCAAGTTTCGGGCTTAAATATTGACAGTCCTGCTCCGGTGTCAATAAGGAGTTTGTATGTATTGGAAGAGTCGGTGATGTTGTAAAGGTTTTTCGAATTGACCGAAAGAAGTGGCCTTACAGAAAATTCTGTTCGGGAAAGTTTAGGTTTGGATTGAAATCGTCCAAGTTCATCGTTTGAATTTGTGTTTGGAGATCGGAGATCTCGTGATCGGGAGGTTTTGTTTCTACCGGGGTAGTCTGAAAATTTTGTCGGGAAGAAAACTGTTCGCTATCGTAATATTCATCATATTGTTGGTTATAATTATCATTACAAACATTTTCGCTGGAATGATGTTCGAATTTGTCGTGTTTTTGTGTATCAGGGTAATAATAGTCTGACACGGTTTTGTATTCAGTTGGTCTTTGAAAGTTCTCTTGCTCATTGTAAGAAAAATCATAGTTATGTTCATACGGATCGAATTGTTCGTTGTTTAAGTGATGAATTTTCTGTTGTTGTTTGAAAAAACTCGGATTTGGTCTGAAATTACTAGAAGTTGGGGTTGGTCTACTTGTTGAGGGTTGTTGTTGTTGGTGAGAAAACTGAGGCCTATTATTAAAATTCGTAGGTTGATTAGCAGACTGATTCGCATAATATGGGCGATGGCCCGAGTAATTTGGGTGAGAATTTTGGTTAGTCTGGGATTGTCTCATTCTGATGAGGCATTCGCTGCTGAAATGTCCTATTCTTTTGCAAAACGAACATTGTTTTGGGGGTGGACCATTATTCGGTTTACGAGTCTGTTGGGGTGCATTTCGGTTGACTGAGAATTTTTGAGTTTCTAGATTAGACAACTGTAATTCTCTTTTAATACGGGAAATGGCGGTCAGGATATCTCTGGGATCACTGGCTCGCACAATTTGGCCAATTTTCGGCTCTAGACCCGTAAGTAGGCTAGTTAGAGCCATTGACTCGATTAAGTCAATCTGGGCCTGTTTCTCCTTTACAGTTAAATTTTGTTTATTAACAGCTGATAACATTTTTGCTTGGTGTGTTTGAAGCCTAGCTGAAAATGTCAATGGAGATTCGTTGGGTAATTGCCTCATTCTTTGTAGGTCTTGAATAAGGGCGGAGAGATCCCTTGGATCTCCAAAATGGTTTTCTAATAGACTTTGAATATCTGCTAAATGGCTGGGGTCACGTGAATTAACTAGTTCAGCCGCTCGTCCACGGAGCTTATTCTTAATGTGGAGAATTAACAGAACTTGTTGATTATCAGATGCCATATTATATGCGGTATTGCAAGAACAGATAAATGTGTTTAAAAATATTGGATTCCCATCGTATTCGGGAATAATGGCGAAAATTTCTGAGAGCTTGTAGGGTTCTACATTTTGTGCTACAGCTCTAGTTTCTGGCATTTTGTAATTTTACTCAAGATTGTGCAATATTAGGAAAATACAAAGCTTGGGAAAAGCGAAGTAAATAATTGCGATTGTAATTAAAATGAAGAAAAATATGAGAAATAAATTTTTGTTACTGGTTCTAAAATAAGTATAAATTAAATAAAGGTATAAACGTAAATAAATATTTAGAATATCTTAAACAATCAAAATAAAATTTCAAAATTCGTTCTTGGGTAAATATTTAGGATGGTTCATTTAAAATAGGAAAAATGATAGAACTGTTTGTTCAACAATTATTAAATATTGTAACTTTTTTTAAACGCTTACGTGATTATTCCTATCATAGGACTTGTTCTATCCGTCACTGAACACTGGTTAGCCGCTGCTTGTTCCCTTGTTGAGCTCGGTAGTTGGTGTCCAAGTAGGTTCTTTGTATCCGCGAAGGTTAGGAAACCACCGTAATTAGTTAGACTGTTTCTTGTTCTAATTACGTCTGGAATATCCTACTGACTGCGCCACTTTTAGATTTGGTTTCACTAAATTCACTTTTTAAAAAAAATATATTTATTACAAAAATTAATATGTTTAAGTTACAAAGACAATATTATAGTTATGAAGTTAAATGAATTAATGAACACTGAGAATTGTTTTCGGTTACATTTATAAAGTAAAAATGCTGACGCTATGTCATCAGTTTTCATGTGAACAAAGCGTCTACGTGATTTCTAAGAATTCTAGGAAGTTGTAATATGATACTTGTGTGAAGTCAATTACGGTTCAAGCACCTATGGTAACTTTAACGTGTAAATTGTAAGTTAGTACACTTCTCATATAACATATATATATATATATATATATATATATATATATATATATATATATATATGTTTTAGGTGGTTTCCGGGAATTCATCAGCGTAGTTGATAACTGATCCCTGTCGGGATCGATGGTAAAACGACGACGTTTTGGTAGAGTCACATCTGCCCTCTTCAGGTCGGTTCGCATAATTCTCGTAGCCTTCTGCTTTCGCTTCTAGTTACTCGAATACTAAGATTGTCTGAAGCGAGGGCGCTGTTATATAGTCGCGGCTCGGCGCCTATCGGTTGACGCCGTGAACGGCTGCGTGTGATTGGCCCTTGGCGCTCAGTGGGCACGGCTCCATCCTGCTGATTTGTTATTTCCGGTTGAGCTGTTATTGGACTTTAGGGCTCTTTGAATATAAAAAAATAAATATAAAGTAAAAACCGAGACAAACAGACGAGGAGCATGAGACACCAATAACCAAGGCTTATTTACCGTATGTCAAGGGGACTACGGACAGTATTGCAAGAATCCTACGGAGACACAATATCGATACTATTTTCAATACAGACAGAAAAATAAGCACGGTGTTGAGAACTCCGAAGACGAGGATCCCTTTAGAACAACAGGGAGTGTACGAGATTCCATGTGCAGACTGTCATAAAACCTATGTGGGGCAAACTATTAGAAGAATTGAGAACACCAGAGTACTGGCAAATATAGAACACCCGAAATCAAGACTCGTAAGAGAGGCAATTGAAATAGCGAAGAGACCTCACAGTCTAAACGCACGCAATGAAATTCAGAACTTATCGAATTGTTGGAAAATCCTATTAAACACCGTACGGGCCCGTACCCGTCCAATAACAACTCAACCGGAAATAACAAATCAGCAGGATCGAGCCGTGCCCACTGAGCGCCAAGGGCCAATCACACGCAGCCGTTCACGGTGTCAACCGATAGGCGCCGAGCCGCGACTATATAACAGCGCGCTCGCTTCAGAAAATCTTAGTATTTGAGTAACTAGAAGCGAAAGCAGAAGGCTACGAGAATTATGCGAACCGACCTGAAGGGGGAGATGTGACTCTGCCGAAACGTCGTCATTTTACCATCGATCCCGACAGGGATCAGTTATCAACTACGCGGATGAATTCCCGGAAACCACTTAAAACATTTAGTGCCCGCGAAAACTTAAAAACAAATATATATATATATATATATATATATATATATATATATATAAGAAATATAGTACGTCTTATACATTACCGGACTATTGTTATATTAATGATAGAATTATAATCACAATATATATTTACAAAAATTAATTTATACAAAATTTAGTACAATTGAAAAAGCAATACTGATCTACAACACTTTTGAACTATAGGCAACAGGACAGTAAATGATAGTCACCACCCGATGATCTGAAAGAGCGTTACTCGGTCACTGCCATGTAACATTTGCGAACTAATCTAGCACATATATTTATTCAATGAACAGTATGCTGCAGCTATATGTTTACTCATTTATCTAATCACTAGCCGTTACCCGCTGTGCAAAAAGAAATAACTTATGAAGCAAATGGACCACACAATATAATAGTTTTATTCAACCTTTTTTTGAACAACCTTGTATAGCTGTAAATCTACTTCACCCTATAGTGCAACCATCCTTTATTTGCTGCTGTTTATTTATCACCCAATATAACATTTTTGAACAATTAGCTATACCTTTAGTCCACCCTATATTTCAGCTATGCAACTGGTTATGGTCTACGCTATATAACAATTATTTCTGAAAATTTTTGAGACACCTTTAAAGTATAATTTCCCCCCACCCTATATTTTTACTACCCTTTACATGAAACTTTTCCTAAAATTGTGTTAAATACAGTATATAACTATAATTTTGCTTCGCCCCATATTTTAGGTATTCCACATAGTAGGATGCAAGTGTTCATGGTCTACTCTATATAACAAAATTTTTTGAAAATTTTTTAGATCCAGGCTATAAAACTATTCTATTACGCCCTCGATTTCAACCACCTTGTAAATACAACTACCAAATATAACTTTTCTTGTACCACTTTGTATAACTGTAAATCCACCAATGCCCAACATATTTCTCCCAAATTGCAACTGCTTATTGGTCAACCCATATAAGTTATTTTGTATGGCCTTGTATAATTATATCTCTACTTTCATCTATATTTAAACCATCTTGTTAATACTGCTGCAAGTTAGTCAACTATTATAACATATTTGTCTATAAGTTTTTGAACCAACATGTATAACCAGAATTTTTATTTTGCAGGTGCAAAATATTCCAAACACCCTGTAAATCTGGTTCGAGACCACCAAATATATATATTTTAAATTACCTAACTATCACTCTGCTCCACTTTATATTTTAATTATCTTATCCATCCATTTTTCTGATATTTTTTGAACCACCGTGGAAAATATAATTTGTTTCCACCTTATATTTCAACCACCTCTTTTAGGCAACTTCTTCTAACATTAGTTTAATCATAAGGTGTTACTATAATTCTACTCTTTTATAATATTTTTATCACCCTGTATAACTATAAATCCACCAATCTCTAACATATTTCACGCAAACTGCAATTGCTTATTGGCCACCCTATAAAACAATTTTATTCAACTTTTTTATTGAACCGCCTTGTATAACTACAACTCTACTTCAAGCTATATTTAAACCATCCTGTTGCCCATATTTATCTATCAGTTTTTGAGCCATCCCGTTTAACCATAATTTTATTCTAGAAAATATTTCAACCACCCTTTATGTACCTGTGCTCAATTATATTATAAATGAAACTACTTATAGACTACGCTGTATAGTCATATTTCTGATATTTTTTTAAACACTCTGGAAAGTTTAATTTGTCACGACCTTAAATTTCAAACACCCCTTATTTGCAACTTTTCTAACGTTGTCTTAGTCACACTGTGTTACTATAATTTTACTTTGCCCCATATTTCAGGTACTCCATATATGCAACTGCTCATGTTCTGACCTGTGAAACAAATTTTTTCTATCATTTTTTTACCTACCCTATACAATTATAGTTCTACTCTACCCTACATTTCAACAACCTTGTATATGTAACTACTTATGGGCTATCCAACATTTATGTACCACCCTGTATACTAAGAACTCTACTCCACCCGATACAACCATCCTGTATATGAAACAGCTTGTAGATCATAACATTTCTTTCTAATATTTTTTTAACCCACCTGTATAATTAATAATTCTTTCTACCTTGATTTCAATCAAATTTTATACGCAACTATTTATGAACCAAAGAATATAACATTTCGTTATCCACCCTGTATAAATATAATTATTCTACTCCTTTTTTCAACTTTCTGGTATATGGAACTATTTATGGCCTACCCAGTTAAACTCTTTTGGACCACCTCGTATAATTAATTCCACTCCCGACATTGTATATATTCAGCTGCTTAAGAAACGCCTAATATAATTTCTTTTAAAAGTCTTTTTAAACACATGTAATTCTATACCGCTTTATGTTTCACCAATCATATATATAGAACAAGTAATATTGGCATATTCCAAATTTAATGCAAGTATCTAATATTTGGTACTTGCGGTGGAACCACTACTGTTTTATGTGTTACCCAACATTGTTGTAGTTTTTTTCGCTATATCTACCGTTTCTATCAATGTAGGGAAAAAAATTGTATACCAGATTTTAAGTCAAACTATTGGCTTTGCAATAAATAAAGATTCACTAAAATCGGTTCAGTAGTTCTTAAGTGATGCCCTCACAAACAAACAAACTAACAAACAAAGAGACAAACTTATAATTTTATATTAGTATAGATATAATACATGTGATGTTTGGTTGTTTGTATACATGTTACTGATGTGTAAACGGCATTACGATTTTGTCGAAATTCCATTCGGGGTTTTGGCTCTACATATCGGGATAAATCGTATTACCGAGAAAGTATGAGATTGTAACAATTGTGATAGCTGTTTGGACATTCCAGGGCGTTCAATATAGGGTGATTTGGTGACCTGCTTCTGAATGAAACTGCTCTTGAAAAATTCATTCAATACAAATTGATGTGTAGGATCTTATAGCAATTTTATCACTATTTGATATTTTACATTACATCATTAGAGTTGAACTTTTCAAGATTTTAAAGTATAAAGTGCTGGTTAGGCGATTTTTGGATGGGTAAAAAGTTATGTAGTCTCATGTTCAATTGAGGCACACAATGAAATTGCCTGGAGCACTTACATATGCATATATAAATTGACTGAGATATAATGCGATTTAAATTATTATTATAAAGGGTGATTCCAGATATGTTAGAAACCATATATTTTTTTGATTGTCTCATAAGCAGTTGCATACACAGAGTGCATATACAGGGTGAGTTTTTTTGATGATCAGTCTGGGGATCTTGAAAACTAGCGGAGATGGTTAAATTGGGAAAGATTTGAAGTTTTACTGGCCCAATTTAATGACACTTTCGGATTTTTGTAAAAAGTCATGGCTTAATAGATATTAAAAAAAAATCAAATTCTGTCAATTTAGTCAAATTCCTCTAGCTCCTTTGTTTTTGATTTTATAAAAAAAGTGTAAATACCAAAATTTAAGGGAATTTTATTCCGAATACGATTGTAAGGTCACCGTTTGCGTGACAGCCCTCGTTTTTGAGATATGACACAAACTTTTCTTTTTTTTAATGAAAACCATAGTTGGCTATGACCTCAAAAAAATCGGAAATTTTTAGAGCTTTTCAACGATATAATACTCGATATAGTTATTCATAAAAATAACGGAATTGTGGATGCTTTTCTCTCTTATTTTCACTTTTAACGTAGGTAGTCATGAAATAGATTGATTTTAATTTGACGTTTCTTCATTTGAGAGTAATTCCATTAGTAGTGCTGAACTGACAGTCGATATTGAAAAGTTTTCGTGATAAAATGGAATATTCTAACGAAGAAAAATTGAATATGGTGGAATGTTAAATCATATGCCATAAAAATTCAGTTCTTGCAGCTGAGGAATACTTTCATAAATATTTTAATCGTCGTCAACCTGTTATATGTACACTTAATAGGCTTTACGATAGTTTACGCAGATATGGATCTTTTACTAAACCACCAAAGGAACGTAATCAACTTAACGAAGCAGCGAAAAATAAATGTTTTGCAATGGTAAATCAAAATCCATCTACATCAACTCGTGAGATTGCGGCAGAAGCTGGCACATCTCAACCAACTCTAGTTAAGGTACTGAAAGCGCACAAGTTCTACCCGTAAAAACTTTGAGTTTTTCAAACTTTGCATGCTGGTGACGTATTTTGTTTTGTACATGATTTAGAGATATGTGTCTTGACAATCCAGAGTTTCCATTAAAGGTGTTATGGTCAGATGAAACTAGATTTACTAAATGTGGTATGTTCAATAGACACAATGAGCATATCCGGGCTAAAGAAAACCCTTTCCATGTAGAACAAAGAAGACCCCATATAAAATTTGGTTTTAATGTTTGGTGTGGTATCATAGGGTCTACTATTCTGGGGCCTTTTATCTATGACGAATCACTTACTGGGGAGCGCTACTTGCATTTCTTGCAATACACTTTTCAAGACATCTTGCATAATTTGAATTTGAGAACTCGTTTAGAAATTGTGTGGTTCCAACATGATGGAGCACCTGCTCATAACTCGTTATTAGTAAGACAACACTTAGATAATATCTATACAAACTCTTGGATAGGAAGAAATGGGCCTCGCGAATGGCCACCCCGGTATCCCGATTTGGCAGTTATAGACTACTATTTATGGGGTGCGCTAAAAAACAAAGTATACAAAAGAAAGTATAAGACTGTTGGTGATTTAAGGGAGGCGGTATTACAAGCAATGGAAGAAATTGATAGGCGGTCTGTGTGGAAAGCGGTAATGTCAATCTTAAAAAGATGCAATTTTTGTCTAAATAACAATGGTGGACTTTTCGAACAAAGACTGTGCCCACAAATAATTAGATTAATTACATATGAAATATAAGTTGAATTTTGTTAGGATTTGACACAATGGTCGAATTTCAACCACAGGTGATTCTAGTATATATATAATTAAAAAGAGTTCTACAGTTTTCTCTACACCTATTAAACAACAGTAAATAATTATATTAGTCCAATTTTTTAATTTCTATTGATGACACTAAAGCTCGTCAGTAGATACTAATAAAGAAGTAATAAAAAATTTGGTTCGCAAATAGAAAAGAAATTGATACCGAATTGTTTTATCATTGCCTGTTGATATGTAGAAATATGAGGTATTGGTAAAATCAAAATTAAATAGTATTGAGAAAGTGCACCAGATCATTGATTTTATACAAGATATACACTTATAAGATAAGCTAAGAAGATTAAATATAAATAGGAAGGAATTTTGACAAGGTATGTTGATAAAGAGTCAAAACTCAATTATGTAGATAGAAAGATAACATGAATATAGCATAGGAATGCATTACATTAACGAACGCTGTTATTACAAGAATTTCAATTAGTAGCTAAGAAAAATCGCAAAATCTCAACTATAAAAATGTATTTTCGCTCTAAGATTCGATTGTAGTTTATATTTTAGTTGACATTTCAAAGACAAATCCAAAGTGGCGCCTCTAAGGATATAAACGATTCCTACTTGAAATTCCAACGGTCTTTGATCTAAGGTCGAAATGGGATTCAGACTTCCATTCCATTCCTTTTGACGAAATATATTTTTCTATCGATTCACAAACAGCTGAAGATTGAAATAGCAGATTTCCGCATGGCTAGAAAATAGTTGTAAGAAATCGTACAAGCGAAATTCATTCCAAAACAAACAAATGCATCTTAGTGGTTTAACGTAAGTTATGACGATTATTCAGCGAAACTCGAATGCCTTTGGGTTAACCCAAGAGCCTTGTTAAATTTTAATATATGTTCCTTGGGTCCCGAATGACTGTCTTTCTGTAAACAGCATTAGGCAAGTCGAATTCAATGTGGATGTGAACGTATATTTAAGTTACTGCATTCGTGACGTTTGTTACGTCACTATGAACTGATATAAGATAAGAGAAATAATTCTGGCGATTACAAGTTATTACTCATTGTATAATTTGAACTAAAATAAATAAATTTATACAATTTTAAGTTCTAAATCAAACGCTGTATATAGCCCGAGGAGTATATAATTTAAAATTGATGCCTACGTATGAGATATTTAGTTCAAATGTATGGGGACGAATATTATACTGTGTAAATAAGGATGTTGTAAATAAGTATCCATAAATTGAGAGTTGCTTACTTAATATTGAACAACAGATTATTATTTTTTTACAAAACCGTTTATATTCAAAAGAAACTATTTACACATATCTTAACTATACAATACGAACTTCGAAAACTGAATGCCTCTTATCGCCAGCTGTCCATGTTTATATATTTCTGTCCGAATTGTCTGGTAAGTCCACGAACCATCGGAAAACTCTTTCATGTTCTGGAAGCTTTAAGGGAATTCCCAGTAACGGCAGCGGTCGGCCTGTTGAGAGTCGAAACATTTTGGATTGCTAGAAGTATCGGAATAATATCCCTTCCACGAATTGGTTGATGGCCGATTGCACCAGCTGTCGGATGAATTCTCGTAACAATAGCAATAATCCCTATTTTTAACCGACTTCCAAAAACGAGGTTTTTTTTTGTGTACGCTTAGCGATTATTCAAAATCGGCTTTGGCAAATTTGATGATTTAAATTGCATTGTTTTAAGGAATATAACAGAAAGGTACCAAATGATTTTTTATAACGTGACATTTACGGTTTTTCAGAAAATCAGAATAACCGTAATTCAGGGATTACACTCGTATTCTACAAAGATATGTTCCACCTTGATTCCGTATAATTTTCTATAACGTAAAACATACCGTTCTTCTGAAAATCGTCAAAATATGTACAAAAAACGGTAAACATTAATGTTAATGTCAAATTTTCATCATAAATATCTAGTACTCTCTTCGAGGTGTCATTCCTTTGTACGCAAGACAATATATATTATATATAAATATAATATATATTGTTGTATATATATATTATATATAAATATAATATATATTGTTTCTGGTCGGGAACCTTCATCAGTTGCGCTTCCCACAATTGAATGTCCTCTCGAACACTTCTTTATGCATTTGATGCATTTCGTTAAATTTGAAGACGCGAGATGTAAGACCGACATCTAGGATTTTCAAGAGAATCAGTACGCAGAGGTTCCGAATCTGGAGCCGTTCCGTGTAATTGCTGTTCTCCCTTAACTCCTAGGACAGAATGTCACGATAAAATTTTTCAGGTTACTTCACCTGTCAGAGATGTTGAATACTCTCTTCGAGGTGTCATTCCTTTGTACGCAAGACAATATATATTATATATAAATATAATATATATTGTTTCTGGTCGGGAACCTTCATCAGTTGCGCTTCCCACAATTGAATGTCCTCTCGAACACTTCTTTATGCATTTGATGCATTTCGTTAAATTTGAAGACGCGAGATGTAAGACCGACATCTAGGATTTTCAAGAGAATCAGTACGCAGAGGTTCCGAATCTGGAGCCGTTCCGTGTAATTGCTGTTCTCCCTTAACTCCTAGGACAGAATGTCACGATAAAATTTTTCAGGTTACTTCACCTGTCAGAGATGTTGAATACTCTCTTCGAGGTGTCATTCCTTTGTACGCAAGACAATATATATTATATATAAATATAATATATATTGTTTCTGGTCGGGAACCTTCATCAGTTGCGCTTCCCACAATTGAATGTCCTCTCGAACACTTCTTTATGCATTTGATGCATTTCGTTAAATTTGAAGACGCGAGATGTAAGACCGACATATAGGATTTTCAAGAGAATCAGTACGCAGAGGTTCCGAATCTGGAGCCGTTCCGTGTAATTGCTGTTCTCCCTTAACTCCTAGGACAGAATGTCACGATAAAATTTTTCAGGTTACTTCACCTGTCAGAGATGTTGAATACTCTCTTCGAGGTGTCATTCCTTTGTACGCAAGACAATATATATTATATATAAATATAATATATATTGTTTCTGGTCGGGAACCTTCATCAGTTGCGCTTCCCACAATTGAATGTCCTCTCGAACACTTCTTTATGCATTTGATGCATTTCGTTAAATTTGAAGACGCGAGATGTAAGACCGACATCTAGGATTTTCAAGAGAATCAGTACGCAGAGGTTCCGAATCTGGAGCCGTTCCGTGTAATTGCTGTTCTCCCTGTCCTAGGAGTTAAGGGAGAACAGCAATTACACGGAACGGCTCCAGATTCGGAACCTCTGCGTACTGATTCTCTTGAAAATCCTAGATGTCGGTCTTACATCTCGCGTCTTCAAATTTAACGAAATGCATCAAATGCATAAAGAAGTGTTCGAGAGGACATTCAATTGTGGGAAGCGCAACTGATGAAGGTTCCCGACCAGAAACAATATATATTATATTTATATATAATATATATTGTCTTGCGTACAAAGGAATGACACCTCGAAGAGAGTATTCAACATCTCTGACAGGTGAAGTAACCTGAAAAATTTTATCGTGACATTCTGTCCTAGGAGTTAAGGGAGAACAGCAATTACACGGAACGGCTCCAGATTCGGAACCTCTGCGTACTGATTCTCTTGAAAATCCTAGATGTCGGTCTTACATCTCGCGTCTTCAAATTTAACGAAATGCATCAAATGCATAAAGAAGTGTTCGAGAGGACATTCAATTGTGGGAAGCGCAACTGATGAAGGTTCCCGACCAGAAACAATATATATTATATTTATATATAATATATATTGTCTTGCGTACAAAGGAATGACACCTCGAAGAGAGTATTCAACATCTCTGACAGGTGAAGTAACCTGAAAAATTTTATCGTGACATTCTGTCCTAGGAGTTAAGGGAGAACAGCAATTACACGGAACGGCTCCAGATTCGGAACCTCTGCGTACTGATTCTCTTGAAAATCCTAGATGTCGGTCTTACATCTCGCGTCTTCAAATTTAACGAAATGCATCAAATGCATAAAGAAGTGTTCGAGAGGACATTCAATTGTGGGAAGCGCAACTGATGAAGGTTCCCGACCAGAAACAATATATATTATATTTATATATAATATATATTGTCTTGCGTACAAAGGAATGACACCTCGAAGAGAGTATTCAACATCTCTGACAGGTGAAGTAACCTGAAAAATTTTATCGTGACATTCTGTCCTAGGAGTTAAGGGAGAACAGCAATTACACGGAACGGCTCCAGATTCGGAACCTCTGCGTACTGATTCTCTTGAAAATCCTAGATGTCGGTCTTACATCTCGCGTCTTCAAATAAATATCTAGCTTAAATGTCAAGACATGCCATGAAAGTATGTCGCAGAGTTTGTAACGGTTTCTATTTTATAAGGCTCGCAGTCGAGTGAAATAGCACAAAATATTCCATTGGTGTATCAAAAAGAGAATTTTTAGGGTGAGTGGTATTTCCAATATGGTATACGGTGGTACGTGTGTGTTCGTGCATCGAAATTCAAGCAGCGAGCAATGTACGCAGTTGAAATATGGTTCGAAGTAAAATTACAGATAGACACGTTGGTTCAAAATATTTTACAAATAAATGTGATATTGGGTGCTACATAAGCAGTTCCATATATAGTGTAATATACTTCTTGGGTTCAATTTTAGAATTATAAAACTAATATGCACTGTCACTTTTCTAGAACTTTATTTACATTCAAACAGCTGATTCAAAAATACAATAACAATCCCATATAAGCTAGTCGTCGCGGTATCACTGAACTGCGATCGTGGCGTGCTTCTTTTATAATCCCCGTGGAATTCTCCAGTAGAAAATAATCATCGCGCCTTCCGCTGCCGAGTCTTTTCGAGAATCGTATTTTTTATCGTAAAGCGTTTGTTGTCGTGCTGAAAGGACACAGGGTCGGCTTTGGGAAAATTTCGTAACACTGCCCCCCCTTAATTCTGATCGTCCCGATCAGAAACATCCTCTCCATGGTAGGGAGCTAGTCGATCTAAATGAACCACCTTCAATTTAGCCTTGGGGTTTCGACGGATCCGGTAGACGACGTCATTAAACCTCTTGACCACCTCGTATGGACCATCCCAGGCGGGTGTAAGCTTTGGGGATTTACCCTTGCTCCGTTGGGGGTTGTACAACAAGACTTTGTCCCTCTCCTGGAACCCGACTGAATTGGCCTTGAGGTCGTATCGCATCTTCATCCGGTCACTGGTGGCCAACATCTGCGTTCGGGCTAATTCGTGTATTGCCAGCAGGTTATGTCGGAGCTGGTCGGCATAGTCGTCGATGTCTTGGGGAGGTTCTTCGGGGGAGCCAAATGCCAAGTCGCATGGTAGTCGCAGCTCCTTTCCGAATAGGACCCTGGCTGGGGTCAGGCCTGTACTATTATGTACAGCAGAGCGATATGACAACAGGAATAGGGGAATATGCTCATCCCAATCACGCTGGTTATTGCTGACGACCTTGGATAGGTGTTGTTCCAAGGTTCTGTTGAATCTTTCCACCATTCCGTCTGACTGTGGGTGTAATGGTGTTGTTCTCGTTTTCCTGATCCCCAACATCGTGCAGACCTTCTGCAATACATTCGATTCGAAGTTACGCCCCTGGTCTGAATGTAATTCCATCGGGACGCCAAACCGGCTGAATAGTTGTTCTACTAGCACCGTCGCTACCGTGGTTGCCTCTTGGTTGGGTATCGCATATGCCTCAGGCCATTTGCTGAAGTAATCCATTGCGACCAGAATGTATTTGTTCCCCCTCTCAGACTCGGGAAACGGACCGGCGACATCGATGGCGATTCTCTCAAATGGGACGCCCACATTGTACTGCTGCATTCTGCCCTTGGTCCGGGTTTTCGGGCCCTTACTGGCGGCACATGTGGCACATCTGCGGCACCAAGTTCTGACGTCTTCGAAGTAATTCACCCAGTAGTACCGCTGGCGAACTTTGTCTAGGGTTTTATTCATGCCCAGGTGGCCTCCGGTAATTCCATCTTGTACTTCGGTCAGGATGGCTGGTACCTTTTTCTTCGGAACTACCAGTTGGGATTTGGTTTCTCGTCCATCAGCGCTTTCCCAAACTCGCTTGAGCATTCCATTGTCTACTCGTAGAGACTCCCACTGTGCCCATAACGATTTCAGCACGCCGGAGTATCTAGCTACCTCGTCCCATCGTGGCCTGGGTGCCCCTCTCATTTTGAGTGACAAGATTGGTTCGATGTCTGGATCAGCCATTTGGTCCTGGATGCACTGTTCCGTTGTCCAGTCTTCATTGGCCTGATGGAGATACCCTCTCGCTGTTCCGTCTTCAGACAATGCTTGCATTCCGCTCTACAGGGTCTTCTGGATAGGGCATCGGCATTATTGTGCAACCGGCCGGCACGGTGTCCCACCTTGAAGTCGTATTGCTGTAATTTCTCCATCCATCTGGCCAGTTGTCCTTCCGGTGTCTTCATGTCCAGCAGCCATTTGAGTGCGGCATGATCTGTTCGGATTAAGAAATGGCGACCATACAGGTATTTATGGAAATGGTCCACAGCCCTTATTATTGCAAGAAGTTCTTTTCTGGTGACGCAATAATTTCTTTCTGGCTTCGAGAATCCAGGGCTGTAGTACTCTTCACCATCTTGCACCTGGGATAGGACGGCCCCCAAACCTGTGTTGCTGGCGTCGGTGTCTAAGATGAACTTGCCGGACTGTGTAGGAAAGGCTAGGATTGGGCTGGAACATAGTGCTGCCTTCAGTCGCCTGAATGATGTTTCGCAATCCTGATTCCAATGGAAGGTCTCTTTATCAGTGGTCTGCCGATGTAGAGGGGCGGCGATGGTGGCAAATCCCTCAACAAAACGCCGGTAGTATGAACATAGGCCCAAGAAGCTTCGGAGTTCATGTTTGTCTCTTGGAACTGGCCAATCGCGGATGGCTTCTATCTTGTCTTCGTTGGTGCGGATTCCTGACTCGGACACTACGTGGCCCAAAAACTCTACTTCTTTTTGAAACAAGGAACACTTCTTCGGATTAAGTCTCAGATGGGCGTTATTAATTCTGGAGAATACTTCGCCCAGGTTCTTCAGATGGTCGTCGAATGTCTGGCCCATGACTAGAATGTCGTCGAGGTACACTAAGCACGTTCTCCATGTTAACCCGCTCAGTACATACTCCATTAGCTTCTCAAATGTAGCGGGTGCATTACATAACCCAAAGGGCATGACCGTGAACTGAAACAGCCCTTTACTGGTGGAGAACGCTGTCTTCTCTCTGTCGTTTGCGTGCAGACCAACCTGCCAATATCCACTTTTTAGGTCTAGTGTGGAGAACCAACGGGAGCCTGCTAGTGTGGTCAAAGTGTCATCGATTCGGGGTAGTGGATAGCTGTCTTTCTTCGTGACGTCATTGAGCTTTCTGTAATCCACGCAAAATCGGGTGGTTCCATCTTTCTTTTTAACTAGCACGACGGGAGCAGACCATGGACTGATGGATGGCCCAATAACTCCATTTTGTAACATGGACTCGATGTTTTCCTCGACTGCCTGTTGTTGCCCCAATGGTAGTCGTCTAGGTGGTATTCTGATGGGCTGAGCCTTTCCGGTATCTATTCGATGCTGGATGATGTTGGTGCGACCGGTGGTTCCATTTTTACTGTTAAAAATTTGCCAGTGTTTTGTGGTAAATTGCTTGGCTTTTTTCTGGTTCTCTGGTGTCAAGTGTGTTAAGTGGTCAGCAAACTGTTGTAGGAACTCTTTATCGGGCCCTGTCTCCTTCACCGACGTCTGGTACTCTTCTTCGCAATTGAAGATGGTCTCTACTGGCTCGAAACAAGCTATCTCTTGACCATTGGTAATTCTGATGTCGTTGTTGGACAAATTCAGGACTCTGATTGGTATATCTCGTCCGGTTTTAACTATAGCCCGTCCAACTAAGTAGTCATGAGCTGAGTGTACGGGCTCCACCATTCCAACGCAGCTCCCAGGATTGCGGTCTAGCTGCCCATGAATAATCTGTTCTGTTCGACCGGGAATTCTAGCTGAAGACTTTGCCACAATTTTATGGGCGTGAATGATGTGTTGACGGGCCGTGTCAATACAAATTCCTCATTCAGGAACCGAAGAACATCATATCTCGGGTCGAACATAAATCCATGCTGGCTAATTAGGTCCATTCCCAGTATAAAATCGTCCTCAATATTCGCTACCAGGACCCTATGCCGGATCATGTTGTCCCCTATCTGTAGCACGACATCTGCCTCACCCTGTATGGACATGGACTCGCCGGTGACTGTTCTGAGCTGGATGTTATTGGTAACTGGCCGAATTTCTGATGCTCTCAAAACCCTGGACTTGGCAATGGACACAGCGCCGCCGGTATCGATGGTGATGGTAACTGCTCGCCCGTTGATGGTGCCTCTGATGACTAGGCTGCCGCTACCTCTGCAGAATCCCCGGATGGAAACTGTCCTGGGGGCTGGTGGATGGTGAGTCAGCATTCGCCCCCTTATGCTGACTGGTTGGAGTTTCCCTGGTTGGTAAGGTCGGTTTGTTGGCTACCCCTGGTTGGTGATCGTTCCGGTAGCCTTACTCGGCAGTCACGTTGGAAGTGCCCTGTCCGTCCGCAGCGGTAACATGCCCCTCTGGTGCCAGTTCTTTGTGACCGGTCTAATAATTTGTTCAGACCAGCCAGCAGCGCTTGAAATTGTGACTCTGACTCTTCCTGGTTGAAGGAAACTGCTCGGACCCTCGGCTTGGACATGTTCATGACGGCCTCTACTTCCAAAGCCCGAAGTAGAGCTTCACTACTTTTCTTGACACCACTCAGTCTTAAATTTCTTTGTACTTCCACATCTCTGATGCCGTTTATGAAACTCTGTGTGGCCAACTGGTCTTTCGATTCCTCTGGCAGGTCTGGGTAGGACAAGTGAACTAACCGTCTAATTTCTGGTTCGAATTCTTGGAGGCTTTCACCGGATTTTTGGGTTTTTCCACTCAGTTGGACTTGGTATACCTGGCTCAAGGATTGATTGTCGTAACGTTTGTCTAGGATAGCGATGATCTTGTCGAAATTGCCTTGTTCATCGACTGGAATGCTCTGGAGGAGTTCTAGGGCCGGACCTCTTAAGGAAATTACCAGAGATGTGGATTTTTCATGATTATCCCATCCATTAGCTGTAGCCACGGCCTCAAATTGCCGTTTATACATGGGCCAAGATGAACTGCCGTCGAATGTGGGTGGTTTACTAAAGAAACCTTTGGTCCTGTTGCATTTTTTTGATTTCTGTTTCTACCTTGTTTTGGATGGCACTGATTTTATCTTGTACTTCACTTACTTCACTTTGTACCGTGTTTTTAATGGAACTGATTTCAAATTTCACCTGGCTCTGGATGGAATCGATGTCATCTACTTTGATTTCAAGAGTCTCCACATTACTTTTTAGGGTCTTTATGTCGTCATTTATTTCTTTTATGTCTGATTCAACTATTTGCATTCTTTCATTAACTGTTTCATTAACTTGTGATACTATTTGTATTAGTTTTTCAAATTGCGTTTGTCTTTTTTCTTCAGTTATTTTAAAATCATTTTGTCGTTTTTCTTCTAGTATTTTAAATTCATTTTGTCGCTTTAATTCAGTTTGATCTTGTTTTTCTACAAATTTCGAGAATAATCCTTCAATTAAATTATGTTGTTTTTCTTCCATAGTGGAAACAAGATTTTGTTGTTTTTCTTCCATTGTAGTGACAAGATTTTCTAATTCTATTTTACGTTTTTGATCAAAAGATTTTACTAACCTTTGTTGAATTTCTTCTTGGTGTTGTTTTTCCTTCTTGTCACGTTTTTCTAGAATCTGTGCAATTTTTTCGTCCCGTCCCTCTGTAACCTGCTTGACTATTTTTTTGGTAGTTTCGTCCATACTACGGGTTTCCATAAATCAAATTAGGATTTTAACTGCACTAATCCTTTACTTCTGATCACCAAATGTAATATACTTCGTGGGTTCAATTTTAGAATTATAAAACTAATATGCACTGTCACTTTTCTAGAACTTTATTTACATTCAAACAGCTGATTTAAAAATACAATAACAATCCCATATAAGCTAGTCGTCGCGGTATCACTGAACTGCGATCGTGGCATGCTTCTTTTATAATCCCCGTGGAATTCTCCAGTAGAAAATAATCATCGCTCCTTCCGCTGCCGAGTCTTTTCGAGAATCGTATTTTTTTATCGTAAAGCGTTTGATGTCGTGCTGAAAGGACACAGGGTCGGCTTTGGGAAAATTTCGTAATATAGCTGAAATATAAGGTGGAATAGAATTAAAGTGGCACATAAGTAGTGGAATATACAAGGTGGTTGAGATAACAGTGAAGTAAAACTATAGTTATAAAGAGTGGATCATATGCAATAAGGCTATTCGAGTTATAGGACGGAGGGTTAGAAAAATGCTAGAAGCAGTTGCATATACAGGATGATTGACATATAAGGTGGAGTGAATTATAGTTACAGGGTGGTTAAAAAATGTTATAATGTTATATACTGCGAAACATAAGTAGTTGCTTATACTTGACATATGGGCGAAGTAAAATTATAGGTATATAGGGTGATTTAAACTACTGAAAAATATAAACAGTCAATAGGATGGAGAGGATTAATACTTATACAGGGCGGTTGCAACATCGTGTAGAGTTGAATTATAGGTATACAGTGTGATTCAAAAAATAATAGAGAAATAATTTATGTTGGGTGACCAATTCATAGAAACATATACAGGGTGAGTTAGAGTTAACTTATAGAAGTGGTCCAAATAATAAAACAAAAAAGTTAAAAAATATGTTATAAATAGTAACTATATTTATAACAGGAGTTTTCAAAAATATGCTATAGTTGTGTATCCCATTAGGAGAAAAATATCAACGTTGACTTCTAGTACATTTGGTAACTTTTCACATAAAAAGAATTATCAACACGAAGTCTGATATTAAAGAGCATAGCATTAATTTCTGGGTAATATTGGTCACCTGTTATCAAAAAAGGAATTTTAAAATTTTCAATAAATCAATAAAAATTTTAGCCATTTTTCTGAAAAAAAATTAAATGTACCATGAAATAATTCAAAACTCTTAATAACCAAAATGACTGTTAATAAAATAAAGGTGCCAAAGTTACAGATTGAGTGTGGGAAAACTCAGGTATATCCCGCTTGGCGGTGAAATTGATAATCAATTTGCAAATTGATGCACCTATGTTACAATGTTTTTTAATCTGGTGTGTTCCTACCTAGAGTAGAAATAAATTATTTCTTACTATTTTTGGGTAGCAACTTATTTTTTGTTTCTATTAGTATGGGCAGAATTAAGTTAGAAATGAAAGTTTACAAATTTTTTATTTAACTCAATAAATTTTAGTTATAAATAAACAGTTATTATCACAATTTTTTTTCTCTACTTCTTATCATTTTTTGACGAGGGATGCACTCTAATTTAATAAAAAAAGAACACAACATTTTTTATCATAACTTGTTATAAAATAAAAATAAAACTTGAAAAAAATTAATTTAGACATTTAAAATATATTATTTTAGTTCAATCATTGCTGTTGTGTTTCTTTAACGTTCTTCTTAATCATATTCATCCTGAATTTTTTTTCCATCATATTTTTCTTCCTTTTCACGTAATAATAAACTAATAAAAAATATTAAACAATCCTCGTAAATTATGCTCCAAAAACTCTTCACAAACGTTCATTAAGCTATTATTTGAATATTATTATATAGCTAGTAATCTGACATATCTCTATAAAAATCCAAAACACATTCTGAATGGTACACTGCTTACCCTTATAACAAGAAAGTGACTGAGCGTTACCGCGGATTAGAACGCACATTAGTTTAATTTTAACTGGTTAAAAAGAACAAACTTGTTAAAAGAACAAAAAAGAAGTTAATACAATAAAGAAGTTATTCATGTTTTATGTTCTTAAATCGTTTATAGTTTACATAAATATAGATTTCCTATCATTTACCTTATTTGCCGTTATTCTAAGAAACTAGATATCTATTGGTATTTTCTACCAGAGATAAAAAAGTTGTACAGAAGAAAAATGCTACACACCATTTCGCAGAAAGTTTCATTTTCGATTTCGTAGCTCGACTATATATGATATGTTACGGCAATGGAGTTTTTCACTAACGTACCTCGAGCTGTAAATAGAATCAAACCCTCAGTTTCTCCTACCATAGTATCTGTGATGATTAGATTTCAAATGAAACGGATTCTATGTAAACTTTGAATTGTGTAAAATTGAGTCATTAATTTTTATAGAAAACACTCCTTAGAAATTATACAAAAATGGCTAATATTAATAATATATTTTTTAATAAGTGGTATTTACCAAATATTTAAGTGATTTTTGTGAAAGGGTATATAGAGATCTAACATTTGTCATAAAAATAAATGAAAAATTGTGTATAAGAAAAAACATTTTTTTGAATTGACAATTTTGATGAATCTTTGATTAATTTTGAGAGGTTAGTAGTTAAGATATCGAATTTAAACAATGTAATTTGCTGTAATTGCTTTATTAAAAATTAGAAGGGAATCAAAATTACTAGTTCGTCCCCTTTAAGGGTAACATAGTGGATATTGCTATTACAGGGCCCGTCTTTCTTACACTTTTAAAGCTTGAATTTTAAAGATCATTTGCCATTTCTGCAATAAGTTTTAAAAATATTTGACATTAATGTCCAGTTTTTAATAATTTTGCGATAAATATAGTTTAGTTTTAAAACTCTTGTCTTGTAGATATTTTTATTAAGCACAAGATGTTATTTTCTAAGATCGCTAGGATCGTCAATATTGCATAAAAATGTTACATTGCTAAAACTACCAACGCATTTTCGCAAAAAAATAATTGAATGTCTTCTATTTTTTCAGCTTTTGTGACAAATTCACAAAGTTGTAAGAGAAAGAGCCCAATATTTTAATCCCTATCACTAACTCTACTTTTTTATTATTTAACGCTGCTTGAAGAATTAAATTTGTATGGTAAATTATATCTTGCTTCCTCAAATCCTTTGCATTATTCCTCAATCCAGTTCGTTTTCATTTAATAGGTTACTTGCTTTTTTTTTTGTTTGTTTGTGGCCTTCGCCGATCAGCATTTAGCCAGCCTCGAGTTAGCAGAGGTGCATATTTAAATGCGTCTGGGATAACCCATCCCTCCACTATATTAGCAATTTCAAACGTATCGCAGAGCGCTTATAGACAACCACAAATACCCATAGGCGTGAGCCGGACTCGAACCAGCTAGGCCAAAGCGAACTTAGTTTCGAAGCAAGAGCTTCTTCCGCTAAGCCACTGACCCCCCTAGGTTACTTGCTATAAGATAAACAAGTGAACTCTTTATAGTACATCATTTATCATTGTTGCGTATGTATTCTAATCAATGTGCCAGCATATTAATGCAGTCTATAAACTGTATAATGGGCGCTCATTTGATGCGAATTCATTAAATAATAAAGTAATTGCCTCACTAAAGAATTTCAACAGAATGAAGTGAAATTACTCAATTTCTTAAATTTAAACAGTGGGAATGGAATAATAAGGGCTATCACCCAATGTCAATTTACAACACTCATAAAAAACAAGTGTGCAACTACATGAAGTAACCAATAAATTCCCATGGTGTCAGTTAAGGAGACATACAGCCGCGGTTCTTGAATACATATTTAATAATGTTAACTGGGATAAAAAAAGGCATGAACATCGATGGAAAAATGCTTTGAGGACGATATTATCCTCATTGTTGATAATCTACAATAAGTCTAATTAATGCTCGACGAACTAGTACAAGCAATTAAGGAAAGTATACTAAATGTAATCACAAGCAAAATAAAGTTTATAAAAAACTTAGCAATCGGTGGGGTAATGAAACTAGGAAACAATATCATAGACGAAGTTAGATAATACTGACAACTTGATCACGACTAGAGACACCAGTGGTAACCAGACACAAGAGACACAAAGAAGAATTCGTTTAGGTTGGGCAGCATAGAGCAAATTGAAGCATCTATTTACAGCGGGATCCCTATGAACCTTAATAGGAAAGTGTACAATTAAAATGTGCTCCCTGTGTGTTGTATTGTTCAAGTCAGAATTGCTTCCAAAAACATAAATAATTTAAAAATATCATAGAGAAAAATCGAAAGATCGTTAGGAACTGAATTTGCGGACCATGTAAAGAAGACATAAACTCGAAGCAGAACCGGTATAGAAGACGTTATAGAGAATATAACAGCACCAGAATTACATTACCCATAGGACATTATTTATTTATTTCCCATAAATTAGTGTGTCTCTCAAATTATTCTTCGTAGATATAAAACTCGGTTAAGAAACTTTTAACTCTTAAACTAACGTGTATTGTTCGCCTATAACTCGTAATGCTCCAGCTTGTTTGAAGAACCCTGTTTGTTACGATTTTTTAGGATATAAAAATTAACGAACGACATTATAATTTATATGAAAGTTATTTGGGAAGGAAAAAGTCTATGAATGATATATGGACCGGACAATTAGTGAGTTGGTATTTTTGGCATATTTATCAAAATAGCTAAGATGCTCAAAGCTATAAATTAAGAATCTTGATTTGTCGTCTGTAAACAACCGATCGTCCGCAGCAAAGAGCTATATATACCGGAACAACCTCAACACTCCAATCTGTCTGGAGCATTGAGCTAAGTCAATAACATGCTGTTTGACACTGCTTTTCCAAAAGCTCCTTCGTATAACGGGCCACATACATTTAAATTAGTTCAAATATCAGGATTAACTTACGTAGTCTGGAGTAAACAAAATGAATTAAATGCTACTAAAAACCTAAATAAGTTACTTTCGGTGTCGAAACGAAGACCAAAGAAAGCTTTCTTAAACGGGAAATAATCTAGTAAGTTGTGATAATGTTTGGGTTGGGCACAACACACAAACGAAAAAAAGAACCATAAACATTGGGACATAAAAAATGATATTTATTTATAAGAGTAATTGTTTATACAGATTAGTCACATTTGTTATAATATTTAAAACACCAAAATGTGACATTTTTTGCATCAAATAAAAAAATTGTATTATTTTATTTGAAAATGGGGCAATAAAGACAGGCATATGTTTAGGAAGACTATCCAAAATGATAAAATCTTATTCCAGTACAGACGAATGTTAAAAATAGTCTCCCAATTCAACTTGGTACTGACTGACAGAGAAACTGTAACAAACAGAAATAGATCGCTCAACGTCAAATTGAAGTTGACGTCTTTCTCCTCGACGTCTTCTAACCCTTCTTCGGTCATCCTGTCCATCCAAGCAGAATCAAGATTCTTCACAGAAGACGACCTGTTGCCATTCCACATTCCAATGTTGTCGCTCTCTGCACCGTTGTAGTCGTTCCCGTCAATTCTCAGCGGTCAGAGGTAGAACAACATGGGATAGATAATGATGCAATGCAAAAGACCTTTTACGGTGGTCAACCGTTCGGACACTTAAAAGATGGCATTGCTCTCCTAACCAGTCATCAGCCAAATTTCGAGTTGTCGAAAATCGGTCTTTAAAGCCACGCTTGACAACATCTCAAAGCAGTAATTAGATTTCTTTTCGCGTGGTTTGCAATGAAAAACCCGCCTTCCGTTATTGGACCGTTATTTCAAATTCACTTAGCTGGCGATACATTCCTCATACCCGTGCTCTAATCATTTTAATAGTACTAGATGTCTGTTTTGGATCCCACCCAATAGTTTCTTTTTTTTTACCAAAAAAAAAAAACAAACTACAATATTAACTGATAAAAACAAATTCAAATGAAACAACATTCACGAAAGTTTACCCAATTTTAACTATTTAGTCCTTACTATATAGTATATAGCTATGTTTTACGAAAACAGTATTAAATTTCTTTGTGAGTATATTTTTAGTGACTACACATATAAATCTTGGCCAATAAATAGCAATGTATGGGGATGCTGTTGGATTCCTAAAATAACAAATGTTTATTAGTTTATTTAGGAACTTGATCTTTCTGTCTAACCATTGGGTATTATCTCCTTTCTTTTTGTCTGCAATTAAAAAAAAATTCGTAGATACAAAGTGTATGAATTTAAATTTTAAAATTTCTTAATTAAATTAATCACTAATTTGAATTATGAACTATTTCAAAGATTTGTAGACCGGAAGCCATCAGTTCACCTATTACACGGATCTCGTAGGTGCCATGGAAAATATTCAGAGATTCAAGAAAACTATTTTGATTATTTGTTGATGAAGAAGCAGAAGAAGCAGGATTTATTAAATGTACTATAAAGTTAAAATGAAATGTCTGCTCTTACCTTTGGAACATAAATACGATTTAGTACAAATTTACGTTCATGGTTTATAAAGGATCATGAAACTATATTTACTTACATAAGAGTAATCGTAACGTGTCATTTACTTATATATTATAAAAAGCATGCAGACATCTTTTCTTAACAATAGTTCCCATTCTATTCGTTCAAATGAAATTCAAGTTCTTTTCTTTAATAGATCCATTTGGAGTCTATTTAAAATTACGTTCACGTTTCCAAAGGCTCTGTACAATTGCTGTCATCAAGTGCAGCTATTTTATGAGCGAACGAATTTTCCGGTAATGCCTGGGCAGTTAATGGCCGAATCCCCCAAGCAATATGATATAATGGGTTCATTCAAAAGTGTGTCGTAAATGTAAGTGCTTTATTTTTAGAGTAAGCCATTCTTCTGAGAAATACGTTTTTTACTTCAGAGGACTTGAGACGAAAAGGTGAAAATTAACTGCTATAAATAATGTATGGATAGCACTATGGGGTGACTAGAATTTTAATGGCAATATTTATTCATTCATTTGAGATATATAATTAATTTAAAAATGTAAAAAATGGTTTTTGCTTTGCTGGCTTGGCTGATTATATGTTTTGTTGTAAAGTTAATTTATTCATCTCACTCAGTTAGTTCTCGAAATACTTCAATCTTGTATATATATATATATATATATATATATATATATATATATATATATATATTCTGAAGTGCAAGTTTATTGCGCATATTTCTTTAGCAATATACATCTATTATATTTCAATTATGTAGGGAAAAACCTAATTTTCCTTTTTTGGTAAATTTTGTTGTAGTTATATATCAGTAATAGAATTCCTCAGAGAGGAAAAAGGAAAATTGGAAATGAGTCATTCCTTATGATTACGAATGCGGCCTAAAGTATCTACTCTACTTATTTGCAGGTATATTCCCAGAAATCAATACAAACAACAAAACGGTTTATTTATTAAACCTTCTTTTAACAATCTATCACTGGTGTAAACTTCTTAAACTAATAACAGATTTTTTATTCTTAGAGTTTTACAAAGTATGAAACATATTACTCGTTACTTCTAAAATGTTAATTTTGTAGTGGCCACTGACGCCATTACTACATAAAAAAATTTAACGAATACTTTATCGTTTCAAGGACCTAGTGTCGGTGTTTCTATTACAATCACTTAAATGATTATTACTACTTTTAGAGAATAATTGCTTGCATTACTAATTATGTTTATTGACGTTCGAATCGATACTAACCTAACCTACATTTTTGCTCACGTGGTTAGATACTAACAGCTTTGGGTTCGAGACTAAAGCATTTTTTCTTCTTCTTTGGAGTGTAAAGTTTGGATGTTCTTGTTACACACACTGTTAACTATCCCTACCACCAGAGTCCGCCTTCATACAGCAATTATTGAATTACTGGAGGTAATACACCTAGTGTATTAGAAATCTTCAATAAATAATAATCGTTAAAAAATTATTACAACTATAAAATAGTGTTTTGTATACTTGCCAAAGACCAAAAACAATGAGGTGTAATAACAAATTTAGTAAACCACAATTTGACATTAATTACGAAACCATTTAATTTTTTAATTACTTATTCCTTTGTGCTAATACCATTGAAAACGGTCTGATTTAGACCTTGAAGCGTTTGGAATTTTGAAATATATACAATTTCAAGTTTATGTGGTGTGATTCCTAAAGAACTCCGGACGGAGGTAGGCTAATGATTTTTGTAACTCCCTGTATATTTGAATAACCCTCTGATCAACTGAAATTAAAATCTTAAACATGTCATTGTTTTAACAGAACAACGAACACAGAGTTTTTACGAAAATACCGAAACAAATGTGGTAAAACTTGGCTGAAAAGAATGTAGAATCGTATTTACTCTAAAGCTTAAAGCACTTACGACGAACATTCTCACTGTGAGATAACAATACAGCTTTTGTCTTTGGAGTATTCAATTCGATTCTACATTATCCCCAACTCTTTAAGATAATTGCGAAATCCCATAGCCCGTCCCATCAATTTCGTGACGAGGTGCAAAGTATGTTGAAAGTCGAGAAGAGCGAGACAATGGTTTATCAAGGTGGATGAAACTCGACTTGATTTATAACGAGAATGATAACGGCGAAAAACAGATAACAACTAATTCGTAATTAGCAACGCTAGTTCGTTCTACGAAAATAGATGACTGCGGTAATTTATTTAGACACACTAGGATCTTACGAAACAGATAAATTTCTTGTATAAATCAAATCACAATTTGCTAAAAATGTATTTCAGGCGATTATGGTAGGAAAACAAAAAGGAAGTAATATATACTCTGTTTTCAAAACGCAATACCATGTACGATAAAATATTTTATTATATAGAGACACACAGTGATATTCAAAGCATTCCATAACTTTTTGCTCAAATTTAAATAATAACATACAGGAAGTTAAATAAAATTCGGTAAAATAAATTTAGATTGATCTAACATTTCAAGTTATCCTGCTTGCCATTCTAGAGTCTCTATGCCAGATATTTGTTTGAAAGCCGTATATAAGACATAAGGAATGTGTACTTTATCCTGCTGTGAGATTGCATTAGGTTTATTTGTGGAGATGTAAATGTTGATGTTGGTAAGAATTAGTGATGATTTGATTCTCATGTATATGGCGCCCAATACCATACAAATTTGCTCTCCTTCTGTTCAGCCAAACCGATAGTTAATTCGTCTCCCATCCTGAAATCAGTCGATCCTCTCAAACCAAGCCTGGATAAGTAAATTAAGCAAATGACATTTCAGCGGTCATTCCAGTTTTGTCGGTTCTGCACCACATTAAGTGACAGGCCTTATGTTGTTTGTGAAAGGTATTGCCCAAATGGGTAGTTTTCTGAACGATAGTGTTGGCACCTCTAGTTTGTATTTTTATAATTTCTAGGGGATAACACCTCAATTTCTGGAAAAGTTAAATGTACTAAATAAGCCAGGGTCTAAATCAGACCCCAAAAGTTTCAAGTTTCAATGGCAGCACTCACAATTTGATATTAATTAATTAATATCCTATGCCTCAACTTTTACACCCTCATAGTAGTCCTAAATATTTCTGGTTACGCTAAGTTGTATAATTTTTAATACCCAAAATATCACCTTGTCTCGACATTGTTTATTTGAATGGTATTTACAGTGTATTTACTCGTAAGATTAGCTTTTATTAATTTCTGAAAGGGTTTCTATTTTCGCAGCGTAAAATAAAATGTTATAAAAATAAAATAAGATTTTACCCAAAAATGGTTTTCATATGTCTAGACTCAAGGTAAATGATCACATATACCTCAAACAAACCACACAATACGTTTCAACAAAAAAAATCCACCCACAAACCATTTGTGTACACGGCTCAAGAGCCGGGCAGGGTACAGGTTTGGATTTGTCTTGCTATCATTAAGATTCCTCCCATCATGGCCTGAGTGCTTCTCTTTTGCACTTAGAGTTTGACCATTTGCTAATTTCCTTGTTGAGTTATTTCCTTTTCAAATAGTAGCGTATATTTCTCATATATAGATCCCACTGTTCCCTTACTTTATTTCTTAATCCTCTTCTTCCCCAAATTTGTTTCATCAACCATTATTGATCACTATAAGCAATAAATTATAAACATATTCCGATCTTGTTTATATTCTTATGACATAATATACTATCATGCATCAATGTTACATTTAGTTTTTGTGTCAACATATTTCTCAGAACTATATAATAAAACAATAGCTAATTCTCATGACATTGCTGTTAATTCAAATTGCATCTAACAAGTTATCAAGAAAAAAGTTTACACACTTCCGGTCAATATGGCGGGTCAGCCGCATGTTTGTGTGTATTAGGCTAGGTTAGGATCTAAGTTACAGCTAAAAATTTCAAATTATACTTGATAACATCAAATCTGATTCCCCTATAAAGACGCTTGAAAGTGATAAAGACGCTCGAAGAGTGAATAGTAATAGTGATAAGCCGGAAGTCACAGGCTGCCATGTTAAAAAAATCTACAAGATTATTCCACTTGTGGCTGAGCAATAAGATCCATAGTAGATCAAGCCCATTATTGATACCCTAAAGTTTGAAAAACAAGAAGAAGATGTTTACATAATCTCAGATATTTGTGAGTTGTTTCGATTTTTATATATTGTTTTCTAATAACATTATAATATACATTTATAGATGTGATTGAAAAAGGATGCGACAGCTCTCATAAGTATTGAGAGTACACTTGTTGACGTTTGTCTCCATAGTCGACATACCCGCTACAGTGGTGTATATATAGTTCAATTAGTCGATGTGACTTCCACAAGACATATATACCGGATGGTCCAACGAATGGATACGTCTAAATAATATTCAAGAATACATTTTTTTGACAAATATCAAATTCAAAAGTTTTGGCGTTTTTCTCTGGCTATCTATTGGTGACCTTGACAATGATGAAGAATTTGACTGTAATGTAAATTAGAACCCCAATTTTTTTATTGTAGATCCGGGAAGAGGAGTTTTACAAATAGGAACTCCCTCCCATTTTCGTCTGGATTTGAAGAAGCGCTGTATTGACCTTGACTGTGAGTTGACTTTGACCATAAGCTAGAGGGTCAGATCAAATTTAAAAGCATTTTTACAAACGAGACCCCATTTTTTTATTCCAGATTCGGAAATTCGGAAAGATATATATATATATATATATATATATATATATATATATATATATATATATATATATATATATATATATATATAATTTAGTTGAGTGTATATTTTCTTGATTTGAGGTCGTTAACTATGAAAGGATTGTATTCATATCATGTGTTTTAATGATAGCGTTTCGGCCATGTTTTTGGCCTTTTTCAAATCTATTCTACAGCGTTAGTATTTGTAGAATCACATTTTTTTTAAGTTAATCATTTTACTACTTGACACAAACTAAAAACTAACATTGTGTGTCCTTTCGGAGACAACGATATATACTCTTGTATATACACACAAGGACAAGGACACACAATGTTAGTTTTTAGTTTGTGTCAAGTAGTAAAATGATTAACTTAAAAAAAATGTGATTCTACAAATACTAACGCTGTAGAATAGATTTGAAAAAGGCCAAAAACATGGCCGAAACGTTATCATTAAAACACATGATATGAATACAATCCTTTCATTGTTAACGACCTCAAATCAAGAAAATATACACTCAACTAATTTATATAATATAAATAAGGTCGAAGAAAACAGCATACAATACTATATATATATATATATATATATATATATATATATATATATATATATATACTGAAAATGTCATATCTCAAAACTGACCTAAATATCAACAAGATATCACACTTCGTAAAGTTAAGCCTTAATTTTTCTAAGTAGTCCATGCTTAATTTGTCGCAAAATAATTTTAGTAAGGAAGTAATGTATTAACTCATTCAATTTGCACTATTTGCACATGAAAATAAATTTATTTGTCGTAGAAATATATTAATAAGTAATATAAATGCCTTTTCGATAGATTATAAACAACTTAATAACGACTTTTTAACAGGTCAGAATTAATTAGTAATAGCCCTATTCAAGTCCACAGGGTAAAATGTAATTCAATTCTTAACTGTTTTGTATATAGGTATTAATCTACAGATTTGCAAATCACATATCTAACTGTCAAAAACAACTGTACACAGCGTTTTATTAAAGAATAACAACCATCCAAACAAACCCAGGATAGTTCAAGGACTTACGGAAATACATTTCCCAAGACAAATGCGTTTCTGTGAGTTGTACACTAGGAAGCGTAACGAGAATTCCGTTTTTGTATTGTGGTCAGATGAGAGTATGTTAAAGAATTATAAATAAGTTCAATACTCATGATTGGGCTGTCGAAAACGCTCAAGAAGGAGCAGAGAGACCGTTTATAGACCAGAGTTGGAATTAACGTTTGGTATGGGGTCATTGGTAATTTAATGTAATTTAATTTGGTACTTGCTATGAAATCATAGGACCATTTTGGTTTCACTACAACTCTTTAATGTTATTTTGTGACATACAAGGCATGAAGTCCATAAGAAAACTGAAAGTTGAAGCAATTTGCGGGATATCAAAAGACGATTGAGACATGACTTGCACAGCATTTTATTCGTCTAACAATTGTCCAAATAATGTCAGATCTTGACAGCTATTAAATTAACTGTTTCTAATTTTCCGGCGAAAAACGAAATCCGCCATTTTCGGCTTTTGGCGATTATGCCCAATACTAATTCCCCGATTGTAAATCTGAGGCCGAAATATCGAATGCACTAAGTCTCCTGCAAAACTTTCCTAATATAACGTTTGCTGTAGGTATAAGAGCCGAGATTCCTGTATAGAAAAGCGAATCTGGGACTTACTATATATATATATATATATATATATATATATATATATATATATATATATATATAGACCAAACTTATAAGTTTTATTTTGGGAAAGCAGCAGTGAAAAACGTATTCTTCTTTATCTTTATTTACTCGAGCTTTCGATAATAATTTATATCTTCATCGGGAGCACTACAAAATATGGCCTGTTATACATTAATGTCCGACAGAAAGTACACTACTTACAAAGATGTGAGATATTCCTGTCAGATGTTCTAATATGGTGCATGGTGAATAATAATTGTATAATGGCAAAATCCCGGGGAGATGTTAAGAATTGTAAAGCAGAAACACATTCAATATTATCATAAACTTATTAAAAACTAGTACAAAATTACGCTATTGTTCAAAACTTTTTATAAAAATTAATAGAAAGGAAATGTATCCTATCAGTCTACAAACTATGGTGAGCGATTAAGACAAAAATTTAGGTTATACCGCCAAACAGAAAAACGTCACTGTCAAGCTGATTGACATATTAGAACATCTGACAGGAATATCTCACATCTTTGTAAGTAGTGTACTTTCTGTCGGACATTAATGTATAACAGGCCATATTTTGTAGTGCTCCCGATGAAGATATAAATTATTATCGAAAGCTCGAGTAAATAAAGATAAAGAAGAATACGTTTTTCACTGCTGCTTTCCCAAAATAAAACTTATAAGTTTGGTCTATATATATATATATATATATATATATATATATATATATATATTTATATATATATGCTAGTTTCCTAAAAAATAATTAATTAATATGTTTGGGGTGTCTGGGAAACTATTTTTGTTATTGTCCTATATCAAATTATTAAAAAATCACCAAATATGTTTGTAGCATGTTCTGTAAAAATAGCAACACATTGTGTAGCTACTTACTTGTACACAATAATGTTTTCAAAAAAAGTTTTTAGCGGACGTCACCTGGAAATGATAGAAAGCGCTCTAATAATTCTCTGTTGTGCAATGGCTCTAACAATGACATCCGATTGTCTCGCAAACTGTATACACATGATTTCCATAATTGCCATGATTTCCTCCATGATTACTCAGCCGAATGCCTAATCCGTCATAATATATGAGAAGTAATGGATATCGTAATTCTAGAAGGGCTTCACTTCACTAGACGTCAATCTGGATAAATTTGGTTTAATATTGTTCGTACATATGAATTGCTGAATAGAGTCAGAGACAACAAAAGCCTTCGACCTGAATAATAACAAACATTATTGACGTTAATAATGTACCTTGTTAGTGTCAATAATTAATTTAGAAACAAGCAACTTAATAATCGAGTTAGGCATGTAAACAGATGGCAACTATTGCTTGCTGATTTTGTGTATGTTGGTATTTAAAATCGGTTAGATGAGAATAATGATGTAACATTAACTTATCAGTTTATATATATATATATATATATATATATATATATATATATATATATGTAGCTCTCTTGATGGTCCTGGTGTTCGTCCGTTGAAAGTTTTGTCCCTGTAAAGGAACGGTCGCCTGAGGTTTCGTCAAAATCTCACTTGGCATTTTCATAAGGCTTTTCCTCTTCTTCCAACACGAAGGGTGGCTGCAGGTTCGGACCTTTCCGGACTACTTCGTATCCGAGATCGTCGGCTAGGTAGTTCTCCGCCTAGTATGGTCTCCGTGGCGTCTGAAGTGGAAGTGAGCTCCGATGTGTGCGCGCCGCTATTTATGCTATCTCCCGAGTCCCCTCCTATTTCTTTGCCCCGCCACCGATTGTGTTGAGTATATCGAGTAACTAGAAGCGAAAGCAGAAGGCTACGAGAATTATGCGAACCGACCTCAAGGGGGCAGATGTGACTCTGCCGAAACGTCGTCATTTTACCATTGATCCCGGCAGGGATCAGTTATCAACTACGGGGATGAATTCCCGGAAACCACCTAAAACATTTAGTGCCCGCGAAAACTTAAAAACAAATATATATATATAAATATATATATATATATATATATATATATATATATATCATCATATGCAGCTATATTCATCCAATTTTTCATGGTGTAGCTTCCCTGAAGAATTGAAAGATTTTGCAGAGGAACTTGAAGAGCTGTGGAAATGGAGAACTTAAGGTCTTGAGAAGAGACGAAGAAGAAGAAGAGCTTAAGATCTGTGAGAAGGACTGAAGGACTGTATTGAAGAGAATTGAAAATAGGTGGGCAAATGGTAGGTTTTGCTAAGTGAAATGAAGAAGAAGAAGAAGAAGTGTAGGACTGAAGAATTGAAGAACTGGCTCGAAGGATTGAGAAGACGAACATAATTTTGGCAGTTTTTATCGGAAACTCAAGGCTAGAGGTTGATGAATTGGCCTTTTTGTATAACTAGACTCGTAACGCAATGTATTAATGAAGCGAAAGCTGAAGAGCTAATCGGAGACACTTAAGGTCTTGCGAAAACTGATAAAGAGCTTAAGGTCTTTTTGTAGGATGAATTGTCTCGAAGGATTGAGAAGACGCAGAATATTCTTAGAATTTTTACAGGGGATATGAGGCATACCTTACCACGCTGCCTCAGTGCGGGTTGGTAAGGGGCAAATGTCTATTTCCCTGATTTTTGCCATTTACGTCAGAGACGACTGTCCCCCCGGAATTGTGTCACAATTTTTTTATAAATGAAAAAAACCTTGACTTGGCTGGGATTTGAACCCGGGTCCGGTCCGCTATATCAAGCTCCAATTTAGTACAATTGTATGAGCTGACGGACTTTCCCACTAGGCCACCGGAGTATATATATATATATATATATATATATATATATATATATATATAGGAGGGAATGGATAAATTTTTTTATATTTGTTAATATCTTTAAAATAATTTATTGTAAAAATATGAAAAAAATACCGATATTTTCGCCATAATGAGCCCTTTCATTTGATATATTACTGATGTATTAGAAACAATTTTAATTTTAGGTTTTCCATTTATCGCTGTAATTTGCCCCCTAAAATTATTAGTAGAGGTTTCTCCTTATTTTTCCGGTAACCGCCCTATATCTCTATTTTTTTTTAAATTTTACTTTTTATAGTTTCGGAGATAAGGGGGGGATGGTCAATTTTCATTTAATTCTATAATTTGCCCCCCAAAATGTATATGAACTTTTTCTCCTTATTTTTCTTGTAAAGTTCGGGCAACGTTCTATATTTCCTATTTTTTCCAAAATTTTAGGTTCAGTAGTTTCGGAGATCAGGGGGGGAACGGTCGAATTATTTAGTTTTTCCCCCCAAAAATTCTTGATTAACGAAATGTGCTCCTGATAGTGTCACCAAACTATACCAAATTGCAATCTTATCAGTCCAGTACTTTAGGAGAAAATTGCTGTGATGTGAGAGAGGGAGAAATCCGGAGTGATATTATGAGGGTATCCGTATATTGTATATACGGAACCCTAAAAATGTCTATTCTTGTTTTGTTCAATGTCTATTGTAAACTGGATTTTTTGTGAAAGCTATTTAATGCCATTTGTATTTTCACAAGGTACAATCATCAACATATTTATAGAAGAAAGGTATATGGTACTTAATATTGGTCAGGCTCTTTTCTTCGAGGTTTCCGTTACTAAGGCAACAATACTGGAAATAGATGCGCCTATGGCACAATCATCGTTTTGTTTATAAATATTACCATTAGAGAAAAATTAAGTTAAATTCTTCTGATTTTAGAGCTAACCTATTTGGACGTCGCTACACCATTTAAAGACATAAGAACGTAATTCTGAACTGTTTTCTGTTTTATCTTTTAAATTAAATGAATTCTTAATATAGTCATTATTCTGACAGGATACAATTGAAGCACTGTTTTCTGAAAACGAGCTACGTCATTTGAAGTTGACTGGATCCATGAGACAATTGATTTTAGAGGTATAGTTTCTTTAAGTACTTTGGTAGTCCATATATTTTTTGGTTTGTGTTTGTTGGCTCTAACTTTACTTTTCGGTATAATATTTTATCACTTAACATACTATATGTTTTTCATATCCAGATGTATAAATAATTACAGTATTATTTGTTTTGACTGCTTTTAAAATTTTTATATCGGGTTGTTGTATAAAGTATTGTTGTTTTTTAACCGACTTCCAAAAGAAGGATGTTCTGAATTCGTCTGGATTTATGTTTTTTTATTATGTTGGTTCAGCGATTACTTGCCAACGGCTCTAGGAATTGCGACCCTTTATACTCTATCCTGTTTCTGGGGATCGTGAAGTGGACCCATATTTTTTTCATGAACATAGCTTCTACCGTTTCCTACAAAATGGGGAAAAACCTTTTTAACGATTTTCTTGTTCTTTGCTTTGTTGGAGTCGCCGGTATTAAAATGGATTTTTTTTCTATTCGGTACATGTGACGAAAATGGATTAGTTCCGGGATATCCCGAAGTGATATTTTTTATAACATTGCTTGTACCGCTTTTTAGAAAATCGGGCAAAACTTCTTTAACGGCTTTCTTATACAATAAACTTTGATGGAGTCGCTAGTATTAAAAATATGGAAAAATTTTCTGTTCTGAACATGGGGTATAATAACTTAAAATGAAATTAAATTAGTTCCGGGGGATCCCAAAGTGGTCCCTTATTTTTTTCAATAACATAGTTTGTGTCGTATTTTAGAAAATCGTGAAAAACTTTTTTAACGAAATTCTTATACATTAATCTTTGGCGGAGGTGCTGGTAATAACTGTTCGGACCTTAGGGTTTTTATTCACTTTTTTTCGGTCCAAAAAAAATTCACTCAATTTGAGACCTTAATATTAATATTAAGTGCTCGACCAAGTTGTGGAAAGATTGCTCATTGAAAATACACGAAAACTCTGATTTTTTATTTGTAAGTTTTTATAGCTTAGCGGCATTTCATGGCTTCGCTTTGACTGTAGACAGATATTTTTTAGGATTGAACGCTTTACAAAAGTGCCCATTGTGGCCAAGTCGTAACTCACACCAGCGAGGTAGTACGAGCCCCTAAACCTGATTTTTTCACGAAATTAGCGTGTCTTCTATTATCTCGTAAATGACAAGAGCTACAGAAAAATTGTAAATGGCGAAGTTCTGGTTTATTCAATTTCCTTCAAAAATGTTCTTATAAACTGAATCGCTAAGATTAATATTTATTGAGATATTAATACTTGCATTTAAAAGGACGTTTCAACACAAATTAATCTTTTAGGAATCGAAGATCAACGTTTCTCAGGCTTAAAAGAACCCATAGCTAATTTGGTCCAAGGTGAAAATAAAATCATCCTCAATATCTGCTACTAAGACACTGTGCCCGATTCTGTACTTATGTGCAGCTCTACGTCTACGGCATGGACCCGCCGGTGACTGTTCCTAGCTCAATATTTTTGTTAATTGGCTCCGATAGACTCTGGATCTGGTAATGGACACAGCGGCGTTCGAGTTAGAGGTGATGGTAATTGCTCGTCTACTGATAGTACCCTAGATGACTAGGCTGCGGCTCTCTCGATAAAGTCCCTGGATGAATACTCTCCTGTGGAGATGTGGAGATTTACACAGCTTCTGACCTCTTGTACTGACTGGCTGACTGTTGCGGGTGGTGGTATAGTTGCGTAGACGAACTTTGACTAGAGATCACAACGTTAACATATGATTGTGGATTCTTGTTGTTGTCTTGGTTTTTTTTTCTTTATTCTGGACAGATTTCGTAAAGAGTCTGCTTTGATTGTAAGTAGCATTTTCATTTCGTATATAATTGACACTTTTTACATAATTTACAAAATTTATATCCACGACGGTGGTATCACACTATGATTTTGGTAATAGCTTATGCAAGCTATTGCACTGACAATAATACAGTCTAAGGACACACTCTGCTATGTTGCCACATACGCTTGACCGACCGAGGTAAGGTACATGTCCCAAAGACACTAAAATATGAAGGCTGTCGCTGTTTCTCAGAACTCACACGGAAGGTTACTCAGAACGTTACCTATTCGCCCTTGAAAATGCCTACCGCAACAATAGGTGAACCATTATGGTCAATAGACCTGGATAGCCTATTCATGGAATATTTTGTAGATTAAGGTCATTTGATATCAACAAGTGTTAGTGACGCTCGTCCAAGGCCATCACGTGTAATAGAAGGTGTACAATGTAACAAACCGAATAAGTTCGAACTCACCTATCTTAACACTTTTCAAACGGAGTTTCAGTCGAGATATTTCAGTTCCATCTTTAGGTCCTCATCATGTTCAATAGGAAGTGATTATAATATTAAAATATTTTTGTGCATATTCGACTATATCCCGTCTCCATCATCATATCAACTCGCCTGTACCATAAAATTCCATTATCTCTGAATAAGTACATAAATACGCTAAATTTCAACACAATGGGATACCATTAAATGGTTGAAAATTGTTATGCCATTTTTGAAATAGTGACTTACATACGAACAGTACAAGACAAATAATAGTTTGTTAAATAACAAAAGTTGTGTTACGGAATAGCAAAAAATGTTAAGTTTCTCTAATAATTAAAAACTTATTTTGCAGTCAGTGTCAAGCCATACATAAAATAACTAAGCTTTTAATAATTAGATACTTTTATATGTTCTTTTTGGTAGCGTCATCAAAATATACATTAAATTGTTGCCGAAAAATATTGTCTTGAGATTTAGTTAAGCTAGGTTTGTGTATTTTTCATCAAAAGGGTTTTCTAGAAATAATTAATGTTGTCTAGTGCTATCATGTTAAATTTTTCTAAATTATGTATTACAATTATTTCCTAAAAATAAAATCATAAATTACCAAATTATTTAGCTAAGCCATATAGTCAGTTCAGTACAAACCGGCGGAATACGTAAACAGCTGGTGCACTATTGCAAACAAAACTCGAAACAACACTCAATTTTATCAGTTTCGTCTCATAACCATAATATGCTTGCAGACATCTGGTATATAGTAATAAATTCTGGTGCTCACGCTACATGCATAATCTGCTATACTAATTAGATTTTTGGTGGAGGCAAAAAGGAGGTTAGTTACTCTCTGTGCTAAGCAAATTTCGGAGTGTGCATTGAATCCTCCACTAACTTTCTTAGGCTGATTATGGGAGGAATTAGAGTTCCGGTATGCGCAGCTGTCTCCGTTGGAAAAGGATATGGCAAAAGTTTGGGTTATTACGCTATTAAAGGTAAAACAACAACTATAATGTGTACAGTCTGTCTTAGATATTTAGATCGTCGATTGTTTTATCATTTTTAATAACTAATCGACGATTTATTTAGATTTATTGATAGTGTGCATATTTCAATTTGAAAAAAAAACTATGTAAAATTATTATTTAAATGATTGTTCAGGAAGAACTTTAATAACTAGTCTTTCATTGGGATTCTTTAAAAACGAAAAGTATTCGTATACGATTCCAAATGGGATTAACAGAAAGTAAATAATCAATCAATGGACAATTGCAAAAATAGTCTGGCTTATGAATATTTTAGAATTGCTTCAAAAAAACATTTGTCCGTTGGTTGATAACGGTTCCTGATGAGGAATCGAAACTTCACCCCACACAGATAAGTATAATACAGCATATATCCAAACATATGACACAGGGAAACAAGTTAAGAAATATGTAGACCTATTTGATCTCTGTTATTCCTGCGAGGAAATTTTTCTATAAGAGGGCAAGTAGTGTTCCGGGCAGTTTACTCAAAATGATCTCAAGAACTACACGTTGATTTTTAATTACTTAGCTTGTCTGACATTTTCATAAACCATTGTGAAGAGTGAAAGTCCAAATCAACATCCAAATTAAAACAACAAATAAGTAATGCATACAGAGTTGGACAACATCTACAGAATTGAAATTGACATGCCTTTACGACAGATAAGGATACACAATATACTGTAAACTTCATATACTCAGGTTGATCTTATTGTAGAGATCTGTTTCCTTCAGAACATATCCGTGGAAGACTTTTTGTAAAGGATACCCAGTAATTTTTCGAAATTATCTCTACTACACGTTGGTTCTATTACAAACTGAAGTTTGTTATCACTTTCAGGGTAGAAATGACCAGAATAAAACTGTAATGAACAAAAGGTAATCAGCAATCTCATCTCATCATTCATTTCGAGATTAATTATACTGCATGTTGGTATTACGGGTAACCAAACAATCATTTTGAAAAGGCACTAATGGTATTACATCTCATATATCTATCTATACAATACAGGTCTTGTTTCAGTTTTATTTAAAATATTACCAGCTATGTATATATCTTTAAGCAAGTTCAATATAAGGATGCTATTGTCATGAATGAACAGGTCAACAGCAATATAATTGTTATTGGTATAATAATAGTAACAGTTTAAAATGTAGGAAATATATGAACGGAAAAATGTAAGTAATTGCAATGGTTGGTTGTTATTATAGTAGTAAATCTTCTTCAAACTTTCTTTCTTTCTTCAAAGTTATTTGAAATCCGTAGTCGTTTTGTTAATGCTTTAGATTGCTCCGTGTTTGGCATTGAATATTTTTGTAGAATATGATGAATGAGGTAATTAAATGTACAGTTTTTAATAATCTCTGAACTAAATTTGGCAATGTGTGTTAACATTGCTTATTTAAAACTACCTAGACTAGGGTAGCTTTAAATACACACATATATATATATATATATATATATATATATATATATATATATATATAGTTTCAAGTAATATGGAACAATACTAGCAACAGGAAGATGTGTAAGCTTAATGAATTTATGATCCGAACTATCATTCCCAAAATGGTCCGCGAGTTTTGTAATAACACATTTTTATAATCATTCACTAATGGAAATGCTATGTAACCTTTGGAGTGTCACAAATTTAAAAATCCAGTTTTGCACCCTAACACCAAACCTTTATTTAAACACTCAACGCCGTTTCAACAACTCTAAGTTTGGTTTACTCATTGATGATGACCACTTAGAGTTGTTGGAAAGGCGTTGAGTGTTTACATAAATGTTTGGTATTAGGGTACAAAACTGTGTTTTTACATCATTTGTTAAATTTTACGTAGGTCTCATAACAAAATTCTTGTTCGGACATTTAATCAATAATAATTTTGTGATATTAGTGAAGCGAAATCTTCTTAACGGCCCGCACTCACTCATATAAAAACCCATGTGTACCAGATTGAAATGCCTTACTTAAAATTGCATTTCTTTTGACATTTCAGATCGAAACCAGACACTACCTCGATCATCAAATATCCATAAAACTCAATTTTCTGTGTAAATAATTTGGTCAAGTGCTAGTTGGACTCGCATACTAAAGGTTCCGTAGCTCCTTCAAAATTCTAATATTCCAGTTTTAGACAAGCTAGGAATGAGTGCATTTTCTTATATTTACCCTAATATCTTTTGAAGGGAGCATTTTAAATTGATAAAAAATATACTTTTATTTTCCACACATAAACTTTTTATTTTCTCTGCTTCATGATTCGCTTCATTTTTATAAAAATACATATATATTTAATTTTCTAATTTGGCCCCCAAAATTAACATTAGAGTTTTATTTTACTCATAAACTTTCAGGGAAGCTTTTTATAATCTACTGTCTGAATTTTAGGCTCTGTACATTGGAAGATGAAGGGGAAAATAGGTCAAGTTTTAAATAATAAATTTTTAAATGTTAGACACATTAGTTAAAAATACAATTAAAATATATTTTTCAAAATTTTAGATAGTGTAGTTTCTAAAGTGGGATGTAAGTCGATATTTAATATTTTTGTTAATATCTTTTAAACAAATGATTTAAAAACATGATATATTTGTAATTCACATAATGAGCTCTTTATTTAATATATTACATGATGCGTTTGAAAATTGAATTTTTATTTTCCGTTTAATTCTATAATTTGTTCCTAAAATTTATATTTGGGTTTCCTACTAATTTTTCATATAAATTTCAAGTGAGCCCCAGTACCCCCAATTATTTTCAAAATTTTAGGTAGTATGGTTGCGGAAATAAAGCGGGAAGTGAGACTTTTTTATATTTTTCGTTAATATCTTGTAAACAATTAATTTAAAAATTTTGAAATATATATTTGTATTACTTATAATGCACCCTTTCATTTAATGTATTGCATGATACATTAAAAAAATATTTTTTTATTTTCCCCTTAATTGTATAATTTGGCCCCTAATATTAATATAAGGGATTTCTTCGTATTTTTCCTGTAAACAAAAAAAAAATAGGTCTTATAGTTTGGTGATAAAAGGGGGAAATGGGTAATGTTTTTAAAAATTTTTGTTAATATATTTTAAAATAATAATTTTAAAAATATGAAAAAAATATATTTGTATTCGTCATAATGAGCCCTTTGATTTGATATATTACATGATACGTTAAAAATAATTTTAATTCTATGTTTTCCATTTAATGCTGTCATTTGCCCCCTAAAATTACTATTACGGGTTTCTCCTTATTTTTCCAGTAATGTTCAGGTCAGGTCCTATATCTCTATATTTTTTTAAATTTTAGGGCCTATAGTTTCGGTGATAAGGTAGGGGGAATGGGTAATTTTTTTATATTTTTGTTAATATTTTTAAAATAATTTATTTTAAAAATATGAAAAAAATATATTTGTTTTCGCCATAATGAGCTCTTTCATTTGATATATTACATTTTTTATATTTTTCACTTAATACTGTAGTTTCCCCACACACCCCAAATTTATATTAGAGGTTTCTCTTTATTTTTCCGGTAAAATTCAGATGAGGATTTTTTTCCCATATTTTACGGCTTATAGTTTCGGAGGTAAGGTGGGGGGAATTCGTTAATTTTGGTATATTTTCGTTAATAACTTTTAACTAATTTTTTTTAAATATGAAAAAAATATATTTGTGTTTCTTCAGAATGGGACCTTTCTTTTGATGTATTACGTGATTTCAATTTTTCTTTTTAAATTTTCATTTAATTCTATGATTTGTCAATTGATGCCAAATTTGAACCTCTTCCGTCCAGTAGTTTAGTAGAAAATTGCTGTAATGTGACAGAAGCAGAAATCTGGAGTGATGTTATAAGGGTACCCGTATATGGTATATACGGAACCCTAAAAACAGGAACTTAGTAATACATTAAGTGTCTGTGTTATAGGAAGTCAATACATTATAGTAAAGTAACAAATATAACATCCAATTAATATACAATACCTGCACACAATTTGCTTTTTGTTCTAATAAACATTATAATTCTCGCTTGAGATGTATTAAATTAAGTACTTGAAATACGTAGGTTCAATTAATTAAAATTTAAAAACTAATATTCACTCTCACTTCCCAGAAACTTTTAAATACATCAAATATACCCAACAGCTGATTCTAATATCACAATAATAACGCAACATAAGCTCTTCGCCGCCTAACTAACTCCTCCTTTTTAAATCAGCATCGAATTCTCTTGTACAATCCAGTGTCAATTTTACAGTTGTCGACTTATTTCGAGATTAATTTTTTGTCCTCTGAGCGATGTATTGGAATGAAACCAGGGCCGGCTTAGGTACATTTCGTAACAATATTAAAAATTAATCATTTTATATTATGACTTCTGAATAATATTTAAGATTAATGTAGGAAATTATTTATCATGGTGTAGTAAAAAATTGAAACGACGGTAATGCAATCGAAAAGCTAAAGCAATTACGAAAATCTCAGATACCCTTACTAAGCAACTGCAAAGGGCTCCAAGTGTCATCCCTGCTCGTTTACTGCTTATATAGGTTCATTCATCTTATTCCACGCGGAATAACACGACTCAATTAATACAAAAAGAATTTAAACTATTAATGCAATGCAACACTGATATTTCTAATATTTGGGACTGACTCAACATAGTAAAAGTAAATTTAAATATATCTATATATAACAGATATCTATAGTTGATTTGTATGGCCATGATATTCCATTTCTGATAACGTGAATTTCGCATTAGGTTTGAATTAGTGTTATGAGTGAATTTTTTTTGGAGTAATTTTTTTTAAACTTAAAACTGGCGTTGGGCAGTAGCTAATTGTAACATTAAAATGAATAGAACGACTAAAATTAGAATGAGAAAATAGTAAAGGCGGCACTTCACTTGGTGTAGCGTATTCGTATATTTGCTATATTTCTCAAAAAACGGCGATGTGTGGAGAGGCTATGCGCTATTTTTGCTTTCTTTGAACAAATAAGTCGAATACCGCTAAGAGCAAATACGCCTTACCGTCCACTTGGTTCACATAGTGGCTTCGAACGTGATCAACTAGTGCTGTTTTTCATGACAAGTGCTGTTTATGGCAAAATGGACTGATCGAACCAAAATGTTATGAAGTTGTTCCTGCCAAATGCATGATTGCATTTGGGACCCCAAACATAGGAGATATAAAAATAAAAACAAAATAAACGATGCATGGATAGAATATTAAAAATAATATGGAACTACCATGCACATTGCGGAAAAAGAGGAAATCTTAGCCATGGTTTTTTAATTACTTCATAGTTATGTAGATATATCATGTAATGATAACAAGAAGCATGGTAAAAATAAACTGATGTTGCTGTCAACGCATCCATGATTACAGTGTCACTGGTTTTCAAACATATTTGTCATTTTTGAGTGTTTTGCGATATTTGTGGATGGCACGTTTGGAATATTTGCGAATACATAAAATATTTGGCGAATATAGCAATACAAAAAAATACACTAAAGCCAAGTAAAATGCCGCTGTAACAAGTAGCAGCATACGTGTTTGAAAATAATATTTTTCCAGATGATACTTATTCGTGGTTATTATCGTGAATACAATGGTGTTATAATTTTCAATAAAGACAAGTTTATCTCTACAAGGTTATATCTCAAGTTAAAAGTTAAAAAAAAGAATTTATATTCTTGCTTCATTAAACATTTGTTGAATTACAGATTGAGTAACATGTAATTGTAACTATTTTAAAAGAAATTATGTCAATTGTATATGAACAATTAAGCGTTCAAAAATTCCAATTAAATTACACGTAATATGTTAAATTACACTTTTGGATCAATACTTAATTCGTAACAAAATAGTGACAATTATTCTAATTCAACTGAAATTTATATCCATTATTTATAATGACACCAAGAAAGGGAAACCGACAAACAAGGGATATAAATAAAGACGGGAAGTATATTTCGTAAGGAGCATTCGTTTTCATCCTTCAGTTCCAAATGAATCCCGCTCTTTCTTATGTATAAAGGTCCGAGAAACTAAACATGTACATGCCAATAGAAAGTTGCCTTAGAATCGTATTTCCATATTATTCAGAGATTTTATTTTAAGATTTTAATAATAGCTTGCATAAGTTTAGGAAGTAATTAGTTATCTGAGTTGTTATAGTATTCTAGATAATTTCAGGAAATTTAAAAAATATTGAAATTTTTAAGCAAAATGATATTGCTTTAATTTCCTTTTCGCTTAAGTTTTATTTCCCCCTCATTAAAAAACTAATCTCATGTCGGCCCTCGTATAATTTAAAACTTTATCACGTTTCTAACTGGAAAGAAGTAAGAAGTAAAAGTTTCAGTATGGCAGTCTATATAGCCGGTTACTGCTCGGCCGCTTTTCTCCCTTGAGGAAGCTGATTATGGAAAGTCGGTTGGCCACAGACATGGCCGTGTGCAAGGGACAAAGAAAAATTTATCCGTACATAGCTTTTTGTAGGAACACAAGAATTTATTTCTTGTTCGTTCGCTTCTTATAGAAAGAAACTCGGACATAATGCTTTATGTTTCCGAAACAGTCTCCGGTTCTGTTGATAATGAGAAAGTTGTTGAACTAAATCTGACAGTGGCGTAATTTTTCCTAAAGATATGTTTTTTTTTCAAATACAAATCATATATTTATTATAATTCGAATTTGTATAAATATTCTTTTGAAAAGCTATTTAGGAATTTACCTCTCACTAAGATGAGGTTATTTATCTTCCGTATCGGTCAGTCAGCACAGAGTAACATAAAATTAAAATTAGGGACTTATCTCATATTTTCAAAAGAGTACACTTTGTAAAATTGTTATGACCAGCTATTCTTAAAAGCGGTTCTAACGGTTTTGATTACTATGAAACTTTCACATTTGGTAGTTTGGATGGAATTGATTCAATGAAGTATTTCAAGGGCATAGTAAATTATGTAGTACACCTGAATGAGTCATTAGCTATAGTTATATATATATATATATATATATATATATATATATATATATATATATATATATATATATATATATGTATTAGACTTCGCGAAAGCAGGAGGATACGAAAATTATGCGAACCGACCTGAAGAGGGCAGATGTGACACTGCCGAAACGTCGTCATTTCACCATCGATCCCGGCAGGGATCAGTTATCAACTACGCGGATGAATTCCCGGAAACCATCTAATACATTTAGTGCCCGCGAGAACTATAAAACAAATATATATATATATATATATATATATATATATATATATATATTACGTAGCAATTAACGGCTAAGAATCTGGATAGAATTTTGGAATTTCCAAAAATAATGGGAAAGTAGCCAATTTTTTATTGTATAAAGGGCACTAAATAAAGTGTACTCTTTTATTATATTATTGAAAGCTTTCGAAATTTATTTATTTCTTCTTCAGTCAATTTTCTGAAAGATTACACAAAATTAAAAATAGTAAAACTTAATCTAGATAAACCAGACTTACAATATCGAGGTTTGAAAATTGTTAAAAAAGGTTCTCATTGCACGTACTGTAGAATGCGTAATGCGTTTTAGACAAACATTACAAACATATATCAACAATTGAATAAAACATTATTGTAACTGGATCACACATCCATTGAGTAAAATTTTTAAGATTAAAACCATCACATTTTAAAAAGTTATGCACAAGCCATTTGTCATATTTAACCAGTGACATGGAACGGAAACAAAAGTCGAGCCTCGGTGTTACAGGACACTAAGATTCTTAGGTCATGGGGTGTAAATACAAAGAACATTGAAGGAATTTGTATAGAGAGAGTGTCCAATGGACTACTGACTCGATGATATATAAAAACACATATACATATACACACACATGTACATATATACAAACATTTAAAACCTAAAAAAAAAAAAAACAGGGGGAGATATAGCTTGTAAAATTACAGTTAATGTTTATGATTTTTGTCCAACTCAAGTAAATTGCAATATATTGTTTTTAGGTTTTTTATGTCTGTTTTTTTATTGATACTATTGTTGTGTCGATGTATGCAAACCATCTCCAGAAACTGTCTTTTGAAGGTATTGGATTCACAAGCTAAAACCCTGGATTGTCAAAGTCAGGTGAGTGGTTATTCTTCAAACAATGTTCAGCCAGAGCACAGCTACACTTGTTGAGGCGTATATCACTTTTATGTGTTGTTAATCTGCTTTTGAGGTTTCTTGATGTTTGGCCTATGTAACTAGACTGACAGTCTTTACAATCCACCTTGTATACTACATTGGTCTTTAAAAGTTTTGGTGTCCTATCTTTGACCTTGCTGAAAATGTGACCAACTGTTTTGAGAGGTTTGTGGGCAAACATGATGTTGCGTTCAGATTTAAAAACCTGTTGTATTCTGTGGGAGATAGTATTTATGTATGGAATTGAGACATAGTTCACCTGGATGTTGGTGACATTCGAACTATTAGATGTGGATGTAGGAGTTCTGGGTCGCCATCCGTCAATAATGGCCCTTTGTGAATTTTGAAAAATCAGTTTACTTAAGAGTTTGTGTGGGTAGGAATTGTCTAAAAGAAGTTGAAAAAGAGTTTTTAAACTTTTGTACCTGAAATTTGGATGGCAAATGTTGCAAATTCTTCTCTTCATGCAATTGACTAGATTTATTTTCATTTTCAGAGGGTGTTGTGAATGGAAGTTAAGAAACCTACCTGAACATGTTGGTTTAATGTACCAGTCTAATTTCAGACTGTTGTCTACGTCTCTAATGACCCTGGTATCTAAAAAAGGTACACTTAAAAACTGGTCTTCCTCTTCAATAGTAAAGTGTAAGAACTCATTGTAGTTATTGAAAATTTGTAACAGTTCAGTTTTGCCAGCAGTAGGAATGCTACAAATGATGTCATCAACATACTTCCTCAAGAAGGGAACCTTAAAGCTTAATTTCGACAGACAGTGTTGGACTAGGTCATCCATGATAAATTGTGAGATTATAGGTGATAGTTTTGATCCCATTGGGGAACCGAACACCTGTTTGTAGTATGTTCCATTGTACGAGAATACCGTCGAATCAAAAACGAATTTAATGAGTTTGAAAAAGTTGGATTTATTTATTTTTGTGTGGGATGAAATGGTATCCCAATGTGCTTCCAAACTGTTCAAAACTAAGTCCAACGAAATATTGGTGAACAATGATTCTACATCTAAACTTACAATGATATGGCCTGGAGGTAAGATAAAATTGTTATATAATTCAGCAAAGGTAGCTGAGTCCTCAATGTAGTATTGGTTATTTTTGTCATATGCTTTGTTTAGAATGTCTACCAACAGACTGGCAATTCCAGAGACAGGAGAGTTTATTGACGAAACAATGGGACGTAAGCATAGTGTAGGTTTGTGAATCTTTGGGAGGGCATAAAATTTGGCACATACCGAATTGTACACAGAATAGGTTTTGGCAATTCTTTCATCAATTTCTCCATTAATTTTTAATTCGGAGATCAATTTTGACGCTTTTTGTTGGATTGTTGATGTGGGATCTCTATTGATGATCTTATAATACCTTTCATCCCTCAATAGTTCAATGGAAAGAGAAGAGTAAGTATCTCTGTCGATAATGGTTGTAACATTGCCTTTGTCTGAATTCATGACTAGGAGATGTGGATTGTCCTTAAAGAAACGTCTAGTAACCTCAAATAAATTGTTCAAATGATTATATCTGGGTGAATTATGATTAAAATGATTTGTGAGAATGTTGGTTATTCGGGAAGCATAAATATCATGTGAACTTTTATTCTGTACAAACTGTAATGCCCATTCAATGTCTGCTAAAAATTTTGGAATAGAAATGTCTGAGGATGTGGGCGAGATACAAAATTTGGGGCCCAAAGAATATTGAGATTAGTATTGTCAATGCAACTATCTCCAGGTTAGTAACTATTATCAATGAATTACAACAATCAGTTAGAGCTGTGCTACCTAAGTTTGTAGTTGATGAATTTTCCAGAAGACTCACAGTCAGTTACAATAGAACCTTCTACAAAATTAGAACTGCTAACATCAAAAAATTTAACAATCTTAGTAATCAAAAGTACCATTTCCCTATCAACATTAAAGAGGGTTGGTTTAAGAACCTATCTAACACTCCAATTCCTGAAGATGTGATCAACCTGTTGTCTTTGGGCCCCAAATTTTGTATCTCGCCCACATCCTCAGACATTTCTATTCCAAATTTTTAGCAGACATTGAATGGGCATTACAGTTTGTACATAATAAAAGTTCACATGATATTTATGCTTCCCGAATAACCAACATTCTCACAAATCATTTTAATCATAATTCACCCAGATATAATCATTTGAACAATTTATTTGAGGTTACTAGACGTTTCTTTAAGGACAATCCACATCTCCTAGTCATGAATTCAGACAAAGGCAATGTTACAACCATTATCGACAGAGATACTTACTCTTCTCTTTCCATTGAACTATTGAGGGATGAAAGGTATTATAAGATCATCAATAGAGATCCCACATCAACAATCCAACAAAAAGCGTCAAAATTGATCTCCGAATTAAAAATTAATGGAGAAATTGATGAAAGAATTGCCAAACCCTATTCTGTGTACAATTCGGTATGTGCCAAATTTTATGCCCTCCCAAAGATTCACAAACCTACACTATGCTTACGTCCCATTGTTTCGTCAATAAACTCTCCTGTCTCTGGAATTGCCAGTCTGTTGGTAGACATTCTAAACAAAGCATATGACAAAAATAACCAATACTACATTGAGGACTCAGCTACCTTTGCTGAATTATATAACAATTTTATCTTACCTCCAGGCCATATCATTGTAAGTTTAGATGTAGAATCATTGTTCACCAATATTTCGTTGGACTTAGTTTTGAACAGTTTGGAAGCACATTGGGATACCATCTCATCCCACACAAAAATAAATAAATCCAACTTTTTCAAACTCATTAAATTCGTTTTTGATTCGACGGTTTTCTCGTACAATGGAACATACTACAAACAGGTGTTCGGTTCCCCAATGGGATCAAAACTATCACCTATAATCTCACAATTTATCATGGATGACCTAGTCCAACACTGTCTGTCGAAATTAAGCTTTAAGGTTCCCTTCTTGAGGAAGTATGTTGATGACATCATTTGTAGCATTCCTACTGCTGGCAAAACTAAACTGTTACAAATTTTCAATAACTACAATGAGTTCTTACACTTTACTATTGAAGAGGAAGACCAGTTTTTAAGTGTACCTTTTTTAGATACCAGAGTCATTAGAGACGTAGACAACAGTCTGAAATTAGACTGGTACATTAAACCAACATGTTCAGGTAGGTTTCTTAACTTCCATTCACAACACCCTCTGAAAATGAAAATAAATCTAGTCAATTGCATGAAGAGAAGAATTTGCAACATTTGCCATCCAAATTTCAGGTACAAAAGTTTAAAAACTCTTTTTCAACTTCTTTTAGACAATTCCTACCCACACAAACTCTTAAGTAAACTGATTTTTCAAAATTCACAAAGGGCCATTATTAACGGATGGCGACCCAGAACTCCTACATCCACATCTAATAGTTCGAATGTCACCAACATCCAGGTGAACTATGTCTCAATTCCATACATAAATACTATCTCCCACAGAATACAACAAGTTTTTAAATCTGAACGCAACATCATGTTTGCCCACAAACCTCTCAAAACAGTTGGTCACATTTTCAGCAAGGTCAAAGATAGGACACCAAAACTTTTAAAGACCAATGTAGTATACAAGGTGGATTGTAAAGACTGTCAGTCTAGTTACATAGGCCAAACATCAAGAAACCTCAAAAGCAGATTAACAACACATAAAAGTGATATACGCCTCAACAAGTGTAGCTGTGCTCTGGCTGAACATTGTTTGAAGAATAACCACTCACCTGACTTTGACAATCCAGGGGTTTTAGCTTGTGAATCCAATACCTTCAAAAGACAGTTTCTGGAGATGGTTTGCATACATCGACACAACAATAGTATCAATAAAAAAACAGACATAAAAAACCTAAAAACAATATATTGCAATTTACTTGAGTTGGACAAAAATCATAAACATTAACTGTAATTTTACAAGCTATATCTCCCCCTGTTTTTTTTTTTTTTTTTTTAGGTTTTAAATGTTTGTATATATGTACATGTGTGTGTATATGTATATGTGTTTTTATATATCATCGAGTCAGTAGTCCATTGGACACTCTCTCTATACAAATTCCTTCAATGTTCTTTGTATTTACACCCCATGACCTAAGAATCTTAGTGTCCTGTAACACCGAGGCTCGACTTTTGTTTCCGTTCCATGTCACTGGTTAAATATGACAAATGGCTTGTGCATAACTTTTTAAAATGTGATGGTTTTAATCTTAAAAATTTTACTCAATGGATGTGTGATCCAGTTACAATAATGTTTTATTCAATTGTTGATATATGTTTGTAATGTTTGTCTAAAACGCATTACGCATTCTACAGTACGTGCAATGAGAACCTTTTTTAACAATTTTCAAACCTCGATATTGTAAGTCTGGTTTATCTAGATTAAGTTTTACTATTTTTAATTTTGTGTAATCTTTCAGAAAATTGACTGAAGAAGAAATAAATAAATTTCGAAAGCTTTCAATAATATAATAAAAGAGTACACTTTATTTAGTGCCCTTTATACAATAAAAAATTGGCTACTTTCCCATTATTTTTGGAAATTCCAAAATTCTATATATATATATATATATATATATATATATATATATATATATATATATATATTATAATGGTTTGTACTGATGTGGATTGTGCTATCCACGTTGGGTGCCAATTTATAATGGTTTGACAAATGGGCTTTCTACATTCGATGCCAATATACTTTGGTTTGGCTGAGCTTTACACGTTGTGGGCTAATTTATTATGGTTCTCCAATTATTTTATTTTAAAATTGAATTTATTTATTTATTTATTGGTATAATTTGCTCTGTTACTTGTGTTTAATTGTAAATGTATTTTGTTTACTTTACTTTTTTATTGTTTTATTAATTTAATTTTCAATTTAAATTTATTACAAATGTGAGAGAATAACTTAATTGTTATTATTAGTTCAAAATTTACAAATTTATTTGTGTTATGGGTTCAAAAGGGTTTTATTATCATTTTAAAATAATCATCCGGCTAATGGTTTGGAAAGACAGGCTTTGTGTTTTTGTTTATTAACTTTAAACAAATCTAAAATCAACATTTTTAACTCAAAACTTATATTCATCTAATTCAAATCATCAAATCATTTAACTTTATGCATTCATGGTACTTACATTTATTTGCTAAATTTTTTTTTATAATTGACTTTCAAATGATTATTTTTTAATTCACTTGGTACTTTTTCTCTTTTATTTAATATTATTTTAATTGGATTTTTTTCTTTAACTATTGTTTATTGAATTTCATTTTTTACTTTTGTTTAAAAAACAATTCACTTTTTATAAAAATAATTACTATATACTTTATTCATATTATTTTTTAAAAAAATCAACAAATCTCTCATTTATTTATATTGAATCATTTCCTTAAGTATTATTGATAAGAATTCTTTTTTTGAAATCAACTAACTAATATTAGTAACTAATTAAACCTACATAAACATTAATCATATTTTTCAAAATCAATATACTCAAATCAACAATTACAAAAATTCATTTACCTTAATTACTTTGGTTTATAGTCTCTCTTTATTTGGCATTGTTTTTTTACTGTTGTCCATTTTTTCTAATCTCCATTGTTTATTTATATCAACCATTTGTTTACACTATAGTTTTTAAATTCCTTTTTTTTTATTTTACAAGTTTCAAATTGCATTTTTCCATTTCTCTAATTTACAGTTTCCTTTTTATCATTTGGAAATTATGTATTCCTTCGTTTCAGAAGACTGTTTTCACTTCACTTTAATTTGTAAAATTCGCCAAATTGGACCTAACCTAACCTTTATTTTAGTTTATGATATCTGTAAAACATCACTTTACTATTATTAACAACATTACATGGCAACTTGATTTTAACAAGAAAATATCAGATAAAACGATATGTCGTCCACGACTGAAAAATGCAGACTCTCTCGATTTTTGCGTGTAGCTTCTAGTTACTCGAATACACATTGTGTGTGTGTATGAAGAAGTATTCATCCGGGAGTACATCCGTTCGTTAGTTTGATTCATGTTTGGATCTTGCAGACTATTACCTGACAACGCATTGATAATGCCAAGTGAGATCTGGGCGAAAGGTAGCCCCCGGACTTGTGCCACAAGTTTTTGTTAATTGAAAAAACCTGGCTTGGCGGGGAATCGATCATTCCATACCGACTCAAATCATTGTATTAAGGTCCAATATTTATACTATTGTGTGAGTCGAAGGACTTTCCCACTAAGTCACCGGAGGGGTGGCTATGAGATGACATGACCTTAGCCACAAGGAGACGAAACCATGGAAATACCTCAAAATATTTTTTTTGTATTAGAAGCACCAGTCAAAACAGAAGGCACTTAGCTGACATAAAATAAATAATATGGTCTTCACTACTGAAAGGGGTATAACTTTTCTCCTATCTCCGCCTATCGCTGAAAACAGAATTGACCTTTATAATGGGCGCTCGAGGGTACCTGTTGAAATAAATAAACGTACATACTTGTTTTGAACATCAAGACAAGAGTCATCAATAAGCGGTCATAAGAAATCACTGCAAAACAATTTCATATAAGTTGCGGTAGGTAGAAGGACTAAGCACCCATTGATTTCGAAACATTATTAGGGTGATGAATCACAATTAAAGATCTCCCTAACATGTTTAATATCCTATTCAAATGCAACCAACCATTCAGCACATTTTACATTAATATAATTGTCGTGTCTAAGAAACAAGGACTTGTGAGGGCTTATAGAAAGTCTCATACAATTCTTTCTTAAATTAGTGGAAATACCAAAATGACGTTTTAAGAACATGGTATGCTAAGTGTTTGCTACTTATGAGTCGACAGGATTTTAGAAGGTAAAATTTACGTCTCCAAAATATTTTACAATTAATTTAATTTTAATTTCTTTCAATATGACGACGAAAATTTGGAAATTTGGTCAACAAGTTTTTACGTTTTGGACGTTTACAGTATATGATTAAAATCAACACCTAGTACTTTCTGAGACAAATTTACTCCGCAAGATTGGGCGTTTACAAACTATCGAGCGAATTGGAAAAAACGTATTATTATATAGTGTGGGTGCAAAATTCACAAATATTAACTTTCAGTATCTATTTTTATCAACAAATAAAGTTTCTGACAAAACACAATCAGTAATACTATTAGCTGGTATGGAAGACGCTGCTTCAAAACCGAACTGACTCCCATGAAGTAGTCGCCCTTATACACAAAATTCAATCGTACGAAGAATTTTCCAGTCTTTTCGGGAGCCAGTTTAGTTAGTATTCCAAATCGGCATCACTTCAACCTCAGTGTGTTGACACTAATCGAAATTTTGGGTACGACCTTTGTTAATAGTTTTTATCTCATTTCCGCAATGTTCTCATCGGAATAGTTAATTCAGAAGGTTTCGTTTTTTGCCAGCGTTAAATGAATTTTGTAACAATATTAAAACCGTAATTCTTCGGTTCCTTCGTGGAGAAGAATAGTACTGTGCAAGTACTAGAAATACATTAGATTGCCCAAATTTTGTACAATAAAACAGACCTAATAACCTCCAAGAATAGCAGCCTAAATAGGTAGGTTTTGTAAACATTTATTTAGTTACGCCGAAAACAATTTTCATCTGTTTATCAGTTTTAGTTCATGAGGTAATTTTAATTCACCCACTTAAAGGGACTGCAAACTTTCATTTGCAAATTTCTTGGTCTCTAAGGCATTTTATGAAAAAAAAAATCTCTCCATAACGAACTTCGGGATGTTTTGTAATATTCAAGAGATTTTGTCTTTAAGAAAACAGCAATTTAATTTTGGCAATAAATAATTCGTTGTATATTTGTTTGCACACCCTACATTCGAAATGTCATGTAGGGTCAATTAGGATATTAGTAAACATGGAGTAACTGTAAACTCTTTATTATAAGTAATAGATTTCATTGGTATTGTGGAAAACACTTTCAAACGCTAGTTGTACAGCACTGCGTAAACTATTCCACATGTTGATCTCTAAGTTTTAGTGGATGTGATATTGTGATGCCTTGCATTTATTTTTGATTCTCGTTCTTGAAGAGTGATCTTCAGCTGTTTATTTACAACTGGGAAATTATAGGTAAGCTGAGTTTCAAATTCGTGTTTGGTCTTTGTAAGTATTTTTTTTTATTTATCAGCTAAAATAGTTTGCAATTTGGTAAGAAAGAGACCAGTTCTCCAGGTGAAGAGGGAATACCTTTGTATTGGGGACAGATTCTACAACTTGGCATTTGTTTACTCTCTTCGAAGTGTCATTCTTTTGTACGCAAGAACCTTCATCAGTTACGCTTCCCACAATTGAATGTCCTCTCGAACACTTCTTTATGTATTTCGTTAAATTTGAAGACGCGAGATGTAAAGACCGACATCTAGGATTTTCGGGGAAATTACATGGAACGGCTCCAGATTTGGAACCTCTATGTGCTAGTTTCCCCGAAAATACTAGATGTAGGTCTTTACATCTCGCGTCTTCAAATTTGGCATTTGTTGCTCCAAATGGATGATCTTTACCTGAATTTATGGTATATAAAAGGGCCACTGTCCAAGTTAGTTTGTTCTTCCAATGCTCCTATCCCGGTACAATATACGGAACGTCACAAAACAGATGACTAGGGGAGCCTCACTTCTACCAGTCGTTTAATTGAATCTTATGGAAAAACTTAAGAGAAATGTTTAAAGTCACTAAAAAAACTGCACTTTTACTATTTGAAGGCCATAGCTGTCCTGTCAGTGTTCCAATAAAAGAAGCGACAGTTCAACACAATGTAGAATCATTAAAATTTCCTAATGGTTAAAATATAACTGTTATGCAAATGCATGTTTGGTACAGTTAAAATGAAATGAACGTTGATGTATTTTGATACAAATTAACTCCAAAAATATTAAAAGTATCAGAATGCACTTATTTGAAACAACCCGCTACACAGCGTGGTTAGGTGATAAGGAGTATTGTCGTTGATTTCGAATAATATTCTTATGCTATCAACTATATGTACATCAACAAATGATCATATTTACCTTCAACCAACGAAATGATTAATCTATTGTTTCAAAAATATGTATGACAATGATACGGAAATGTTGACAGCTCCTAACGAAATATTGCCTTAAGTGGTTCCTCTCTTGACAAACTTTACTTATGGGGAAGTAATGACAAGTTCGAAAGTTTTAAAATGTATTCCGTAACCTGTAGAGCAATAAAACAAAAGTAGAACATGTCGGTAACAAAACAAAGTGAAGAAGTCTACTCAAATGTCAAAGATACGAGTAAAATGAGAGATTCAGATACCTAAAAAGACCATTTTGTGTGAGGATCCGGAAAGTTGTGGGGAAAACTCTGTTGGTTTGATTAAAGATAGTTCATAAGAAGATGAGTTAACATTTATTATTTCAAAACCAGTGGAATACAAAGAACTTCAATGAGAAGATATCAAGAAAGATTGTTTACTTTTCGCGAAATTGTAGGACGGGTAAGGAACGAAAGTAACGACAAATACTTGTGTGCTGTTAAAATGATGAAGACATCTGTGTTGTTGAATTAAGAGCTCTGAAAAAAAAATTTCTGATTTCTATATTCACGAACTTGTAGAATCTTATATAAAAATGGACATGATAGAAACTATTAGTCCACACCCAGTGGAAAAATTCATAAAACGGAAAATGGCAAAATTCATTAAACGGAAAACTGAATATTCGTTGACAAGAGTGGTGTAAAAAATATTACCAAATAAATAATATAGATTTTATTTTTAATTTGTGATTAAATATAAAACTGTATAAGCCCTTTTAGTTTCTTATTTCAAAAACATTTAATCCACGAGTTCCCTACAAACTCATATCCTGCGAAATTGTTGGGGGTTTATTATTACCCCTTCTAGACATTTGTATCAATAAATATAACCGAATTTATATGATTGCAATTATCCCATAATAATAGGTAAAAACTTCATTGGGGGAAATGTAACCGTTATTTCATTTTTCTTAATATTTTAAGTTAATTATAAATATATAGATGCAAATTATTACAAAGAATTACCCACTCCAAAAAAAAAAAAACAATTATGCGGGCACTACAATCTTAGATATCGACGCATAAACTTGATTATTTAAATTTCAGATAAATTTTTAGAATTCACATAAAAATACAATTTAGATGCGTTTTGGACTCTGAAATATATTTTGATCAAGTCAACATAATAAACATTACCAAAAAGTCATCCCATATGTCAAACTGGCTGAATGAAGATTAAAATATACCACATAAGACGTTGCTAAATATTCATTTTCTAATAGTTTAATATATAATTGGGGATGCATGAGTTGTGGTGGTACGTCTACATTCTAACGGTATAACTAGGGCTTTAATTTATTGAATTTTCTGAAATTTAAAATCAAATTAGACTATAACTTTAGTATCGAAATAATGTAATTCTAAAAAATAATTACAACATCTGGAAGGAAATGAACTTCTTTTCTAAAGAACTTCGGGATTCTCTGGTTATCTATAAGCTGCAAATTGGTGGTAATTTCCGGGAAACGCTATATATTCTGCTGGAGCCTCGGCCTTTGCCAAGACTTAGGCAAGTTCCGCATCCTTCTTATAGAGCAAAAACCAACTGATTGGAACTAGTTGAATTAAATCTCCTTCTTAAAGTAAGCGGCTTTGGTAAAGGCAGTTTCAGTAATGACATGTATGTTGGTTTATAAAGCGGTTTAAAAGGTAACATTTAAACTGAAGTTTTTTATGTTTTACTCTAATTGCTTTGCTTTAATTATAAATCTTGGTTGATATACTGAGTTTGAATATTCCACCACATGTGACCTACAAAATAATGAAGAATTTAAAATAACACAGTCTTCATCATAAGTTAGAATGAAGTATTAGGTTTTAGTAATGTATCTATCAACAAACCTTTAAGAAGAATTGATTTTCCTATTTCCATAAATCATATATTCTTTGACAAGATATAATTATTCAAAGAAAGCATCTGTTTCATTGATATTTTTTATAGATTTCTGATAATTTATCCATCTATAACAAATAATGATTGTTGTAAAAAAACGATGTTTACATTTTCGGTAGTTTATTACATTATTGGAACACTTTTATAGTAATATTAATAACGAAAATACGTTTTTTTTCTTTAAACAATTTATGTTTTACCCAATTACAGTTATTTTCATTTTGTCATTGCTCCGCGCAATAACTAAACCTAGCTATCGTGAAAGCAGGCAGCTTGCCTAGTGCAATATGATGGCAATGCGTTATCAGTTTTGTGCGTGAGTCAACAAAAAGGATAGATATTATCAAAGGAGTCATCCTTAGAAACACCCAGAAGCGAAAGGAGTTAAGTTACAAAGTCTTAGCATGATGCCGTTCTTCAATTCGAGTAGCTCCTTGACTAGATCGTACAATTTCTCGACGAAATAGACAGAACTTCTGCATCATTATTGAATAGTAAATGTTCTGTCTTACCTTTGTCGGTAACAGCTCCTGTACTTGAAGTTGCTATATCCTTTCACAGCAACTTCAGACCGTTGCTTTAGAACTTAACCTGTGTTATGTAATGGTAGAAAGTGTTGTAGGAACATTAAAAAACTAAAAAAGAAATTTTTCGAGAGGTATTGTAGAATAACGTAACGTTTAACTCATCGCTCATTATAAAAGCATCTGACGCTAAGGATTATTACCGGTAAATATTAGCATGAAGGTGCAAGAATCGAATTTATTGCCTGTTCTCCTTAAGCAACAATTGCGTTTCTAGTGTTTGCACAATAATTAAATGAGTTGGTAGAATAATTAAGTTGATAGATGTTTGATTTTGAATGTAAGTACACAGGTTTTTTGTTTAATGCCATATAACATATTTCGTTAATATGTTTTTTTGAGTTACACCACATCATATCGTATTTTTTTAGATTAAATGAATTCCTCCCATTCATCGACTCTGTCTTGGAACACTTGACGAAAGGAACCTTGGAGTAATAGGGAATATCTTCCCCAAACAGCAGCTCAAACGCGTCAAGAGACAATGAGTGTTTCCCAAATATAAAAATTCTCCTTGCAAATTTTGACTACCTTACCAGTAACCACTTGTAGTGAAGAGTGCAGTTTATTTTCGCTTAAACCAATGAAAACATACCTTCGTATGACAATGACCGTAGACAAGTTATCCGGTGTGGCTTCCATATGCATTCGCTGTGGCCCCGCAAACTAAAATCCTGGATCCGCTACTGCTCCCAACATATTAGTAGCAGAATGTAATACTATGAAAACATCGAATATTTTTGCCTTTGTAAACATTTGTTTAGATGATTTTTTTAGAAAATTATACATGAAATTATCAATCAACATTTTCTGCAATAGATGTAGATCTGTTATATTTAATAGAATTAAAAAATAAATTATTAAAAATATTAATTTCATAAAGTTGCCGTGTTTCTAGAGGATGAGTTTTTATAAACCAATTTTTTCAATATGTGACAAAATAAATAAATTGTTATTTCTGTAATGATGTTTAATAAAGTTTTCGTGTCATTTTGAATATGTGTAAGTGAAAAATAAAGAAAAATGTATCAAAATTTTGTTTGGTATATGGCAAAAACATGTTGTTGTGCTTATTACATAACTTACATCTTAGAGTATAGTCGGATTTGACTTAACTGGAAAAATTTCCTTAGGCTTCTCTCCCCTTTAGCGGACTAAATTGTAATTTGACATTTTCGGTGGGACTAGCAATATACTTCAATATTTTAGTAGGACAAATATTGAAGTGAATAAGTTTTATTACGAAAAAAAGCGCACAAGAATGGTAAAATAACCTTTCAAATTTTTAATCCAATTATCTTTCTTATAAATTAAGTCGAAATTAAAATATGACAATAAAAAATACCATTGCCTATCTTGAACTAATCTTTTTCACTCGTTCAATGCATCATTGAACAGAACAAATGTTACAAACTTTTACTCCCAGACAAATTCTTTATGCCATTTTACTCAAGTTGGCCAGCTTTAAATCGATATCAATGCAGGGAACTAAATTCTGAAACAATCCCTTTACTTAATGAAACACCCACACGAGTTGCATACGTCATCCGCATAACTAAACATTTTCAGTCATTTGAAGTTGAAAGCGGTCGATAGAACATGACCTAACAAATGTTGGAAATAACTCGTAACATTTTACATAAGAAATAGGACTTTTGCACTGAAATTAATATAACTACTGTTTCATGCACAATTTTTTTATGCTGCAAATTCATCATACCTAAATCAAAATAAAAAATCGTTTCAGTCAGGAATATACAGAGTATTAAATTTTGTCAATACATTAGGCCGTGTTGGAAAAAATTGACAGTAAATATTTTCATTTAAATTTGTTTTCTGAAACCATTGACTAACAAAAGAATACTTTTAAATAAATAATAGCCCGAACCCGAAAATTTACGTGTCTTTGATTTTTGATATTTTTTATCGATGGTCATGCTAACTTTATATATAAAGTTAGCATGACCAGTGCTCATTTTCAATTATCCCCCACACTAGAATGACTAAGTATGTTCTGAAAATTAGCTGTAAATTTGCCGTGAAGGAAAAAATTGCAGCTACAAGTTTTTTATTTTTTTTATCTATTCTAACTTTATATATTGTAGTAGATGGGGTGGAGTCAATCTACACAAATTCACTTTTTTATAAAACAAAAATGACTAATGCTATCAAAACAGCTGTTCATTTCTCTCGCTGTCGATTCATTGCATACAGGTCTACACTGAAAACTACTATACTATCCACATATGACATTTAATAGGTAGCGTGGACAATACGGAATCCGAAAGTTACTTCTGATTGGCCACAGTGAATGTCTATTCCGTTCAGGAATCCTGTCAAATTTCTTTCATTTCATCTCAGAAATATCTAGGGACACCAGATGCGAATGTAAAGAAATAACTAAATCTGCCAGCTAAACAGAAGGACCTGGGCTGCCAATGGGTAGGCTGAGAAACAGGGAACCGCTGCCTACTCGATGAACGGACTATTTGAAAATGATATGCTCAAATTGGAATCAAGATTTTTATAACCCAGCAAAATGATTTAGGTTTAGGAGATGCACTATTTCCAAATTCATAAGAATATTCACATTTATTTGGCAGGAAATATTTCAAAACGCTACATACTCCTTAATCAAGAATTTTCCAGAAATGTTAGAAATTTGTAATATTATTCTGGCAACAGAAATATTGTTTTATCTTCTGAAACTTTTTGGAATTTCTTAGGATACACAAAAATTGCTGAAAAACTTCTTGGAAAGTCTTTATAATTTTATATTTTAGAATCTGTCAGTAACGTCTGAGTTGTTTTGGAATGTCTTAGATTTTCCAACACCACTTTCATAAAGTTATTTAAGATATTTAGAAATTTCTAGAAAATATTGTTCGAAATTTACCCAAAGCCGACCCTGTTTCATTTCAGTACCACAACAATCGCTTTTGAGATAAAAAAATGGTTCTCGAAATGACTCGACAGCTGTAGGAGTGATTACTGATTTTACTAGAGAATTCGACTCTGATTTTAAAAGGAGGACCCATCCTCGCAGCATTTAGTTGGTGGAGCGAAGAACTTATATGTAAAATTGTTGTTGTGATATTTGAATCAGCTGTTGTATATTCGATGTAAATAAAAGTTCTAGAAAAGTGAAAGTGAATATTAGTTTTATAATTTTAAATTGAACCCACGGACTATATGGCAATTGGGTGACCAGAAGTGAAGGATTAAGTGCAGTTAAAGTCGTAATTTGATTTATGGAAACTCGTAGCATGGAAACGATGGACGTAACTACCAAAAAAATAGTCAACCAGGTTACGGAGGGACTAGACGAAAAAATTGCACAGATTCTAGGAAAACGTGACAAGAAGGAAAAACAACATCAGGAAGAAATTCAACAAAGATTAGTAAAATCTTTTGATGAAAAACGTAAAATAGAAATAGAAAATCTTGTCAATACGACAAAAAGCGGACAACAAAATACCGTCTTGTCACTACGATGAAAAGTGAACAACATAATTTAATTGAAGGCTTATTCTCGAAATTTGTAGAAAAACAAATCAAACTGAATCGAGATGAATTTAAAATAACTGAACAAAAAGACAAATCAATTCAACAACTAATGCAAATAGCAAGACAATTTAATGCAGTTAATGAAAGAATGCAGGTAAAAGAGATTGAAATTAAGACCATAAAAAATACCGTGGACAGTAGATCAATTCAAAACACAGTTCAAGACCAAACCAGTGCCATCCAAGACAAGATAGAAACAGAAATTTAAAAAATGCAACAGGACTTACAGCGAGGAAAATACCAGAACACCGTGAGTACTAAACGTTCCTTTAGTAAACCACCCACATTCGACGGCAACTCATCTTGGCCCATGTATAAACGGCAATTTGAGGCCGTAGCTACAGCTAATGGATGGGATAATCAAGCAAATCTACTTCTCTGGTAATTTCGTTAGGAGGTCCGGCCCTAGAACTCATCCAAAGCATTCCAGTCGAGGAGCAAGGCAATTTCGACAAGATCATCGCCATCCTGGATAAGCAATACGACAACCAATCCTCGAGTCAGGTATACCAAGTCCAACTGAGTGGAAAAACTCAAAAATCCGGTGAAAACTGCCAGACGAAACGAAAGACCAGTTGGCCACACAGAGTTTCATAAACGAGATCAGAGATGTGGAAGTACAGAGAATTTTAAGACTGAGTGGCGTCAAGAAGTGTAATGAAGCTCTACTTCGGGCTTTGGAAGTAGAGGCCGTCATGAACATGTCCAAGCCGATGGTCCAATCAGTTTCCTTCAACCAGGAAGAGTCAGAGTCACCATTTCAAGCGCTGCTTGCTGGCCTGAACAAAATATTAGAACGGTCACAAAGAACTGGCACCAGAGGGGCATGTTACCCCTGCGGACGGACAGGACACTTCCAACGTGACTGCCGAGTAAGGCTACTGGAACGATCACCAACCAGGGAAACTCCAACCTGTCAGCATAAGGGGGCGAATGCTGACTCACCCACCACCAGCCCCCAGGACAGTATCCATCCGGGAATTTTGCCGAGATAGCGGCAGCCTAGTCGTCAGGGGCACCATCAATGTCAGAGCAATTACCATCACCATTGACACCGGGGCCGCTGTGTCCATTGCCAAGTCCAGGGTCTTGAGAGCATCGAAAATTCGGCCAGTTACCAATAACATCCAGCTCAGAACAGTCACCGGCGAGTCCATGTCAATACAGGGTGAGGCAGATGTTGTGCTACAGATAGGGGACAACATGATCCGGCATAGGGTCCTGGTAGCGAATATTGAGGACGATTTTATACTGGGAATGGACCTACTTAGCCAGCATGGATTTATGTTCGACCCGAGATATGATGTTCGTCGGTTCCTAAATGAGGAATTTGTATTGACACGGCCCGTCAACAGTACAGTCACCTCCATAAAAAGTGTGGCAAAGTCTTCAGCTAGAATTCCCCGTCGAACGGAACAGATTATTCATGGGCAGCTAGACAGCAATCCTGGGAGCTGCGTTGGAATGGTGGAGCCCGTACACTCAGCTCATGACTACTTCGTTGGACGGGCTATAGTTAAAATCGGACGAGATATACCAATCAGAGTCCTGAATTTGTCCAACAAGACATAAGAATTGCCAAGGTCAAGAGGTAGCTTGTTTCGAGCCAGTAGAGACTATCATCAATTGTGAAGAAGAGTACCAGACGTCGGGAAAGGAGACAGGGCCCAGTAAAGAGTCCCTACAACAGTTTGCTGACCATTTGACACACCTGACACCAGAGAACCAGAAGAAAGCCAATTTATCACAAAGCACTGGCAAATTTTTATTACAGTCAAGATGGAACCACCGGTCGAACCAACATCAACGATGTAAATAAAAGTTCTAGAAAAGTGAAAGTGAATATTAGTTTTATAATTTTAAATTGAACCCACGGACTATATGGCAATATTATAGAACGTTGAACTTGTATATATAAAATTAGCATGACCATCGATAAAAAACTAAAAACTTGTAGCGGCAATTTTTTTGTAAATTTACGGATATCTTTTAACGTATGCCTAATCATTCGGAAGTCGATTTTTAACGAAAATGAGCGATGGTCGTGCTGTATTTACATATAAAGTTAGCATGACCACCGATAAAAAACAAGAAAATCAAAGCGGCGAATGTTTTTTATTCACGGCACCTTTACGGGGAATTTACAGTAAATTGATAAGGTAACTATTATGAAATGGTTGCTCTAACTTAACGCCAGTAAAAAATTGATCAAGCTGAACACCAGCTTCATTGCCGGCAGGTAGCCTACGACGTAAGGGTTCTCCCGCCCCGTAACAAATATGAGGGTTTTCTTGAATGAAATAAAAAAAATACTGGATTTATATCAAGCAAGCGAGATTGCTAACCAATAGCACTACTTACGAAGTATTAGCAACTCAAACAGTACTGGAAAATTTGTAGGTTGCATCAACATTTTTCAAACAAACTATGCGGAACATGTTAATGGGGCACAATTTGGGAACGTCCGAAAAATTATGATACTGATAGTTTGCTGAAATATTAAATATTTTTAAATACTTAATTGGTTTATCCTAAGAAACTAAGTATAAAAGCTATTGTAAATAGTGTAATATGTAAATGCTATAAACACTCTAATTCTTCAATAAGCACTCAGATGATAACTCAAATTAGTTCGTCTATCACGACATCCCCACTAAATTATTTCTAACCTATGACAAAATATATTAGATTGTGACTTTACATCTTTGGTTTAATTTTTCAATTTGGAAATTTGAACCAGTTTTTAATATAGACTCGGTAACAGGAAAATACATTTATGCCATATATTGAAAATATGGTATCCAAACCATTCAAGCAAGTCAGAAAGCAGAGGAGAAAGATTCTGGAGGTTTTGTAATCGAATATAAATTTAACCTTTCATATAAGATTTGATTGTGGAATATGTGTTTTTTATTGAGACTCAAAAGAGAAACAGCTTGGGACCATAAGAGAAAAGTTTTTTGTGGCTTCATTACAATGTTCGTGTAATTACCACGAAGTTGGTAAAGTAAGCTGAAGAAATCATGAAGTATGATGGTGAAATTTTGGTGCAGGCACGAATCGACGAATTTTTATATTTTTCTACCGCTGTTGCTAGAGCTTGCTTTGTATGTATTAGAGATTTGACCTACGTTCTGGAGATAATTTAGTGTAGATTATCGCAGGCAGAAATTCTTGGCAATCGATGAGTAATTCATCCTCTTACTGAAACAACCGGCTCAACTTTCATCATCTAAACTTACAAGATGATGTTATGTTTCACGTTACATAGATTTTATGATTTCGTATATTGGTTCAATGAAGATACAAAGAGTTAAGACTGTTACCTGGTGATTTCTGTACACTGATACGTCTTAGAGAAACTCATATCTTTTGTATGTTGATTATTGCATAATGGTGCAGTCATTTGGCATCTTGTATTCTTCATGAATCCCAAAGAAAGCTTTATCTTTGTATTTTTGATATTTCAGCTACCCACAGTAGCGTCACTAATGTCACCACAATAAAACGAAAAAATATTTGCTTGTTTATACTTCCGTTATTATTCATGACATATCTTCGTTAAAAACATTTTTGAATGTTATTATCTGCTCCAAAAGGTAATTTTTATTGTTAAATTTACAGAAACTATGTTACGACAATATTCGGCTATAACTATGACTGACAATGTAGTAAGGCAATTTCGTAAAATTGCCCGGATTACTGGTTGTCTGTACAGAGATTCTTCCTCACAGTTTTTCTGAGAGAAAGAGATGTCTATAAAATGATCAACCAGTATTCCTGTATATAAGTAATGTATTGTATATTGTGTAATACTTATCTGTGTATGGAGACGTTTCAACTCCGAGTCTGGATCGTTGTCAATCGTTTAGTGTTGTTTTCGAGGCTTTTTTCTAAAAAATTTTCGCTTTGATTTTGAATTTATTGTTTGTCAAAAAATTTGACACTGACAATTTGTCGTTTGGCGATCACTTGACGCTGAGGTTACCGTTTTTTTTTGTTCTGTTAGCAGTAAATTCTTCCAGTCCAAATGAAGGTCGGCTGAAGGTGCTCCGATTTCAGTGTTGTTTATCATCATACAGCTGCTTCTTTAAGTTTTCTCTTTTTTTAAGTTTTCTTCTTTCAACAAGATCTTTGTTTTATCCCAGTCTATCCTATGGCTGCCGTGCTCGTTAATACATGATTGGCCAAATTTGATTTGTCCACATGTCTTCTGGAAATGTTATATTGATGTTCTTTTTTTTTACTTCTAAAGGTCTTGAAGTTTCACCGGTATAAAAATGGCCACACACAAAACACTGTACACACAATTTTTAGAACTCTGGGTTGCGTTAAACGGTTTGGTATGTGTGAGGATAGAGCGCAAGGTATTATTTGTTTTTAAAAACAGTTTTAACGCTGTATTTATTTCCTAACCGCTTAATTTTTTCCGATACACCTGGGATATATGGAATTATGTTCATAATTTGGTTGTCTGTTTGTGTTTGGTTGGTATTAGTGTGATGGTTATTTGTGCTGGTTTGTTGTTGCGATTTTCTTTCTAACTGATTTATAGTTTTATTTATAAAGTCTTGGGGATATTCGTTTTGAAGTAGATGTTCTTTGATAATATTGACTTCTTTGTTAAAGATTTGGGTGGATGAAGATATGTTTTTTGCTCTATCATATAAGCACTTTACAACACCTTTCTTTACATTTAAAGGATGGTTGGAGTGAAAATTCAAATATCTATTAGTATTTGTAGGTTTTCGATAAGTACTTGTACTTATTGTGTTGTTTGTTCTATCTATAAGTACATCAAGATAAGCAAGTTTATGCAAATTTTCCATCTCCATTGTAAATTTTATTGTGGGTTCTTGACTATTGATGTAATGCAGTTCTTCAGCACCATACTCCCAAACCACAAAAATGTCATCAACGTATCTCCACCACACTTTTGGTTTATTTTTATATTTGCCTATGAATCTTTCTTCAAAATATGTCATGAATATATTACTGATTATAGGAGATAAAGAAGAACCCATGGCCATACCAATTCTTGTTTATAGAAATCTCCTTCAAATTGAAAATATGTAGTGTTTAAGCAAAGTTAGGTTAGTTCCATAATTGTGTCAATGTTTAGTTTTGTTTTGTTGTGTAAGGTAATATCTTGTTGTAATTTATTTTTTATAATTTGTAATGATTTATCAACAGGTACATTTGTAAAAAGACTAACTATGTCGAAACTTACTAGTATATCATTTCTGTTGATAATAATGCTTTTTTATTTTGTTAAAAAATCGTTAGTGTTTTTTAAATTGTTTGGATTATTTTCGTAAGGTTTAATTATATTTAGTAAAAATTTTGATATGTTTTGTAATGGTGAATTTATTGAACTTACAATGGGTCTCATTGGTATTGTGTCTTTATGTATTTTTTGGAACGCCATATAAATGTGGAGGTTTACTATAGTGTGGTGTTAAGTGTTTTCGTTCTAATGGAGTGAATTCTTGTTTGTGTTTTGTTATAATGTCTCTAGCGGCTTTTTCTATATTTTGCGTAGGATCTTTTTGAGCTTAGAATATGATCCTGTGTTAATAAGGTCCATCATTTTGGTGTTGTAATCATTTTTATCAAGTATAACCGTAGCGTTACCTTTATCGGCAGGTAGAATTTTAATTGTGTTGTCTTTTTTTAAGTTTTTCTACGGCATATTTCTCTGTAGGAGTAAGATTGTATTTCATTTTGTGTTGCTTCTCTAGAAGTAATTTATTTCTTATTCGGTATTCACTTGACACTTCTGGAGGCAGTTTTTTGGCTGTGTCTTCAATCGCAACTATCAGATCTAGTTTAGGTATATTTTGTGGAGTGATTGAATAATTTAATCCCTTAGAAAGTACGTATTGTTTGTTTGGTGTAATGTGTTGAGTTTAGTTGATAATTAATCACAGTTTTATTGATGAAATTTGTATTTGGTGTAAGTACAGATTTTTTGTGTTTTTCATTTAAGAGATGTTGAAATTTATTTATATTTCTGTTTTTTTCGAAAGATTGTTGAGGAGGTCTTGAATTATTTTGTCTATTCATGGGTTTTCTCTCCTCCAAATTTTTTCCTGTAACAGATAAGTATTTAAAAAATTGTATATGTAGAACAAAGTGTAGTAAGGCAATTTCGTAAAATTGCCCGATTACTGGTTGTCTGTACAGAGATTCTTCCTCACAGTTTTTCTGAGAGAAAGAGATGTCTATAAAAATGATCACCAGTATTCCTGTATATAAGTAATGTATTGTATATTGTGTAATACTTATCTGTGTATGGAGAACGTTTCAACTCCGAGTCTGGAGTCGTTGTCAATCGTTTAGTGTTGTTTTCGAGGCTTTTTTCTAAAAAATTTTTCGCTTTGATTTTGAATTTATTGTTTGTCACAAAATTTGACACTGACAATTTGTCGTTTGGCGATCACTTGACGCTGAGGTTACCGTTTTTTTGTTCTGTTAGCAGTAAATTCTTCCAGTCCAAATGAAGGTCGGCTGAAGGTGCTCCGATTTCAGTGTTGTTTATCATCATACAGCTGGCTTCTTTAAGTTTTTCTCTTTTTTAAGTTTTCTTCTTTCAACAAGATCTTTGTTTTATCCCAGTCTATCCTATGGCTGCCGGTGCTCGTTAATACATGATTGGCCAAATTTGATTTGTCCACATGTCTTCTGGAAATGTTATATGATGTTCTTTTTTCCTTACTTCTAAAGGTCTTGAAGTTTCACCGGTATAAGAATGGCCCAGTCACACAAAACACTGTACACACAATTTTTAGAACTCTGGGTTGCGTTAAACGGTTTGGTATGTGTGAGGATAGAGCGCAAGGTATTATTTGTTTTAAAAACAGTTTTAACGCTGTATTTATTTCCTAACCGCTTAATTTTTTCCGATACACCTGGGATATATGGAATTATGTTCATAATTTGGTTGTCTGTTTGTGTTTGGTTGGTATTAGTGTGATGGTTATTTGTGCTGGTTTGTTGTTGCGATTTTCTTTCTAACTGATTTATAGTTTTATTTATAAAGTCAGAAATATAAATAAATTTCAACATCTCTTAAATGAAAAACACAAAAAATCTGTACTTACACCAAATACAAATTTCATCAATAAAACTGTGATTAATTTATCAACTAAACACATTACACCAACAGAACAATACGTACTTTCTAAGGGATTAAATTATTCAATCACTCCACAAAAATACCTAAACTAGATCTGATAGTTGCGATTGAAGACACAGCCCAAAAACTGCCTCCAGAAGTGTCAAGTGAATACCGAATAGAGAATAAATTACTTCTAGAGAAGCAACACAAAATGAAATACAATCTTACTCTACAGAGAATATGCCGTAGAAAAACTTAAAAAAGACAACACAATTAAAATTCTACCTGCCGATAAAGGTAACGCTACGGTATACTTGATAAAAATGATTACAACACCAAAATGATGGACCTTATTAACACAGGATCATATTCTAAGCTCAAAAAAGATCCTACGCAAAATATAGAAAAAGCCGCTAGAGACATTTAACAAAACACAAACAAGAATTCACTCCATTAGAACGAAAACACTTAACACCACACTATAGTAAACCTCCACATTTATATGGCGTTCCAAAAATACATAAAGACACAATACCATGAGACCCATTGTAAGTTCAATAAATTCACCATTACAAACATATCAAAATTTTTACTAAATATAATTAAACCTTACGAAAATAATCCAAACAATTTAAAAAACACTAACGATTTTTTAACAAAATAAAAAGCATTATTATCAACAGAAATGATATACTAGTAAGTTTCGACATAGTTAGTCTTTTTACAATGTACCTGTTGATAAATCATTACAAATTATAAAAATAAATTACAACAAGATATTACCTTACACAACAAAACAAAACTAAACATTGACACAATTATGGAACTAACCGAACTTTGCTTAAACACTACATATTTTCATTTGAAGGAGATTTCTATAAACAAGAATTTGGTATGGCCATGGGTTCTTCTTTATCTCCTATAATCAGTAATATATTCATGACATATTTTGAAGAAAGATTCATAGGCAAATATAAAAATAAACCAAAAGTGTGGTGGAGATACGTTGATGACATTTTTGTGGTTTGGGAGTATGGTGCTGAAGAACTGCACTCATTCCTAGATTACATCAATAGTCAAGAACCCACAATAAAATTTACAATGGAGATGGAAAATTTGCATAAACTTGCTTATCTTGATGTACTTATAGATAGAACAAACAACACAATAAGTACAAGTACTTATCGAAACCTACAAATACTAATAGATATTTGAATTTTCACTCCAACCATCCTTTAAATGTAAAGAAAGGTGTTGTAAAGTGCTATATGATAGAGCAAAAAACATATCTTCATCACCCAAATCTTTAACAAAGAAGTCAATATTATCAAAGAACATCTACTTCAAAACGAATATCCCCAAGACTTTATAAATAAAACTATAAATCAGTTAGAAAGAAAATCGCAACAACAAACCCACAAATACCATCACACTAATACCAACCAAACACAAACAGACAACCAATTATGAACATATTCCATATATCCCAGGTGTATCGGAAAAATTAAGCGGTTAGGAAATAATACAGCGTTAAAACTGTTTTTAAAACAAATAATACCTTGCGCTCTATCCTCACACATACCAAACCGTTTAACGCAACCCAGAGTTCTAAAATTGTGTGTACAGTGTTTTTGTGTGACTGTGGCCATTCTTATACCGGTGAAACTTCAAGACCTTTAGAAGTAAGAAAAAAGAACATCAATATAACATTTCCAGAAGACATGTGGACAAATCAAATTTGGCCAATCATGTATTAACGAGCACCGGCAGCCATAGGATAGACTGGGATAAAACAAAGATCTTGTTGAAAGAAGAAAACTTAAAAAAAGAGAAAACTTAAAGAAGCCAGCTGTATGATGATAAACAACACTGAAATCGGAGCACCTTCAGCCGACCTTCATTTGGACTGAAGAATTTACTGCTAACAGAACAAAAAAACGGTAACCTCAGCGTCAAGTGATCGCCAAACGACAAATTGTCAGTGTCAAATTTTTTGACAAACAATAAATTCAAAATCAAAGCGAAAATTTTTAAGCAGAAAAAAGCCTCGAAAACAACACTAAACGATTGACAACGACTCCAGACTCGAGTTGAAACGTCTCCATACACAGATAAGTATTACACAATATACAATACATTACTTATATACAGGATACTGGTTGATCATTTTATAGACATCTCTTTCTCTCAGAAAAACTGTGAGGAAGAATCGCTGTACAGACAACCAGTAATCCGGGCAATTTTACGAAATTGCCTTACTACACTTTGTTCTACATATACAATTTTTTAAATACTTATCTGTTACAGGAAAAAATTTGGAGGAGAGAAAACCCATGAATAGACAAAATAATTCATGACATATCTTCGTTAAACATTTTTGAATGTTATTATCTGTTCCAAAAGGTAATTTTTATTGTTAAATTTACAGAAACTATGTTACGACAATATTCGGCTATAACTATGACTGACAATGTACGGATTTAACCCACCTGAAACTTTTAGCAGATAGAGTGGGTTGCAAAAATTTCTGCCTCATTAAAGTTGTGCTTACCTGCAATAAAAGAATATTAACTTTAGAATATTAACGTTTTTCACAATAAAAGAGTATATTTATATTTTATAGCATTCGAATAACCCTAAACCGTCAAATATCACTGTAACGCCAACCCTATATAAATCTGACGAATACGAAGTAGATGATATAATTTCATTAACAAACCAAGAGACATTTGCTCCTTGAATATTTCAATTTCGAATAGTTGATGGTGGAGGCCGTTACTTTGTGATATACTACCATTGCGATTGCAGAAGAATTATTTCGCTTAATAATAATCATTTAAGTATTTATTAATTAAACAAATACAGGCACGGACTAGTTTCGACATAAACTATATAATTTTCAATCGGAATAAAACTAATGAATGTCGACAAAACATTTGAAATAGGACAAGTGGAGCATTATAGATAACTGCTGAAAATAAATACTATTATTTTGGAAACAATTTCACAGCCCATCCTCAAACTATTGAAGCACATTTGCAATTAATTCTCTGAAAAAATCTGGACATACTTGTATTATCCGTTCAGACATTTCCTCTGTTGACTCTGGTTTCTCTTTAAAAACACCGGATTTCAGATGTCCCCAGAAGAAACACCAGGTGGCATTAGGTTTGTAGACCGAGGTGGGCATTTATTTGGTCCTCTTTTTTCAATCGACTGCTGGAATAGAAACTATATAATGCCGGGGTGTACAACCACCAAAGGTTCATAATATTTCCAGTTAAGTGGATCTGGTTCTCTAACTCGTGAACCATAGGTGGATTAAAAGTCATACCTAACATGTCAGTATATATTTCGAAAATTAATTTTCAAATAGCCATATTTCAAAATACTAGCCCAAACTAAAATTTTCTCAGCTTTCTCTAAATTCAGATGCTTTCCTATCAGTTTTTATCAATCCATCCATTTAAATAAATAGTAACACTCCTAAAAAAGTTATGTCAGTCTCATATGCCAGTAAAGTTATACGTCATAGTTTAAAAGGCTTTAGGTCTTCTATTACAATCCCCTCGGCAAGTTCATTAAGTCTTTGAATGTTTTAAGAAATAAACTTTTTCAACTCCAAAACCTATCATGACGCGTGGACAAGTTGGATGGGTTGAAATTGGCCTAAAACTGCAAGTCAAGTATATTTGGTTGATTCCTTTTGCTATTCCCGACAGATCCAGTTTCTCAAAATTTAGCTACAAGTTAATGGATGTTCACTTGACTTAGGGTTTTGTCGGGATGCATCTTGTTAAAACTCGAGGTGAGAAAACATAGATTCTAGGAACTAAAAATTAAGATTCCAGAACTATTCTATAACCCATTATTGTTGTTGTTGTTTATTGCATACACGACTGAGCAAAACTGCGTAACTACATCCGTAAAAATCAAAAATGATAAATATAAAAAACCCAATTTAAGATATCTGTTTATTTACTTAAAAGCAAAGCCTGTCAAAAAAGAGAAAAAAACATTTTTAAAATATCCAAGAACTGTAAAACTGTTATCAGGGCAATAATATAATGATGATGATGGGATAATGCATATTAACTTAATTTGTTTAGTTAACAAAAGAATACTTTAAAATGAGATTTCACCAGTAAAGGGTTGCCATTTAAATTTACTGAGTTGGAGTGGTTGGAGGTTGCAAATTATCACCGATTAGTTAATAAAATAATTTATTTTCCTCTAGATATTATATTTTTTATTTCTTACATGTAGTAATTCTTAATTATCAAATTGTCACCCTGAATGTTTTTTTAAAGCGAAATCACCAATTTTGTTCTGCAATAACGCACAATGACTATTTGAATTATTTGTTGTAGAAAAGCCCCATTGGGATTTTACTAAAAATTGTAAATCCATCACTGGTTAAATTTCAAATTTATATTTTCATATAGTTCAAATTATAATCCCATTGACAAGAAGTTAAGATACCTACCTTAAAGGTTTTGGATTTTATGTACACAGCCGTTTTTTCTAATTATTGCGTTGACAAAAAACAATCCTAAAAATTCATTAATATAGATACAAATTGATGCAGCCTCATACATCATATCTACGTTTAAACCCCGTCTAAATTATAAGTACAGTTTAGCATCTTGCATCTTTTGCAAGAAAAAAAAGTTAGAAGACAAACCATCTGCTCATTGAATATCAACAGGCCTTTGTGTCCCGTTTTCTGTGTCTTAATAGTTTCTAATGACGCTCGACTTATTTATTACTCGTAACTTACACAATTTGGCAATTCCCAGTTGAGCTATAAGTAATTCTGACTCAACCATTCGTGCTTCAGTTCTTCGGCAAAAACAGCTTATACAATAGCCAATTATAAATTAGATTAATGATAAAATAGAATGAGCAACTTTGAACTTTAAACTCTCAAACTGCTATTCGTTAGTCTTATTCATTTATAAATAATTCACCTGCAAACTAGAGACAATTTAGAACTTTGTTAGTAACTAATTGTTATAAACGTTCTCATCACATTAGCAAGTAACGTCATTCAGCTCTTTGAGTTAAGAACGTAAGACAAGTTTTAATGTATGAGCCGAAGTTCACTTTAATACAAATGCATATAAATTAGAAAACTTTCATCACTCTTGTTAGTCTTTACGAGTTTACACTTCAACGAAATTGAAGATGCCTGCGAATAGTTTTTAATTTTATATACTAACCTTGTAAGTCAATATAATTAACCAAATAATTAATATTAATTTATAATTATAAAATCTCACATAGTAAAACTACAACAGACATTTCAGAACTAGTGTAATTAAATTTACTGTACACTTATAAATCAAAAATAATATTTTAAATTAATATATTAATATGTGTTGTTTATTGTCTGGAATGAAAAATACTTGTTAAAGGATCAGTGTTGTACAAGTTGATGATGACAGAAGTGATATTGTGTTTTGTGTTTAGAATATTTAACGTTTCTGATACTGGGACATTGGTGAAAAGAGATACAACTTCGATGCTAAGAATATCATTTTTTGGCATTCTATAAGCGCCTTATCTAAGAATTAAAAAGAGTCCTTTAAGTACGAGAATGCTTGCTTGGCCAAAAAACTGGCTAATTTTTGGGTCGGTAGCTGTATCGAACTTACAATGGGCCTAAGAGGAGTGTCTGGTTCATGAATCTTGGGACCTTGAGTAGTCCAAATTTCGGAAATTTAGAAGTTTTTTTACGTGGGGTGATATCTTTTATGACGTCAAGAGGAAGATGGGTTCTAAATGATTTCTTTGGTGATTCTCTTTAAGTAAGTATTAGGATTATATTATTAATTATTTCGTAGTCTAGAGTGTGGGGTAGAGAATTCATCTCGTGCAAATAGTCCCTACTGTTGAAAAGAACTGCCGTGTTACCTTTTTTAGGGGCAAGAATAGTTAAGTCATCGTTGTCACATAGTTGTTTAATGTATTTAGTTAAAGGTTGTGATCGGTTTTGATTGTGCGGAGTACTTTGGTAATATCCTGAAGAGTAAATTCAGTTGTCTTCTAAACGTTGTGGCATATTCTTGATTCATTTTGTTTTTTGGGCAATAACACCACAATCGAAATAAAACGACGTATATTGAAGGAAATACAAATGTTTCAAATTCTATTCTGACTTCGTTGTCAATGGCTTTATATATATTGATGTAAATTGCAAAATGAAAATTTGATTTATGACATTTAAATTTAAATGTCAAAAGCAACAAATCAGAGATAATTTGGCTAATTGCACCATATTACTAATTTTAATTGACAGACTAAATATTTATAATCATAGGCTTGCAAACTCGCCACACCCAGGGAATGAATTTGAGAAGAGGTGGTAATTATTACATACTATGAATTTTGGTGAGTAAGATCTCAATACGGATAATGATGTATAACAATTTTACGGAAGAATTTATCTCAAGAAAAATAACATAATATTCATTATCTGATGAATGTAATCTACCTGTTCCTCGTATATATATATATATATATATATATATATATATATATATATATATATATATATATATATCATTAAATTAATCAACATGCATATAATATATATAATAATATAACTGAATTAAATTCCCTATTTTTAAATTGAATTAAAATACTCCTCTTTCTTTCTAGAATTCATTCTATTTTTACATTTCAATACACAACAATTTACACATTTATTTGGAAACATTTAAAATTTTATATTTAAAAAAAGTTCTATTTAACTTAAGACGATGTCGGCCATCATACCGTTGTATGCACTGGAGCCTTAGGACATAAAATCTTTTTTTTCAAGGATTGACGCCGCTATTATGCGGTTGAGATTCCACTGAATCTTCTTCATAGGCTCAATAGTTAAAGAGTTGGGCAGACATTGGTCGATTTTTGTAGTTTTCTTCTAGAATTACAATTCGACTGTTGCTTTTTATAAGGTATAACGATTGCGCTATCACTCATTCATGGTTGCCTGTTTTAGTTTTGTGTTTTTGGGCGTGGTGTCCTATAGGTGACTTTCAAACATCTCACCAAATATTATTAGTACGATTTATTTAACTCATTTCATGGGTAAATTAACAGCAAACTGTACGGTGGCGTAAAAAGTAGTCCACCAATGCATCACTACATATTATTCTGTCTGTTCGCGATAATCTCAAAAACCACCGCACCGATTCTCGAGGAAGATTTTTACTATATAATTTGTTAAGCTTTTATATAAATTGGCTATAATATAACGATATTTGTTGGAGGTGTCGGAATAAAATAAGCAGTCTGGAAGCTTTCAACGAAAACGCTGCCTAAACCCCTTGAGATATAACAAAATAATTTATAGTGGAATTGTGTATCTAATAGAGGTCCACAAAAAAGTCCGCTACGGCATATGTCTACCTCTTAAGGATAACATGCTATACCCATTTTAATACTTAAAAAAGTGGCAATTATAAAGGGGTAATTGGAACGCTGTTTAGACACATATGGTATTAATTCTTATCATTTTAAATACGTTAGTTGGCATCAGCATTTCATGAAGAACATTTTTTCCCTGTACACCATTCAAATTAAACGAATTCCTTTTATAATTTGCATCGAACTCATGTATCAAATTTCGACGGTCATCTCCCAGGTCGTGTAGTCTTTTCGAAATTTCCAGCACGGTCGACCTTGTGCGAATATTCTTTTTTATATTTCAATCGGCTTGAATATTTTACGTTGCTTTAGTTAGGGATGGCATGGATGAATTTTATAACAATATAACCTCAATTAAGATCACACCATTTAACCCTTAGAATTTAACCACAAAAAGATTTTTTTAAGAAAGCATTAGTTCATTTGTTGTGAACTTTGGTGAAACAATTCTGATTTATTTAGGGACAGAACAAAAAAGAGCAACATATAATGAACCTATTCTGACTCTATACATAACTGCTTCCGCGAAAGGACCTTTTTATCGATTCCAAAAAATCCAAGTGATTTAAAGTTGTCGATGGCATTAAAATCTGAAAAAAATCTAAATTTAAAATTGAATGAGCGTTTGTGATGCTGTATCAATCATTGAAATTAAACAATTTAACGTAATAGACTTCTATGTAATTGAAATGGTTTATTTAAATTTACTTTGGTATTTAAACAGAGTGGGTTCGATTTTATTTCATTATCAATAGTAAAAATTCTAGTCCGGTAATATTGTTACTTGCAACTGTGTATTTGAAAATAGAGTTTGCATGTGGACTAAAAGTGTGTTTATTAACTGCTAAATGGTGCTCAAATGCTGATTTCTTGGAATAGTTTATGTGCTCTTTTATGCGGATTTCAAGAATCGTATATGTTCGATCCACATAAGAGGCTCCAGTTGCAGTTCAGTTTATAAATACCACATTTTTTAGAGCTTATCAGTGGCATCTTTGCTGTTGATTAAACGGCTGTCCAACGTTTGGAGGGTTTTGAATGAGATGTTAATATTATTGACTGAAGGCTTGAAATTTTTTTATATTTTTTGGGCTAGGTTATTGTTAATAAATGGAATAGAAAAATAAGTATTTGTTTCAATGTTCAGCATGCGTTGTATGTATGAATTGACTGCGGCTAGTTTTTGTTGGTATGAGTGATTACAGAAAAAGCTAATCAAATCAGTCTGAGTTGATTTCCTAAATATGCCAATTTCATTTTATTGTAACATATATGGTTTTTGAAATAATGAGATCAAGAAAATTAATTTTATTGTCTAACTGCATTCTAAAGTGAACGTGATGATGGGCGTATTGAATTAAGTAAATTTAATGAACTATGTGGGTTGTTCTCGTCTCCCTTGATTATGCAGATAATATCATCCACGTATCTACACCAACAAACTATCACACGATGTTATGTTTTTGTAATACGTGTGCATTCCACACGATCCATAAAAAATACAGCTAAAAACCCCCTGTGGCTAATCCTTCAAGTTGTTGGTAACAAATATTATTAAACACAAAGAAATCTTGGGATAAACAAATGTTTAAAAGCATATTGTGTTGTGGTTCATTGATGATTTTTACAAACTTTCCCTCACAAGAGAAACTGTTTCTTGTTTTGGGATATTTGAAAACAACTTGCAAACATTAAATGACATCATGAGATGCTCCTCATCTACTTTGATATGTGATTACCTTTACACCAATTCCATATTATTGTTTACTGTACAGCTGACTTTGAAGTTGGAGAAATCTTTAATGATATTTAGTAAAAGCTTTCACCAAAAGGAGGCCGGTGTATTTATTAAACTTAATACTGGTCGTATTGATATCCTTTATTTATGAATTTAGGAGAGTCCCTACATTCTTGGCATCAATAGATTATTAAGAATCAATTGTCGATAGTTATAGAACTCTTCAAGAAGGTTGCCTAATTCGTTCAAATGGAGTTTGCATTGATTTACAAATTTACTAAAAAGGTTTTCATTAATCATCTTAAAGTTATTTGTTGTCAACAATTCCCAAAATTTTGAGCTATAATCTGTTCTTGTCACAATTACCAAGAAATTTCCTATATCTGCTTTTGACACAACTAAAACTACGTTATTGTTTGAAATTTTATTGATAATGCCAATAATTAAGTGAGAATATTTCAAATGTTATTTAGGATTCCTGTTCCTTTATTTAAATTTCTTAAAAAATTTTGAGTATTTCTTGTTTGATTTGCCCTTTTGTTTTAAGATCTATGGGCAACTTCTCGATTATTACGTCATGTTCCACTGAGACCAAAGATTCACTTGGTTCTTCATTGCAAATTTTAAACCTAACTTTAAATCTTGTATTTCTTGAGTGGTGAAATTGATATCTGTAAGATTTTTTATCCTATAATTCAATTTGAATTATAGGATAAAAAAAGTTTCAATCTGTATACTATGTGTATTGACATCGTTATCTAAATAATTATTACAAGAAAAGTCCTTACAATAATTATGTACTTTCCTCTTATCAACCTATCTAATTTTTCACTCACCCTCTTAAATTTTAGTGTAGAGTTACAACATCTAGGAATGTACCGGTGAAAATGCTACTTGAATTAGAACTTAAGATTATTAGAAAAAAAATATACCAATTGTAAGCCAAAATCTATCTATGGCAAGTGGTTTTCTTTTTACATTCATGATCTCAAATCAATCGTATCAACCAACAGAAAATATCAGAAGCTTAAAATGTTATTAATGAAAATATTGAATTTGAAAGTACACTAAAATTTAAGAGAGTAAGTGAAAAATTAGATAGGTTAATAAGAGCGAAGCCACATCATAATTATAAGGACTTTTCATGTATTAATATAATGTGAGTACACATAGTATACAGATTAAAACTTCTTCAGAATTCAAATTTAATGTCACCTGTGAAGAAATGGAAGTTTTAAAATTAGGTTTAAAATTTTCAATTAAGAAGCAAGTGAAGTCGAACTTGATGTAATAATCGAGAAGTTGTCCACAAATCTTAAAACAAAAAGACAAATCAGACAAGAAATCCTAAATATTCTTAAGAAATTTAAAAAGAGGGACAGGTATTCTAAAAAACATGTGTAATATTCTCATTTAATTAGTGATATTAAATACAAAATTAAAAACAATAATTTAGTTGTAATTATGATAAGAACAGCCTATAATCAAAAATTGGGGAATTGTTGGCAAAAAATACTTTAAAATAATTAATAAAAACTCTTTTAATAAATTTGTAAATAAATTAGAAGTCAATTTGAAGGAATTTAGCAACCTTTTTGAAGAGTTCAGTAACAATCGAAAATCGATTCCTAGTAATTAGACCGTCAGCTGGTGACAGATTTTGGTCCACTATTTTCTCGCTTCTGGCTCGGTGATGGTTGAAAATTGTGTTATTGTTGAATACAATGACGCAAAAATTACGGGAAAATAGTGTGGCTAACATAGGAAAGTATCGTTTTCCATTTTCCGAAAAAAAAGCTTCTGGCTTTTTGACCAATCTAAAGCTATGATGCAATCAAGCAAAAAAAGCGAATAGCCAGAACTTTCACCTGTGGCTAAAGGGTTTAAATAAGGGCGAGATCCTGTAAGAAAACGTTACAATGTGCCGTGATTTTTTCGCTTCTGGGAATTGGAAGTATGAAAGTTGACATAACGAGTAGTCCATAAAAAAATTGCCATAAGGTTTGTTAGTGGCTAAGTAAGGTTAAGGACCGGAAAATTTTGTTGAAAATTTCAAGGTTTTTTCCGTCATTTTGTTTCTTCTGGCTTTTGAATTATATGATCTTTATAATGAGTTGAACGTGAAGTGTAATTGCCATAAATGTTGGTCGTGGCCAAACCGAAGCCAGAAGTCCCAAACATGCAAAAAAGAAATGAAAATTGCCACCATTTGGTTATGCATGGCATTTGGTATACGAGTAAAGGATGTTATTGTAAGATCATATAACAAAAGCCATAAGTTTCGGGTGTGGCTTTCATATTTAAAATAATTAATAGAAAACAATTTAATAAATTGAAAATAAGTTATAGGAATTCAATAAGTCGTGGTTAGTTTACGACGAGTTTTTTATTTTTATATTATTTTCCATACTTAAAGACCGTACGACTAGGAGCAGTTGAATATATATATATATATATATATATATATGAACTAAAAGACCCCCGGTAGCGCAGAGGGAATGTGCTCGAACCTCCAAATTTCACTAATTCGGAGGCTGAACCTAGTCTCGTACCCGGGTTCGAATCCCAGCCATGCCACGGCTTTTAATTATAAAAAAGACGTGACGTCATCTCGGGGGTACCGTCGTCTCTGGTAACTGGCAAAATCCATGAGAAAGAGAATCATTGCTCCTTACCAACCCGCATTGAGGCAGCGTGGTAAGGTATGCCTCAGAACCTCAAAACATGTCGAATTACAAAACTCACGGAATTTTACCCCAGGTGGGTAAGCAATCCCACACCGGGAAACCGGTCTGCCTCAAGGATTCTGGGGGAGGCAAACATTCGACTACACTACATCTAGCAACATATAACTGCCGAACACTCTCGAACCAAGCTAGAATTGTAGAATTAGAACATGAGGCAGTAAAAATAAGTGAAGTTAGGAGGAAAAACGAAGAGCTAATAACACTTGAATCAGGCAACCTCCTATACCACCGAGGAACACCAACAGGAAGAACTAGTGGTGTTGGATTCCTCATCCATAAAAGATGGACCGATAAAATTATAGGCGTGTCCGGAACATCAGACAGAGTCGCAAGTCTAACATTGTCGCTTTCGAAAAGATACTCTATTCAAATAATACAAGTTTACGTCCCAACAATTAGACATTCTGACGAAGAAATTGAACAACTATACAGCGAAATCAAAGAGGCCTTAGATACCAACAACAGCCATTTCAAATACATTATCGGCGACTTCAACGCGAAAATAAGGAAAAAACAAGACCGAGAAGGATCAGTGGGGAACTTCGGGTTCGGTGAACGAAACGAAAGAGGTGAGAGATTAGTACAGTTCGCACACTATCAGAACATGTACATATCAAACTCCTTCTTCAAGAAAAATTCAAATAGGAAATGGACTTGGGAAGCTCCAAATGCGTCAGTCAAAAATGAAATTGACTTTGTCCTGACAAACAAGATTAATATCATCAAAGATGTAAGCACGCTAAATAAATTCAGGACAGGAAGCGATCACAGACTTGTCAGAGCAAGGATTGTCCTTAATACGAAACTGGAGAGATTTAAACTTACTAGGAAGACGCCCGCTACTAGCATAGACATTAACAACCTGAAACAAAATTCTGAAAAATATCAGACGCTGATAGAAGAGAAGCTCCGGGAACAACAAGACAACACACAACTAATGAATACAATACTGACCTGTGCTAAAGAAATAGGCGGAAGCCAACAACGAAACGAACACAAGAAGCTTAGTTCGGAAACAAAGGCGTTGCTTCAGAAAAGAAGAGAACTGAAAAGGACAACAGACATCCAACGCATAGAATACAGTGAACTATGCAAGACAATAAGAAAGAAAATTGCGGAGGACATCAAAAAATACAACGAAAAATTGGTAGAAACTAGCGAAATAACTAGAAAATAACGGATAGAGACAAAATAATGGAGCATGTCACGAAATTCTACAAGGATCTATACAATGCCCCCGAATCTCTGGAAATACAGCTGACGAAAGAAGAAATACCTGAAATACTTGTGGATGAAGTGGAATCAGCGGTCAACAAAATGAAAAGTGGCAAGACAGCAGGTAACGACGCAGTAACGGCTGAACTACTAAAATACGCTGGTAGAGAGGCATGGAAACGCCTAGCCAAAATATATACGAATTGCCTAAGAACCAGACACATCCCAGAAAAAAGGAATAGCGCCCTCATAGTACTAATCCATAAGAAAGGCAATAAAGAAGACATTCGGAACTACAGACCGATAAGTCTCCTGCCGGTAGTGTACAAAATATTCACTAAAATCATACAAAACAGAATACAGAGTGCACTAGATTCCGCTCAACCCCGAGAACAAGCCGGATTTCGTAGTGGCTTCAGCACAATCGATCACATACACACTATAAGGGAAGTTATCAGTCGAACTAGAGAATATCAAATACCACTTGCCTTGGCCTTCATTGACTTCGAAAAAGCGTTCGGCACTATATATCCGAAGGCGGTAATCAACGCCCTGAGTAAACAAGGTGTAGATAAGCCATACATAGAAACGTTGGCTAATATATACAAGGAAGCCAAAGCCAAAATCAGAATATACGAAGGCAGCCCTGAATTTCCTACTAACAGAGGAGTCAGACAAGGTGACTCAATATCACCGAAGCTATTCACAGCGGCATTAGAGAGTATCTTTCGACGATTAGACTGGGACCACAAAGGACTAAACCTAGATGGAGAATATCTAAACCATCTGAGATTCGCCGATGACATTGTCCTAATTGCCAATAACGCAGGAGAACTACAAAATTAAATCAATGAACTTAGCAGAGTAAGCAAGGAAATAGACCTAAAAATAAATATCGGAAAAACAAAGATAATGTACAACGAACTAATAGACACATCACAATAGATAACATAGTTCTGGAAATAGTAGAACAATCAAGGATCAAACTTGCATGGATGACGTTTGGAAGAAACTCCATAATCTTCAAGTCACGAATGGCATTCCGCCTTAAGAAGAAAGTATTTGATCAGTGTGTTCTACCAGTACTGACATACGGTTGTGAAACCTGGATTCTGAAAACCGAACTTACAAGAAAACTACAAGTAGCACAAAGGTCTATGGAAAGATGCATGATCGGAATAACGAGGAGAGATCGGAAGAGAATAGAGTGGATAAGGAACAAAACCCAGGTAATAGATGTTATCCACAGAGTGAAATCTCTGAAGTGGCAATGGGCAGGGCATTTGGCAAGAAGACAAGATAATAGGTGGTCAACAAAAATCACACAATGGTATCCTAGGGGTGTTAAAAGACCAAGGAAACGCCCCAGTGTAAGATGGGACTAGGACATCAACAAAATAGCAGGCATAACCTGGTCCCAAAAGAGATTTGCGAAACGAATATTTAACAGAGGCTACACCATAAAATAATGGTCGAAATTAGCTGCATATGATGATGATGATATGAACTAAGCTAAGTTCCGGGTGAGAATCGCGTCTGAATTTATTAAATACTCGACGTTTCGACTCCTGCTTTGAAGCCATTATCAAGAGACAAAAAATGAAAAAGAGTTTCAGACTGTAGATCGAACTCAGGGCCTCAACCTGCCTACTCCCCAAGAGTCACTAGGTAACTGAACTGAAGGTGAATCTGCGCTGCTTCTTTTATTTATAGTTATCGGTCGATTAGGAGGGGATATCACGTGATGAAGGGGCTGTGCGGTGATTGGTTGGGTGTTGGTGGGCGTGTCTGGTTTGTTTAATCTGGCAATTACGGAGGTCCAAGCTGTGGGAAGGCGAGTGCTCTCATCGCGTCTATTTAGAAAGAGAAGTCTTTTCTCTATTTCGATGGCTTCGCGAATAGTGGATGCCCTAAGAGAATTGAGAAATATGATAGTCCAACTGTCCTCGAAGTGCCCTGTTTGGATATGGTGATGCGCGAGAGCTGAAGTGGGATCTTTTTTACAAACTGACAGAGAGTGTTGATATACTCGATTGTTAACGCGCCTATTGGTACGACCGATGTAGCTTTGTGGGCAATGGTGACATGAAATTTCGTAAATTCATCGATCCTCGTTAGGTACTTGTCTTTGGGGTTATAGTTCAATATATTATTAACAAGCCGTAGCGTAAAATAAAATATTTATTAATTAATAATTCTCCTTTTCTACTTGCTCAGTCGTCCAAAAATTGATGAGGGTGGTAAGCTTTTTTCCTAAATATTGTATGGAGTTATTTACAATTCGTAAAGTCTATAAGTGGCATTACCCATATCTTTGTCATTTTGTTGCTAAATAAAAGCTTAAAAGTTATATTAATATGAATTACTTCATAATCATTCATTCATTCATTCAAATTCATCAGCTACTTCATAATTATTTTAATCGCATTAATTTGTACATTTCTTGATGCATTGAGAAATCACTTCTTGTCAGTATTAGGATATGATGGTCAGAAAGTTCTACTACAGGATTCGTAATTGCATCTAAAAATTTTTTGAGTCCCGGAAAAATGTTGCTGTTAAAACCTATTTAGCAAAAATAAATACAGGGAGAGGAGTCGTTATCGGCAAATATTACGAAATTATTTACAGAAATCTGAATTAAAAAGACTTCCTAAAAAATCTACTTCCCGAAGCTCTACCGCCTACAAAAATAATTTTAAGTTAGAGGCAAAAACAGGCCTAAGAAGAGTGATCTGGATTTCACACACACCAAGAGATTCCTTCTCTGATAAGTATTTAACACATTAAATATGAATAAAAAAAATAGGTACTATTCACCAGGCCAATAACCGTTTGTGATTCTTCCAATCTTGAAATTTTCATAAAAACGCAGATAACTGTTAAACTAAATACTAAAGTTTGACTTCCTGAATCTATTTTCAGATAGTTGTACAATAGATCCTTATTGGAAAAATGAAAAATAATGGTTTACCCCTTTTTTGATAAATTTAAAAATTAACATTCTTTTCAACAATAAATAGAAAATTTTCTTTATTTCAAAATTCTTTAAACAGGAGACGTAAATAATTAAAGAACATTATTTTCAGGTAGTTTTAAATGATAAGAAAAAGAAAACGAAAAACAGAGATATTGGGAAAACATATTATATATTTTTGACTTTTACATTTTTTAACATTTATAAAGAAGTGGAATATCAACTTTTTTAATTTTTCCGACGGAATCTCTCCTGTGACTCTCTGAGACTAGACTTATCCAGGGTTTTATAATTTCCAACTTACAAAGTCACATAGTTAATAAAAGTCTATATACTAGCTAGACGTCGATATTCATTTAAAATCATATTATGGCGATTTAAAAATTTCAGAAAAACTCATTTTTCAACGTATTATTGTTTTTCCCTTTATATTTCTAAAACTTCCTAATTTTTTTCGTTTCACTGAGAAAATCCCTAGGTGCACGCGAACGATAGATGACCCAATTTAAAATTATATATGTTGGTGGTAGAGTTCCTAGAATTAGGAATTGTTAGGGAATTTTCTGCTACTTAAGAAGTTTCCTTTGGCTTCGGACATCTGCACTACTTTTCGGCATAATCGTATAAAAGGAACTGTCCTCTGTTTCACTATATCGTTTATAACTTTTTGGGATGTAATATGCTGACTAGATTAGTATATTGATTTCACCAAAGCGTAGTTTATAAAAATTAAAATTTTACGATTAGTGTGTGAATACAGAAAAAAAAATCTGGTAGCTCCTTGGTACAAATTGCTCGTTTGATATTGATTTCGATAGAATAAGCATGTTTCATTGAAGGCTTGTTTCTTTAATTTCCCCTAAATGATACAAAGTATTTAAGTAAACTATTAATGGCTATGTTTCTGACTATGCAACTTTACCAGTACAAATGTGGACATTTTATTCCGAAAATGTAAGTTCATATGTATGTAGAAGGAAGCTGAGTTTAATACCACAGTTAAAAACAACAGTGTACAATTGCTCTTTCTTGTAAAAATGCCAAATATAGGAAACGATAAGATAGTACATGTAATTTAACTGGTTTATGTAAAAATTAGTCTAGCATTAATTTTATGCAAATTGTTAGGAAATGGATAAGATCAATCAAGATCAATAAGGGCGCAAGTTTTTCAGAATTTAAACCAATATTTATCAATTCCGCAATATACCTATATATAGTATGTGTCAAACATTTCGGTCCTAAATTTATATTTTGTTACAATTTCCAATGAACCTAAACAACTAAAGCATAGTACTTTAAAAATATAGGTACACACTTTTATTCTCACTTGTGGGAAAAATAAATTAAATTGATCAGTTCATATAAAAACTAGAATCATATAGACAACCAAGAAAAAATTGACTTACCGATATGCACCCTCACTGTAATTTTTGAATATACATACAAACTTTTACTGTTCACACTTAATGCAATTGTAGTTTGCATAAAGTACAGTAAAACTAAACTTAGGTACTATTTCGGCTAACTAATAACATTACTGGTAAATTAATAAGGACAACTCTATTATATAAATGTTTCCCTAAAGTATCTCTAAGTACATAAAAATATAAACAATTATTTAAAATAGGCTATATACTTAAGACCTAAGAACTATTATGCAAATTACAAAGTTTTATATATATATATATATATATATATATATATATATATATATATATTTTTCGGGTATTTATATTTGCAAGTGCTCAAATTATGTTTTCCAAGCAAAGGCTAAATGCGATAAAAACAAAATGATGACAATTTCTGAAGGCCAAGCCCAACATAATTATTTTTATAAGAGTACTAGAATTCATTTTTGTTCAGAGCACATGCGAAATAACATGAATATATTTTAAAAAATACAGCTATTTTTTAAATACATTTTTTACATATATTAATTATTTTAGTTATGAAAGCCACACCCAACACTTCTGGCTTTTGTTATATGATAGTATAATAACCTTCTTTAGCCGTATGCCAAAAGTCATCAAAAACAAAATGGTGGCAATTTTCACATATTTTGCTGCAAGTGTAGTAATTTGTTTTAGTATGAAGGCCACACCCGACCCTTATGGCATTTTCCATATTGGATTCTTACTTTTTCAAGTTAATATTACACTTAATTTCATTGACGAGAAAATGACGGAAAAAACGTTGAAAATTTCCGCAAAATGTTCCTGTCCTTAACCTTACTTAGCCACTAACAAACCTTTTTTTATGAACAACTCCCTATGTCAACTTTCATATTTCCAGAAGGGAGAATATCACGGCACATTGTAACGTTTTCTTACAGGATCTCGCCCTTATTTGAACCCTTTAGCCACAGGTGACATTTCAGGCTATCGCTTTTTTTTTGCTTGATTGCATCATAGCTTTCGATTGGCCAACAGGCCAGAGGCGAGAAAATTGCTCCAAAACATATTTTTTTCGGTAACTGGAAGACGATTTTTTCATGTGATAGCCACACTATTTTCCCGCAAATTTTGCGTCATTGTATTCAACAATAACACATTTTTCAACCACCACCGAGCCAGAAGCGAGAAAATAGTGTACCAAAATCTGTCACCAGCTGAGGGTCTAAATCCATTGATGCCAATACTGTAGGGACTCCCCAAAATTCATAAAGAGGGAATACCAATACGACCAGTAGTTAGTTTCATAACTACCCCAGCTTTTTTGGCAAAGTTTTTACCAAATATCAGTAAGGATTTATCCAACTTCAGTTAACAATAGTATGGAATTGGTGGAAAGGTTATCACATATTAAAGTTGATGACGACCATCTCATGATGTCATTTGATATTTGTAACCTTTAACATCTTTCCCTAAACCAGAAACAAATTCTTTTATGGGGAAAGTTTGCAACTATCATCGAGTAACCACAACACAATATGTCACATTATTACACTTTTAAATATTTGTTTACCCCATGATTTCTTTGTATTTAATAATATTTGTTACCAACAACTTGAAAATTAGCCATGGCACACATGTTAAAAACTAAAAACATCGTGGGATAGTTTGTTGGTGTAGATACGTCGATGATATTTTTTGCATAACCAAGGGAGACGAGATCAAAGTCCATAGTTTATTTAATTTACTCAATTCGATACACCCATCATCATGTGCACTTTAGAATTGCAGTTAGACAATACAATTAATTTTATATGTCTCACCATTACAAAAAACAATATATTGTAATTTTGCATATTTAGGAAATGAACTCAGGCTGATACTTTGATTAGCTATTTTTCTAATCACCCATACAAACAAAAACAAGCAGCATTCAATTCTTACATACAACGAATGCTTAAGTTACAATTGGCTTGTCAACAGCAAAGATGCCATTGATAAGCTCTATAAAAAGTGGTATTTATAAACTGAACTGCAACGAGTGTGGAGACTCTTATGTGGGTCGAACATATAGGGCTCTTGAGGTCCGCATAAAAGAGCTCATAAAATATCTCAAAAAATCAACATTTAAGCATCATTGAGCATTTAATAAAAACACTTTTAGTTCACATTCAAACTCTATTCTCAAATAACCAAACTAGAATTTGTGGAGGACATTGCTGTTGATGATGAAATACAGTTTAACAGCTCGGAAGATGAGTCATACATGAGTCGAAAGCGCTTAGTTGATTAAATATTTGAAAAAATGAAGCACGATTCATACAATTTTTTCAAATTTCCTTGAACACATATGGTTGTTTGAAGAAAACGCATGTAAATTCCTATGTATAAATGCGCTCTATCAAGTATGTACCTAGCCTTAAATTTAGTTGCAAAGACGAAGTTAAAAATTGAATGTTAAAATACACGAAAAGAAGCAAATAACAGGTTTATAATCAAAATTATGTGAGCTGACGAAAATTAATGAATAAAAGCAATTATCAACTAAAAACAGCAAAACTTATAAAAAAGTAAATTAAAGTAAAATGATAGAACTGTGAAGGAATATATATATATATATATATATATATATATATATATATATATATATATATTTGTTTTTAAGTTTTCGCGGGCACTAAATGTATTAGATAGTTTCCGGGAATTCATCCGCGTAGTTGATAACTGATCCCTGCCGGGATCGATGGTAAAATGACGACGTTTCGGCAGAGTCACATCTGCCCTCTTCAGGTCGGTTCGCATAATTCTCGTAGCCTTCTGCTTTCGCTTCTAGTTACTCGAATACTGATATTTTCAGGAACGCGCACGGTGTTATATAGTCGCGGCTCGGCGCCTACTGGTTGGCACCGTGAACGACTGCGTGTGATTGGCCCTGGGCGCTCAGTGTGCACGCCTCCCGCCTGCTAATTTGTTATTTCCGGTTGAGTTGTTATTGGACGGGTCCGGGCCGGTACGGTGTTTAATAGAATTTTCCAACAATTCGATAAGTTCTGGATTTCATTGCGTGCGTTTAGACTGTGAGGCCTCTTCGCTATTTCGATTGCCTCTCTTACGAATCTTGATTTCGGGTGTTCTATAGTTGCCAGTACTCTGGTGTTCTCAAAGTCTATTCGGTGTGACGTCGTGGTGGCGTGTTCCGCAATGGATGTTGTTTTTTCCTACTTTCTTATAGCATTCTGGTGTTTATCACGTCTAGCTTGAATTCTTCTGTTAGTTTGCCCCACATAGGTTTTATGACAGTCTGCACATGAAATCTCGTACACTCCCTGTTGTTCTAAAGGGATCCTCGTCTTCGGAGTCCTCAACACCGTGCTTATTTTTCTGTCTGTATTGAAAATAGTATCGATATTTTGTCTCCGTAGAATTCTTGCAATACTGTTTGTGGTACCCTTGACATACGGTAAATAAGCCTTGGTTATTGTGTTTCATGCTCCTCGTGTGTTCGTCTCGGTTTTGACTTTTGGGCTCTTTGAATATTTCGGTCTGTAAATCCGTTTTGTCTCAGAGCTGTTTTTTAAACTGTCCATTTCCTGTTTGATGTTGTCCTGGTCAGCTAGTCTTTGTGATCTGGTTACTAAAGTTTTGACGACGGCTTGTAGTTGGGCTGGGTGGTGATGAGAATTAGCATGAAGGTATCTGTTGGTGTGAGTTGCTTTCCTATATACTGTATGGCCAAGGGTTCCATCGTTCTTCCTATTTATGAGAACATCAAGGAATGCCAGTTGGTTATTGGCTTCAACCTCCATGATGAATTTTATTTTGTGATGGATGCCATTAAGGTGGTCTAAAAATGTGTTGAGGTGTGTCCTCCCATGAGGCCAAATCACAAAAGTATCATCCACATATCGCAACCATAAACTGAGTTTAAGAGTTGCTGTTTTTAGTGCCAACTCCTCAAAGTTCTCCATAAAAAGGTTCACTATAATCGGTGAGAGTCTCACTTGGCATTCTCAATGCCTAGTTACGGTAACTTGAGAATGTCAAGTGAGAGACAAGAACATTTATGAATAAAAGGAAAAAATAAAAACATCAACAGTAAATATAGAAGATAAAATGGACATATAGAGAGAATACTTGAGGACCTATTAAATGATAATAATGCACGGCAAAGACATTGATGGAACCGAGTCTGTAGGAATTCACCAACGCGAGCTGATGATGATGAAATAATCATGCTTTTATAATATAATGTTTCAAGTCGGGAATATTCATTAGCTCCCTTGCCCACAGCTGATCTGGTTTAATTATTTATGTATTTTGTACATAAAACCAAAGTTAATATGCTAACGCCAAATGAATATCGAGATCTAGGAACTGGTGAAGATTCCCTTCTGGAAACAATATATTGGCTTACGTATAATTCTTTACTCTGATTTATAATAACAGGGAAATAGCATTACACTTAACACTACTCCCGATTTAGAGTTTTTGTGGGCTAGCTCTTCCGAAAACCCCTATGTTAGCGAGGTGACCAAAATAGAGACATAATTTAAAAAGAAATGTGTTTCATAAGAAGTAGAAGAACATTGATTTGACATTAAGAATGCTTTGTTATACTGAATTACTCATGCACAATATTGAGTTAATGCTTGAAAAAATAACAACAAAATTATAGAACATATTTGTGATATAAGCTATGTAATATGTCTTTCAAACAATGATCAAGCTGGAAAGCTTTCGAAAATTTAAAAAGGATACAATTCGATATATTTATCCTAAAGCTCACAATTTGTTCAGTGTCCACGCAATTTTGAGAAAAAATAAATAAATTTTTAAACGGATTTGGTTGGTGAAACAAACAGTTGATCCAGCCCAACTGACGGTGTAGCTTCCTAGGGAAATATCCTATCACATCCGGACACGATACGCCTGATTTATGACCAGAGTTGTTCATTTGTTTTGAATTGTTTTCGCTTTAGCAAACTCTTGTCAAAATACATGATAAAACGAGACTGTACGGTGATGGATGACAAAAAATGTGTTGCTAATGCAGTGCGATGGGAATCCGTTTAAATGTATATTTCTGCGATGGCCCATTTTTCATGAAAGGAACTTTTGTCTGTCACATCCGGTTACATCGACTTCCCAATAGAGGCTTTGAAATCCGGCTGGACAGTTAATGACTCCCTCTGCGTACTTCTGCACGTTCTCATTCAAATGAGACAATGAAGAGGGCTGCTGAGTTTTTGTTAGCAGAATGTGGCTATCTTTCTTATTTTGTTGTACTTGCGAGCTTCGAAGCATTGCTATGCCATATAAATAGCAGTCCGATAAATTTGCACTCAATAGTTGTTTCGTGATGAATATAAATTAATTTTTTTTAATACCACCAAAGAGACGCAACTATCAGTTTCAAAGCGATAATATTCCTCCTTCAGAAAATTTTGAAACTATAACAGGCTACATGGTTTACTAATAGCATAGGCTTTTAGTTTTTTCTAAATGGCATCATTTAAGAGCGGTCTAAATCAATGCAGGATTCGATTCCTTTGAGAAAGCTCAAATGAAATTTGTTGATCTGCATAACTAGTCGGGAGTAATAAAGGTGAGTTTCTGGAGTGTCTAAATTTCCAACAAAAAATTATAAAGTATGTCACGAAAATCATTGAACTTACAGGTTATGAGCAGGCAGGGGTATCAGTAACCGGAAGAGACAATCCTGACGTTCAGAGAGTATATAATGTAGTCAACAGTCCTTGAGAGCGCAACGAATAATTGTCAGATAACGAATAGTGAGAGTACTTTTATATTGATATGTAATTAGCTTTTACAATGGTTTAAAAGTATTTAAATGAAACACCCAGTACTTTAGGTCAAATTGTTAATGCAAATAAAGATAGATTACTATATTTGTTTTTTCCTATATTGAGCTTGAAATAATTTCATATTATGGATAATTACGAAATAAGTAAGGATCGAATAAAACAAGGTTCAAATCTCATATCTATCATATTTCAAAATAATACGCTGTTATCAACAACATTAAGTGTACCCTTTTTGAATTCCCCTTTAACTGTAATTTTGATAGCTATTAGTTTTTAATTTATATTTGCATGAACTCATTGCAGTGGCTTAGCTATTTTTGAAAAATTACAGTAAAACAGTTACAATATAAATTATATTTTTAAATTAATTTTATTAATAAATAAATGTATTGTTAAATGAAAACATATCAAAACGGCTGCATTTTATATTTATTTACTTAGACTATGAGTCAGTACACAACAAATTTAAATTATCTTACAGCCGTAAATTTAAAAAGTCTATTCTCTTTCTGTATCTGATTGCTTGGGCTCCCTTCAGGAAAACTCTCCAGTGTTAGCCACAAAGGCAATTTTCTTTCTGATGTGTGGAATAGTTTAATACAGGGATCTGCAAATGCATGCCGGTGTGGGGCATTTCCTTACATGTAGAGGGAATTCATTCTTTGAGCATGCTCAGCTCTCAGCCTGTTCAGGGTCACCCATATCTTGTGAGGCTGCACAAATCTAGAAGGTACTGCATATGTGCATATGAGATCAGAACATTATAGTTGACCGTATTCCATCCATTCATTCGTCCATGCTGAACGTAGGTTATATCAGAATGTACATACCATTCTTGGGTTGACAAGATTTTGCTATATGCTCTATGTAGGGCCTGCTTTCTACTCAGGTTGGTCGGTGCTATATTACTCAAAACTGGTAACTAGCATAAAGGTCCAGTTCGTATAGTTCCTGATCTGATCCGCATTGAATTGTTTAGTTACATACCCACTTTGTTGATATGGGCGCTATTCAGCTGAATAGACGTGCAATATTATGCGCCAGAGTACATGAGACTCAAAGCTAAATTTATTAGTTTCTGCAGATCGCCAGGTGGTGCAGCATAACTTATGTATGAAATTGTTTCGTATGCCTAGTTTTGCGACTAGTTTGGTGAGATGAGCCTTAACAAATGTGGCTTGTCTGTTGTGCGAGAGACGATTTCCTTTAAAATATATTTCAAATTTTCTATTTTCTGAATTATTATTAAAGTAAAAGTCGCCATTATTGGAAACACCATTTGTAGTAGCACTGCAAGTCAGATATTAAGACTTGCTCAGTAACTTCCACTGTCCACGTTTGATAGCTATGACGCAGTTTTCTGCGTATCTGAAGTTTCTACAACTCCTTCCGGGATTTCGGCTATATACAAGTTAAAAGGAATAGTGCGAAACTTGCGCTAATCCGCTGTTTAATATTTTTTGTTTAATTATTTCTTTCTACGTTACAAACGGCTAAACCTCTGCCTGTAATCATACTGTCTATGAGTTCAATAACTCTCGTACACGGTATTATACTGATTAGTTTGCGGACCAGTTCATCAGTATAAATAGCATCGATCCAGTTTTTACATCAAATTATAAGCTGATAACACAAAAATCACCAAAATCATATAACAATAGACAATATAAAATACTAATAACAATACTATCGATTCGTTATTGAGCGAATACAAATAATGAATAATTTCAACTCGGAATTTATTATTTTTATCTACATACTACAAACTAAAATCTTTCTTGTTTACACACTCTATAAAACGATATACATATTTCATCCTGCAGGGGAATATTCAGTATAATTGGACATATACCCAGTACATGAACATTCTGCATGGCTGCATCTTATACATTCGGTACAAAAGCATGTCCGCCTTTATTTATATCCTGTACACTAGCATCTTATATACTCGTATTCGTACTAACACCCTGACTGAACAAAATACACTTTCTCGCATACTAGTCATTCACATTTATTCTGATAATCAAATTAATAAGTATTTACATTTTATAATATTTAAAAAATACCAATAAAATCTTTTTATAGCTGTAGGGCTGTAAAATTATATTTTTACAATCCTATATAAACCAATCACAACTCACACACAACAGAAAATCCACTATTTTGCGGACAAAGTTATTTCTTAAACAAACCGTCTTGTGGGGTGCCTATTGCGTAACAGGTACAATTACTTTGTTCACATAATGTGATAAAACAAACCTTGAAATTATATGAATAAGAAATAAGAATTAATATCTGAATTGTTAAAAATGCCGACTTAGTTTACCGACAAAGACAGGCTAGTGCTCTCATTACATCACAACCTGATTTCTGGTCTGACCTGATTAACTTGGAACAACCGCTCGACAAAAATAAAACATGTTATTCAAAAAAATCAGTTCATATGTAAGAACCGGTTACTGTCCTGCGGTTGAGTCTGTAGTGTTATAAAACTTGGTTTTCGAACTAAATAACACCCTCAATGTAACGCCTGTTCAGCATTTTTTTTTTATTAAAATTCACCACAATCAATGAACGTCAGGTAACATAGTATTATAAAAATTAATTCATATAGCAACCCAGTCATTGACAACAGTAACTTATTTCAAATCCAATAATGTAACATTGGTCGGTATATTCACAATTTGGAATTAATGCTAATGCAGGTATGCAGTGTTTGATTCGTGCGCTGGAACCAATAGAGTAATCCATCATGGCTGAAGTTTTTTTCGGTCAATATATAGAGATAAACTATTCCTGATTTTGACTTAAATGATCGGTTGAGTAGTTTTTACCTGCGGCTTTCTCAATCATACAATCCAACAGACGACTACAATTTCGTATATGGATATAAAGACAAGAAATGCAAATATGAACCATTGTAGGTGACGGTCGATTGGATGCGGGCAGCTTTAACGCAACGTCAGCGGTGCTTCACTATAATATTCTCGAATTGTACATTGCATCATTTTTAAAGTTATTATTTCAAAATGTTGCTGTAGAATGGAGTATGAAGTGCTGTATGGTATAACGCTTGCGCGAATACCTCACAAATCTGAGAATGGTAGGTAACAGCGCCAGCAAATTCATTAATTATCATTAATTAATAAGAAATTATATTTCCTTCTACTGTCGTCAATGAAACACTGATTTTAGATTAATTAAAATGAGGTGCAAAAAATATCCTTATAATTTAATTTTAATGCAGCTAATCGTAGAAAAAAAGCTTTGGCGTGGACACACCAATGAATTTGTTAAATGTCTATTGTTTGATTGAAATTTTCTTTTTCATCGATAAATAACTATTTCTTTCTAATGTTTTAAAGCACAAAAATTCATTTCTTGCTTCAATGATGTTTCAAGATTTATATATAAATTGATTGTTATTAATGTTTTCACTCCTGCAAGTTTTTTTATTACCTATTGGTTTAATGTTTCTACTTTTTACTATGACCCTTTTAAGATCTATTAAGGTGAAATGCAAAGAAAATATAAGTGTCTAGAATTGTCGTTTGTTTTAGTTACAGGAATTCAGCCAATTTATATATCTATTCAATTTGTGCTGGTTCAGAATTAGCTCTAATTGGTAATTAAACCGTTAAACCGAATGAAGCTAAATGATATTTCTCTTTAGCATAGCCGTTTTGGAAATTGTTATATTATTTCGCTTTCTAATTGCTAGAAGTGTTCCTCATTTCATTACAAGACAATAAATCAGTTTTGGATGTTATTTGTTGTGGGTTATGTTCTAACATGGCAGCTAAGATGCTCACAGTATTTGTAATTACTTGCTGTATTTAGGTGCTATTTAGCGGAAACCTTCATTTATTAAGAGCAAAAATCTAACACGACTGAAAATTCAGCATGTCCGCTCTATTGATTCAGCGTAACAGAAAACCATTTTTTCTTATTTTAATTATATCTTGGTTATTTACATAAACAAATGTTTTTAGACTTGTTCAGAAATGTGATTTGCGCTCGTCTTTATTTTTCAGAAAAAAAAAACGAATAAAAGTTGCAGGCCAATTTTTATCTTTACCAGGTACGAGTTCAAAAGTAAACTGAATATTTGAAAACCTTTGCTTTTGAATGCCGTGCGATATATCGTTTCTTGGTGGGATCAATCATCAGATACGTTCGCATCAACAGACCGAAATCGCGCAACAATATTCATGAATGTGAACCACACGATTGATTTGATCAAATGTGACACAAAACAAAAATATATCATGTATTTCAACTATATAAAATATGAAAAAATGTGAAATTTTGACTATTTTCTGCAAGGTTACAATTATTGACAACATTTTATTTATTTTTTTTGCTGCTGAATCTAGAGTTTCGGGAACAATATATCATTTAAATTCTAAATTAGCAATCATAGGCCAACAGCGTTTTTGTAAATCTTATAGATGACAATACTCAATTCACATTTAAATATCTGATCAGAACAAATATATGTTTGAAGTACATAAATATATTTTAATAAATTCGGTATTTTGTAAGTATGTAACTTAAGTCGGTATTTAATATTCTGGGCAGGCTAGTAACATCATTCCATTGAAAGGCACAGTAATCTTTAGAATTTGTATACATCATTACATTTAGCAATATAACCGATTTTGGGAGTCTAGTTGCTAAGTTTTACTGAAACTTCTAAATGTCACTTTTTTATTTTGGGTCAACGACTTATTCATGTCTATTATATTTCAAATATTTCAGACCGTGAAGTGTAGCATCTCTGTTGACGGATATACTAGTAACAGATGTCCGTTAACTTTAAATTTGTAATGCATAATTTCCAACTTAGAAATCATAGATTAACCTCATTACACGACACCCGTTTTGGTGCTCTCTAGTGGCTTGTGTCTGAAACTGTTATACGTATGTGTTAAGAGACTGCGTTAAATAATATTTGTCGACGAATACGTAAAATTTCACAAAATAGTTAATTAGTTTTACTATAAAACAGAAGAAAATTAACAACGTAATTGCTGATTTCTGTTCTTCCTCTGAATTTTTTAATCGCTCTAGTTTAGTGTTTCTTCTTATTTCACAGCCTACCAATTGACCAAAGCTGCCTGTTGTTAAAGACAAGAATACATATGGATAATACAAAGTAAATCCTATTCTATATCTCGAAATATTGACTTAGTTATATAGCTTTTATTCCCCTTTGAAGTTTCCTGCTATTGTAGAGGGGGGATTTCGTTGTCTCTTATGCATATTGTAATAGGCTTCTAGGCTGTTGGTTGCTATATGAATTTTACTGTTGAATTTCAATTCTATATGTCTACTTTGCAATATGTTTAGTCTTGGGAGATAGTGAAGGAATACCTTATTTATTGTAATTCCTTCACAAGCAATAGTCTTAAATGCCCCCGAGAAACATAAAGATGAAACTCTGTAAGAATTCGTGGATACGTTTGTATGTAGTCTATAAATAAGGCGATATTTTAGGTCAATTCAGCATATAATTAACGAGTTGTTGTTAAACGTTTAGAGAGTTTAGTGAAATTTGATAAAGTAGATTAATCCTTCCAGTTGTATTTTTAAAAGTAATTGATAACAAGGGTAAACTATTATATTTCGTCAGAAAGTACTGTTTGCCTAATAATAAATTTCAAAATGCATTTTGAAAATGATCAGATAGTGCATGCTAACCTGAATATAGTATCATATTTAACGGCAATTCAAAATTTACCTTTTTTAGGATCGAGATATCATTTATTCTTCCCTTATTTGCGGTTTCCTGGCATTTCGTCTCTCAGTTACAGAAATCCCTTTAGAAAGGATCTTATAAAACTCAATCTGTAATGATGCATTAAAAAAGGGAATGACTTTCATGTTAGAAGGTTCAGAGCACGTTCGCAACGAAATAACAGGAAACAACAAGCCGATGTAACAATGCTATGCAAAAGGCAGATATTTCCCCATCTGGAGTTTTTCTCTATAGGCCGCCTAAACTTTGTATGAGTAATAGAAATTTGCTTAAACTTTAAGAGGAAACTTTTAACTGGGAATATCTCATCTACCTCAACATAAGAAACATTCTAGGTTGCGTAGGAGCGAGGAGCGATATTATAGTTTTACGTTTGAAAGCTTCATGTGTTCAATAGAAATATTTTAATAATGGATTTTATTCAGTGAGTATTCTAACGATAGGTATATAGAAATGTGACTCTTGCTCGATATTGATATAATTAGCAATGCTATGTCCGTTATGCTTATACCAAAAAGGCGATAGGGTTTTTTTATCGCATTCATCTTATTAATTAATTCGAACGCTAAATGAAACTCAACGTCCCTGAAATTCAGATAAGCAGCGTTCACTTTCACGGTGTGCTACTTCTGTGTCATTTCTCTAGACATATTCAGACTAAAGTTTCAAAAAATATATGTCAAAGTTCTGCAATAGGTTTGAATACACCTGCAATTATCGTACTTGTTTATTTAGATCTACTAGTTCTTATAGTAGAAGATCCGAATCTAAGTCGACCTTCAGCAAGCTGATAATAGAATGAAACATATTTTATAATAAATTTAGTATATTAGAAAATATATTAAGAATGGGTTGCCAAAAATATCCTGGACAACTAATGTTGCATCAGCAAGTTAATGAGAAAATTTTATCCTTAATCCTTAAGTATAAAATGTATAGAATGTGCAGCCGTTGGGTTGAATATTATTTGATGGACAAACTACTGCCAGGTATAAACAGGTATGTCCATGCCAGTTACTTTGACTTGAATGGATAATAGAAAAAAATTATATCAACAAAAGCCCTGTTTTCTTGCGAACACATATAGGGTTGTCTGCAAAAAAATCGGTCCTAATAGGGGTTTGGGAATTTTAAAGATTTCAATTTTAACGGGAGTGGAAATACATGACAGAGAGATCCCAGGTAAGTAAATTATGTAATAATAAAGGACTCAACATCACATTCGCAAATGATGGGACCTCGAATATAAGAAAGTGCGCATTGAGCATGCGCACTTTTATATACTTATACGGTAGATACTGACAACGATACTGAAGTAAACAGTGAGCGTTAGTTTGGAGCAATTGACATTTGAGTTTCAAAAAAAAATTAATTAAAGACATAATATATATATATATATATATATATATATATATATATATATTTAGGTGTTAATTGTACACACGTGTATGATGCAACGGTATCATATTACGCTGACAGCTTCCTGGTACTCCGATGTTAACGTGGGAACGCATCGTGTGAATATCTTTTCGCTGACTTCAGCTTTTATTAAATCATAAATAGAACCGAAGCGATCCCACGGTCGTCATTATAATATTTTATTCTGTCCAGTTAGTTTTAAGTTCAATTTACATTTCATTATTTTTACAAGTTTAAAAGTGTTAAATTTTTATTTTTATGTTTTGAATAAAATATATATTTTTTAAAAAGTCTAAAGTGAAATCAAAGATATAATATATATATATATATATATATATATATATATATATATATATATACATATACATTATGACTTATAAGTATAGTAATATATGTATAATAGAAAAGTTTCAGTAACTTAAAATGTCATAACGTAAATAATAAAAATATCAATAACCTACTTTGAATTTTTTTGCATTTTATTCTGTAAAAAATCTAAAGAGAAACAAAGTGGACAGTCAAAATTAACAAAAAACATAGATTAAAGATTTTGTATTACGTTTAAAAAATTTGTTACAGAATGCACAAAACTAATACTTGTATTATTGAAAAATAAATTTTAATAAACATTTCCTACTCAGCATCTGATTCATCAGAAGTATAATTGTGATTTTCGAATTCATCTGATTTATTAGATTCTTCCTCATTTTCTTCAATTTCGATAATGTTCTGGATTTCAAAGGAGTTTGATCTCCGATAAAACATATTGGTTTTAAAAAATCATTTAAATGTCAACCGTAGTTTTGAGGGTTGAACTTCGCATATATAGAATTATCATAGAAAATATCAATAGAAATATCAACAGCCCTTATGTTGACATACATTTTTTTTTTCTATTATCCAATTAAGTGAAGGTAACTGGCATCGACATACCTGTTTATACCTGGCGACCCAGTAGTTTGTCCAGATAAATAATAGGCAATCTAATTGCGGCACATTCTATACGTTTTATACTTTTACTCATGATAAAATTATATTGATGCAATATTTAATTAAAAATATTTTTTTTAATAATTGAAAATAGTCTGCCCAGGATTTGTTTAGGCAACCCACTTTTAATATATTTTCTAATGTACTAAATTTGTTATAAAATATGTTTCATTCTATTATCAGCTCGTTGAAGGTCGACATAGTTTCGGATCTTAGCCTATCATTTTCAGTTCATTCAAGTCCTTTAAATATTTTAATTCCTGAGACGCTATTACAATGAAACATCAAATCAATATTCTGGATCAACTTGTCAAAGGACATGATCTCCTTAGTTAGACTTTGATGTGTATCTAAAAAACAAACAAAACTTAGTTATGTGAAATAAAATTAGCAAAATTATTAAAAAATGAAAATTCATATTTTCATAATTGAGATTTTAATGGTATTGACAACAAATACTTTTTACAATTTAAGTGAAGCCTCTTTTATCAAGTGTGGTATTTTCCCAAGGAACCATAAAAAGGAACTTGAAGATGTAATAAATAAGCTTAAGAAACACTTTGATGGTGTTTAAAACAGCTTTATCTAAATGCTCTGTATTTAGCCGACTTCAAAAAGAAGGAGGTTCTTAATTCATCTTTATCTATGTTTCTTTATGTATTCACCGATTACTAGAAACTGGCTCAAGAAATTTCGGCCGTTTAAATTGGATCCTGTTACGGGAGATTCCATTTTTTTCAAGAAGCTTGTACCTTTTTTCATAAAATGGGGAAACCTTTTTTACCGTTTTCCTTATATAGTAAACTTTGTTGGAGGTTTGGAGGTGATGGCATTAAAATATGAACATGTCTCTGTTCGCCACCTGGAGTTTAATAATTTAAGATGGAAATACTCAACTAGTCGTTGTAAAGGAAGTTTCTAAAATAGGGTTCCAAACTTCTGCTGTCTATAGAACTCATTAAAGTAAGCCAAAAAGTCCCTATTAACATGTGCCCTAAAACGCACCTTTAGGAAGTTATATGCCCTTAAAAGGGCTACTTAAAGTTTCCATTCACCACTTTTACTAATTAAACACTACAAATCTTAATTAACAGTTTATCAATAACTTAACTTGATAAGCTTTGTGGCAATGTCAATTTTTTATTTTAAATGATAAAGAGATTTTTGTAATTTTGGGCCAACTAACTTAAAGAGAAGAGTAATTTTCAAACTCAGTTTACTCGAAAACCATCACTTTGGAAAAACATAATATTTTTTACGTAAAATTTAAAAAAAATCAAATAAAACAATATGTGTCGAAAAACCCCTTTACCAACCTAAATAGGACGCTTATGATTTACATGTCGAAAAACGGAGTACCTAGCAAATGTTATTTAAAGCAAAAAGTTATGTAAGACCCATACATTTTTTTCTATTTATTTTCGAACGTTTTGTCAAGAACAATAAAAAAACAGTTTTGTTTAAGCCCTTTTAAGGGCATGTAACTTTCTAACGGTGCGTTTTAGGGCACATGTGTTTTGTACACAGCAGAAGTTTGGAACCCTATTTTAGAAACATTCTGTATGTGTGCCGTCCTAAGTTGGAATCAAATGAACATTTATGTTATGAATATTAAGAGATAAAGTTAATTGTTATAAAGAAATTGGCATGATCTAAAACGCATACTATAATCATTACATGTCACTTTTTCAACTGTATAAGGGTATGAGGTTTGTCGGCTAATGGCAATTTTGCTTAACAGTGAAGTACTTTTGTTTTTGACAATATTTGAAATTGTAATCAAACAGAAGTAATTAAAATCGAGAAATGCATCTAATTATGTCATATCACTAAAACTTGTATAATAAATATTCATGTTGTTTTCGGAATGATATTTGTGATATATTGTTCAATGTTTAAATACTTCTTGGGAAAGAACAACACAGCAACACTGATTCCCAAGATAATCACATTAATACAATAACAATACCATACATACAGGGTCTATCAGAAAGACTAAAAAGAGTGGGAAACAGATATAATATCAAACCATCATTTAAAACAAGAAATACACTAAAATTAATTATATCAAAAACCAAAACAAAAAACACAACTCAAAATACAAAAAAATTGCATTTATAAAATCCCTTGTGAATGTAATAAATTCTATATTGGAGAAACATCTAGACCACTAAATGTTTGAATAAACGAACAGAAAATTACATAAAAAACGACAGTTTGAAAAATCCAAAATTTCTGAACATGCTTGGGACCTTGGTCATAAAATACAGTTTAAAAAGTCAGTTATATTACACAAAGAAGAACACAACACCAAAAGGAAACTAAGAGTCTGCTTTAATTTTGTTAAACAAAAACGATTGTATCACTACTACCTCCGTAGAATTCAATCGTTCCTGGTAGCCGATGATTAAGGAAGAAATTGTAAATGTTCTTGTCCTTGTGAACAACCCAATATCGGGATAGTTCATAAGGTTTTTCCTAGGTTTTCCCTTATGATTTTAATGAAATCACTGAATCACCAAAATTCTTTTGTCGCATTTTTGGCGAATGCACTTATATCTTGTAACAAATTCGCACCTAGGAGCGCCACGTAAAATTCTGAAGATCTCCCTTTCAAATTCGAAGAACTTTATGATTATATGATTTATAGAAGTTTCTGTGCTACCCTGTATATTACAAATAAAATTCTCTTAATTACGTTAGAAATCAAATAATCCATATTGTCAAATATTGTAATTTTACATCTTAGAATTGTGCCTTTTTTTATTCATAGTTCCTTAATTTCGTAACTGTGGTGTTATTTCCCAAGAAGTACTTAAACATTGAAAAATATCCATCCATGTCACTTTTTCAGACTGTATAATAATATAAATTTTGTTTAAAAGTGAATTACCTATATTTTTATTAATTACGCAAATTGTCATCAAACAAAGTTTATTAGAATTGAGAACTGCATCCAATTATGCTGTGTTACTAAAAACTGTTAGTTATTGAAAAATGTTCGCGAAGGAAATGTAATTAAATCAAAATGTATGATAGTAACCAGGCCTAAAATAATGATGACACTCAAAGCGTTTGCAATACAGTGGATCCACCTAAGTTGGAATTATATGCAGAACTTTCTTAAGACACATAAATATTTAGAAAACAAGTTACTCTATTCCATTCAATAGTAAACGAGAGTGGTCAAAATAATAAATGTTGATTAAAATTAAAATAAATTATTTTAGGCAATAAGGAAACAGTTAATTAGATTTATAAATTCCATCCACTTAAGTCATTACATCACTAAAAATTGTAAAATAAATACATTTTTATAAAAGCAAAACTGACTTCAAAAAAAGTTACTTAAATAAAACGGAATTTTTTTTCTTTCATAACAATTGGATAATAACTTAAAGTGATAATAATTTAGGAAGTACGTTCATAAGTTGTTCTTTGCAACTTTGCTGTTGAACTTGGCACCGACTTCAGAAAAAGTATTTAAATATTGCAGCAAACAATTATTTTTTGCTTTTTAGTTAAGTAATTTGTTTTGAAATCGCTTGTTGTTTTTTTTAAAGGTTTTTTATTTGATTTGGTCGTGTTTTATTGACTTATGTTTAATTTATAATTAAAGGGTCTGTTTAAGACAAATAAATCAACTGATTTCGAAAAGTGAATGTTTATTTGCGTGGGGTCATTGATAAAGGTTCTATACTCGTACTACGCAAGTTCTTAATCAGCCCTTTTAACGTTCTTTGTTTCAAATCATATAATTTAGTTAGTCTGAAGTTAGCTTTTATTGCAATTACATTAAACTTGTATGTTTCGCTTGAATAAAATTTATGTTTTAAATTTTAAAACGGCTTTTTCGAAATTGAAACTTTAAGTGGCGCAGCACAGTAGTATCGTGGAAGTTTTCTGTGTATAAGAAAAACTTCGTTATTGAACGTTTATCCGCTATTGAACGAACTTTTGTTTGCCGTTAGTTCCTGTAGCAGCATCGACGCTTACCTGCAGAATGCCAACGAAGCGAAACAGATGCATCTAGCAATCAGCATTTTACAGTAAGTAATTCATGTCAGACTCCTCTGTTTCTAATCACTTAACTGACCCTAGTGCAGAGTTAGATTTAGTAAAACAAATTTCGAGTTTAAGAATTTCAAAAGACAATTTCGAAAACGTAGATCGTAGTAATATCTTAAGTAATAATAACGTAATGGCTCCACCAGTATTTGATGTTAAAAATTTGGCAATTTTAGCAAACTTTGATGGAAACTCCAGCGATTTATACGATTTTATAAACATAGCGACTACTCTTTTTGTATTTTATGATGATAACACCAGTGTAGGCAACTTGCAAAACCTACTTTTGTTCCGTGGCATTTTAAGTAAATTAACCGGAAGAGCCAAGGAAGTTGTATCAATTTATGGATGCGAAACGTGGGAAGATGTAAAGACGGTGCTCATTCAAAATTTTGGAGACCAGAGGGACGAAAATTCTTTAACAAGGGATCTTGTTAATTTAAGACAACAACTCCAAGAGACTCCTTTACAGTTTTACAAAAAATGTATGGCAACGCTTAATACATTATGCAACTATATCGATTTACACAATAATAATCCAGTAATCAAAAACAGTAAAAAGGATTTTTTCCACATTTTTGGCCACCATAAGAGCTATGAGACCAGACAATCTCGCAGTAGCAATGCAATATATTCACGAAGAGAATAATATCTGATACTTACAGAGAAATCAAGCTCCTGTAAATCAACAGTTACCGTTTAAAAAACCACAAACACCAACACAGTTTTTTAGACCCACATGGCAGCAACCAGTTTATCGTCATCAGACAACACCCCAGTTTACACCATCATGGCAACCACAGCCTTTCCAAACACAGTAACGCCCCTTTCCAACAGATCCAGTTCAGATAACACCTAGACCAACTCCACAGCGATGACTTCCGACAAATTCACAAGTATTCGGTAAACCTCATAATGTTTGGGCCAACAAACCAGGCACTTCGCGACAAATGTCACCTCCTACACCAATGAGCTGTACAACCAGAAATACTATCAAACCAACAGCTCAAAGTCAAAATAATAATTTCTTTAGACCACATCCAAATTCACGCCAGAGTTTCACCTTTGAAGAACTATTTAACATCGAACAAGACCATTCATACGCAGAAAGACCAATAAGCCATTACCCTGATGATGATCATTACTCAGCATATGAAGCTTATCCCGAATATGAGCCATGCCAAGAAAATGTAGTAAACGAATCTTCACAAATTGAAGAAGAAAATTGCCAAAATTTTCTTTTGGACTCCAAAAAAAAAAACGGGAGAAACTTAGTAGAAGTACATAATATTACAGATAAAAAGGAACTTCCCTATATAACGATTTCGAATCCTCCCTTGAATTTGCTAATAGATACAGGGTCAACGAAATCATTTCTCAATCCCGATATTGCTAATCAATTTTATAAAGATTCTGTTAAATTTGAACCATTTATCGTCTCATCTATTTTTCAAAATTATTCACAAGATTATTGCGCAGAAATAACTTCTTTTCAGGAATTTAATTCAAAACATAAATAAAAATATTATTTGTTTAAGTTTCATAAGACTTTTGACGGATTGATACGTTTAGACAACTTGAAACTTTTACAGGCACGACTCGACTTTCCGAATTCGATACTTTTAACTCAAAATTCGACTTTACCGATAAATTATTACGAAACTAACAAAACTCAATTCTATTCAATACTACTTGATCCCCATACAATAACACCTGTTAGACTACCTGTTAAAGAATTTGAAGGCAATATAATACTCCCAAAACAAAATATTCAAGGAGCACTTCTTCAGGATACATTGACCATAGCCAACAACCAGCTTGCGTGGGCAGAATTGATAAACGATACTAATGAGGAAATACCAATCGCCCTTATTGAACCAGTGGATTCCAGGATAATTAATTTGGAAGATTATCATCTTTTCACAGTCGAAATTTATCAACAAAATTCACCTCAAAAATGTAACATAGAAGAACTTATAAGGACAGAACATCTGAATAATGAAGAAAAACACCACATTTTGAAACTTTGCGGAAAATTCTGGGACATTTTTCATCGTCCTGATGAACCGTTAACTTTAACCAATTAGGTGAAACATCGGATCAAGACAAAGGACGAAATACCGGTTTACACAAAGACATACCGTTACCCATATGTTCACAAACAGGAGGTCCAGAATCAAATTTCGTCAATGCTAGAACAAGGTATTATACGCCCCAGTGAATCACCGTGGTCATCACCGATATGTGTTGTCTCAAAAAAACAGGACGCCTGATGACAAGTATCCAATCCCAAACATCACCGACATTTTGGACAAACTTGGAAGAAGCCAATATTTTACAACATTAGATTTGGCCAGTGGCTTCCATCAAATTGAAATGGCAGAAGAAGATGCGGATGCCAAAGAGTCATGGATAATGTACTAAAGGGACTACAAGGAACAATTTGTTTAACTTATATGGATGACGTCGTCTGCTTTTCTGCTTCTTTACAAGAACACATCGTCAACCTTTCAAAGATTTTCCAACGGTTTAGGGAAACTAATCTCAAAGTTCAATTGGACAAGTCTGAATTCCTTAAAAAGGAAGTGGCCTTCCTTGGGCACGTCATCACTCCGGAAGGAATAAAGGCCAACCCTGATAAAATTCAAGCTGTTCTGAAATATCCAATCCCACGAACAACTAAAGAAATTAAGGGATTCCTTGGACAACTGGGATATTATAGAAAGTTTATTAAGGACTTCGCCAAAATTACAAGGCCGCTAACAGCAGGCTTGAAGAAAGACGCGAATATTGAACACACACAGAAATTCATTGAATGCTTTGAGACGTGCAAACAATTATTAGTTAACGAACCGCTCTTGCAATATCCAGATTTTACTCAACCATTTAACTTGACAACCGACGCTAGCAACGTTTCATTAGGAGCAGTTCTTTCCCAAGGACCAGTCGGCAAGGATAAGCCAATAGCGTACGCTTCTCGAACACTGAACTATACCGAGTTGAATTATTCAACTATCGAGAAAGAAATGTTAGCAATTGTATGGGCTACAAAGTTGTTTAGGTCATATTTGTACGGCAGAACCTTCAAGGTCCTGAGTGATCACCGCCCTTTGCAATGGCTATTTTCTGTAAAAAACCCCATTTCTAAGCTAGTAAGATGGCGCCTGAAACTCGAAGAATTTGATTACGAAATAGTTTACAAAAAAGGCAAGACTAACACCAACGCAGACACCCTTTCTCGAATAGAAATGAATAGAAATCAACACCAAGGAAGTAGAAGAACAGCCCTTAAGAAAAATAATGAGGAATTAAATGAAAATTTATCTCGAGAAGATACTGACAATTCATCAATGTATAATAACCCACCAGACAATCGTGAAGAAAATTTTACATACGAAGACATCAACTGAAACAGTCGATGAAAGCCCAGACCTAGGTCAACACAACGATAAACGACATAATACCTCTAGCACCGACACAGCTGATGAAGATCCTGACCACACACAACATAAGGTCAACAGAGTACGTCAAACGTCAAGTACAGACACAGCTGACGAACTTCCCGATCCATCTCAAGACGAATACTACGATAGAAATACAATTCACACTGAACAGGAAAATCCGATTTTTACAATTCCTATTTCCGAAAAGCCTCTAAACTATTACAATAATCAAATAAGGCTACCTTTTGTTAGATATTGTCCAGTAAAACCTATAACTGAACATGTATTTCCAAACAAAATAAGAATTCATGTTCAAATTGGCAGAAATGAAGCAGGAAGAAATATTATCGAATTTTTCAAAAACTACGTACGACCAAAAATAAAATATGCTATTCATTTTACTCTAGAAAACACGTACCAAGCCACCTGCGAACTTCTTAGACAAATTTTCAATTCATCATATGATTTAGTCGAATGCACGAAAATTTTAGATGTTAACGACGAACAAAAACAAAAGGAAATTATTCACGACGGACCGAACAATCACAGAGGTATAAATGAAACTGAAGCTGAAATTAGAAACAGATTCTATTGGCCAACATTGAAAAAGTACATAGAGGATTATATAAACTTTTGTGACAATTGTCAAATGAACAAGTACGATAGAAACCCTTCCAAACCAAAATTCATGGTAACACCCACTCCAACAAAACCATTAGAAATTGTCCACATCGATACCTTTCAAGCAGCAGGACAAAAATTTCTTACTGTCATTGACTCGTTGAAAATACGGACAAGCATACCCCATAGAGAGTGCCAATGCTATTAACATCCTAAAATCTCTGATGATTTTCATCACCTATCATGGCATACCAACAATAATTGTTGCGGACAATGGTACGGAATTTAAAAATGGACTAATGCAAGAATTTGTGGATACCCATAAAATAATTATACACTATACAACACCAGAAAATCCGCAATCTAATGGGATGATAGAACGGTTTCATTCGACTATCATAGAACATCTTCGTATCTTACAGAAGAATCATAAAAACCTGAACATTAAAGATCAAATGCCTTACGCAATTCTCGGATACAACAACTCGATACACTCAACTACCAAACAGAAACCAATTGAAATTCTAAACGGACATTTCAACAGTCACGATCCTTTTGACATCGACATTAACAAAACTCTTATCAATAACTATGCTCAACAACATCGCGAAAAAACTAAAATTATTTATAAAGAATTAAATCAACGAGCTACTGAATCCAAAGAAAGGGTTATTGAGAATCGAAATCGCCACAGACAACAACCTGTTAATTATGAACCAAATGCAGGGGTGTATACGAAAACCACTCAAAAAAGAAATAAACTTCTCCCGAGATTTTCACCAAAAATCGTAAAATCTGACAACAAAGTTATTGTAAAATTTCATAATACAAAACTCCACAAGAAAAATATTAAACACATGCCAAGAAGAAAATTTAATTTGACAAAATCATCCTTACAGATGCAGCCTGATCGCAGCCGAGAAAATAAGCATACTAGACCTAAAGGACCATCCAGGGATCCTTCCCCTCAAGCTGGGACCAGCAAAAATTCAAATCAGTTCCCATTGTTTACTGCCCAAGTAGCTGGGTAGAAAATGTAGTCTTTAAATACAAATAAATACCTAAGCCATGGATGGCGCTTATGAAATACGACGTTACTACAATTTCTAATGTTTCATAAAAGTAAACAGAAAAGTTATTATCAGTCCAAATAAAGTAAGTCCATTTATACGTTGAATAACTCTGAAACTCTGAACTGAAAGAAGTGAACAAAATCAGAAAATACTCTATTATTAAAAAATATTTAATTGTTGTGAATTGATTGATTAGAATGTTTATATTGTTTGTCTAGTTTTAGGAATTATTCATAACATAATTTGTATAGTATTAGGAATTATTGATTACAAAATTTTTATATTTTAGGAATTTATTCAGAAAATAATTTTTATAAATTGTGATATCCCACAAATTTTGATTATAAATAGTTATTAGATATTACGTATTTTAGAAAAACTGCAATTAAATCACCGTGTCATCTTAAACAGCAATAGTATTAATCTCTAATTACATCACCAGAATAGTTGTTATATCATATCACATCGGTATGAAGTTTGCACATGTTTCAGGCTAATCTGTGATCACGAGTTACACAAAATATCTTAAAATGTGAAGCTTGAGCATTATTAATTTCACTATCTGTGCTGCTCGATCCATCTTAGCTGTTTCAAATTTTCAAATATATTTTACTTTGCATATTAATGACTGCAGTAAAAAAACTAACTAATGTCCTTACTTGGTATTGTTTTACCATTATTACAGATGCAGTTCGAGCGTTTATCAAAAACACAATATTTCATATGACGAACTGGTAAACAAGTAAAGTACAAAACTAAACATATTCTCCTTAAAGGTAAAATGTTTTATCATGCCCCATCGACGACATCTCATGTGGCGGCTAGGGGAAAGCCTCCCAGATATGAGCGGTACGAAGAAGATATCCTGAAGATAGTCATCGTAGGATAGGAAAATTTTATTAATAAATTATCAAACTATGAGTCCCACATGTATATATATATATGTATATATATATATATATATATATATATATATATATATATATATATATATATAGTAGTTACTCGAATACTGTATTCGAGTATACTAGAAGCGAAAGCAGAAGGCTACGAGAATTATGCGAACCGACCTGAAGAGGGCAGATGTGACTCTGCCGAAACGTCGTCATTTTACCATCGATCCCGGCAGGGATCAGTTATCAACTACGCGGATGAATTCCCGGAAACCATCTAATACATATATATATATATATATATATATATATATATATATATATATATATATATAGGTATTATATGCTGTTTTCTTCGACCTTAGTTACATTATATAAATTAGTTACAAATGATAAGATTGTGTTTATTTCATGTTTTAATGATGACGTTTCGGCCATGTTTTTGGCCTTTTCAAATCTATTCTAAAACTTTTAAAATAATTAATACATTTAAGAAATTATAGAATTATAATTTTGGAAGAGATATGCATAGGGATTTGAGTTTCGTAGAATAAGTGGAAATTTATTAGGCAAAGGAAACAATAAAGTTGCAAAAAATATATATAATATATGGTGGAGGCCTTTACTTTGTGATAATCAATCACGATTATTATGAACGAGGTTTTGTAATAGCATCTCATATAATAATAAATATGTAAAACTTTAAAAGCTCCTGCAATTTGGAAAGGAGTTTATAATTTAACCTTTTCAGAATGTAATAGCTCTTGTATATATAAGACCTGAAGAAAAAATATAGATAAAATAAAATTAATTTCAGGTTTGCTGATCATGGTTTGCAGATTCGTCATACTTTCCCTAAATTTGATAAAGCAAGTATAATACATTTTAATAGGTTTGAAGAAATCAACACAATTCTTGAAATCCTGGAAATATTCAAGAACCTCAAGGAATCATGTACTTCAAATTTTATTCTTAATAATCTACTACATGCAAATATCCTGTAATTTTTTCAAATAGACACTTTTATCTAAAGGATGTTCCAATTTGAGGTTAATTTTAAAATTTTTAATACACAATTTATTTGAGAATGATCAAATCTTTTATTTCAAATGACAATTGTTTCGGTTTAGTAATGGACGATTACTTGAAAACAGTCAATAATGTTTACTTTAGTTCATCAATTGTTTGTGGATCGTTGGCATAAACATTTTCTTTCAAATAGCTCCATAGGAAAAAATGTAGAGGTGTTAGATCGCAAGATCTAGGGGGCCAATTAATTTTTCCTCTTCCAGCAATTATTCAATTACCAAATTTCTCTTTCAAAAGATTGATTGTTTCTGCTGCTGAATGACATGTTGCACAGTCCTGTTGGAACCACATATTCTGCACATCAATATGCTCCAATTCATCCTACAAAAAGTTTGTAATCATCGTTCGATATCGATCACCATTCACAGTAACAGCATTTCCATTGTCAAAGTATAGACCAAGCACTTCACCAGCCTAAATTCACACCAAACAGATACTTTTTGTGGATGCATCCGTCTTTCCATTATTTTGGTGGATTTGCTTCATCCCAGATTCGACAATTTTGTTTGTTAACAAATCCACCCAATTCACAATGTGCTTCATCGCTGAACATGATTTTGTTGAAAAAATTTAAAGTTTAGTTGTATAGCCAAACTAACAAATTGACGACGTAAACAAAAGTCTGATCGCTTTATTTTTTGCGTGTAATATGAATCTTGTAAGCCTTTAAAGATCTTTGTGCAAAATTCTGAATAAATTCGTTTTTTGAATGAGGAATTGATGTTTTTGGTTGTTCAACAACACTAGCAGTAACAGCTGCAATATTTTCTTCTGAACGTCCACTACGATGATATGTTTTGCTTTTTTCACCTTTTACGGAACCAGTTTCCACAAATTTTTGAACAATTTTTCCAATGGTAACATTTGACGGACAGTTTTCTCTTCCATATTCTGTACGAAATTTTCTTCACACTTCTGCACAACTTTCACCAAATTTAAAATAATTTTTAATAATTAACAGGCGTTGCTCAATCGTATATCTCTCCATTTTTAATAAACGGAATATTCCTATTTGTCATCTGTCAAATAACATATGGTATTCTAGTACAAAAAATATAAATGGCGGCAAATTTAAAAATTATCCTCAAATTGGAACACCCTTTAGAATCGCATGACGCATGTTACTTTTCTATACTATTAGAAAATGGTAAGTTTGTCTGTTTGTTTGTTTGTTTGTTTGTTCGGACATTACGTAAGAACTACTTAACTGATTTTGCTGAATCCTTTTTTGTTGCGAAGCCTATAGTTTGACTTAAAATCAGGTAGACATTTTATCTCTCTAAATTAACAGAAACGGGTAATTTAATTACTCAATTGGTTCCACCGTACGCACAAAATATTAAATAATGGCATCAGCTTAGCTTTTATTCAAAATTCGGAATGTGCAAATGTGACGTGTTTCGAATTAAAAAAAAATCAACATATATCGAGCGTAATTTTACAGGGTGTTCTGTATATAGGAAACTTACAACGGAGTAGAATTAGATGGATTTAAAATATCTAAAAAAAGTTATATTTGGTGTCCTATAAGTAGCTGCATATATACAATGTGGTGGAAATAAGGGGGAGTGGAATTAGTTATACGGGGTGGGTTATATTGAGTGGGTCATAAACAGTTCCATATACGAAGTGATTGATAAAGGATAGAATATTTATACAGTTTGAATGAAAAATCTAAAAAAAATGTGTTAGGTAAGCTGTTAGGATCTTTGAATTATGTTCATAAGATTAGAATAGTTATGAAATGGGTTGAAGACAGGGTGTTTGAAATATAAGATAGAGTGATATTATTTATGTTGTTGTTAAAAACTTGTTTTATATCCACCAGTAGTTGCATATATTGGATGGTTGAAATATGTAACGGAGAATAATTACAGGTCGGTTTAAAAAATGTTATGATGTACAAGCTGTTCCATTTACCGGATGGTTGAATTATAGGGTTATATTAGGTCTCCTATAAGCGCTGGATATAATGCGATGTGGTGGAAATATGGGGGAGTGGAATTAGTTAGTGAAAAAGTTATATTGAGTGGGCCATAAACAATTACATATACCAAGTGGTTGAAAAAGGGTAGAATATTTATACAGTGAATAAAAAAACTTAAAAAAATGTTTAAGGTAAGAAGTTAGGAAATTTGAATTATGTTCATAAGATACTATAGTTATGAAATGGGTTAAAGAAATGTTAGAAGCAGTTGTTTATATAGGGTGTTTGAAATATAAGATGGAGTGGAATTATAGTTTATGTTGTGGTTAAAAACTTGTTTTATATCCACAAGTAGTTACATATATAGGATGGTTGAAATATGTCGCGGAGTATAAATAGAGTTATACAGGTGGATTTAAAAATATTTTATAGTAATCGTATGATCTACAAGCTGTTCCATTTACCGGATGGTTGAAATATAGGGTGGGTAGGATTCTAAGGATACAGGGTGGTACAAAAATGTTATATTTGGTGGCAATAAGTAGTTGCATATTAACGGTTGTTGAAAAATAGGGTGGCTTACACTTAGAATTATACAGGGTGGGTAAAAAATGCTAGAAACAGTTTATTATATAGCATTTGCATATATAGAGTACCTGAAGTATGGTGTCCAGTAAAGTTATAGTTACACAGTGTCATTCAAACAAGATTAGAAAAAGTTGTAAATGAAGGGTGGTTTAAATGAAGTGTGGAGAAAAATTATACTTTAATATATCTTGAACAAATATAAGGAAAAAATGTGAAATAGCGTAGTTCATAATAAGTTGCAAAGATAGGATAGTTGAAACATAGGGTGAAGAAGTGTTATAATAATTATTTAAAAAATATTATATTGGGTGACCAATAAGCAGTAGCGTATACAGGGTAGTTGTAAGACATACAAGGTGATTCAAAAACATCTTGAACAATATTCTTATTTTCGGTGCCCCATAAGCAGTTGCGGTTTTGGTAAAATATATTTGAGATCGATGGATTTATAGTTATACAGGGTGGTAGAAAAAATGTAATACTGGGTGGCTGATAAGTAGCTGCAAATACAAGGTGGTTGAAATAGTGGGTGGAGTAGATTTATAGTCAAACAGGTTGGATATATATTTTTTGTAGGATAGAACATTAGCTGTTTGATATCTGCAATATCTGACATGGATCGAAGTAAAATTATAGTTCATGCAGTGTGATTAGAAGTATTTAAAAAATATATATTTGGTTGCCCCTAAGCAGATGCACATACATGGAGGTTGAAATATTTTATAGAGTAAAATTATGGTTATACAGGGTGGTTCAAAAATTAGTTTTTATGTTTGACACATTGGCAGCGGTGTATACTGGGTGGTTTTAATGTAGATAGAAATAGAGTTAGTTATACAAATTGGTTAAAAAAAATTTTTGAATAAAGTTCTTATATAGGGTGGCCAATAAGCAGTTGCAGTTTGGATGAGGGTTTAAATAAAAGTTTGATGTTAGTGTGCAAAACTGTGTTTTTATATTTCAATATTTCAATAAAATTTTAAAAAATTGTTGTATAGGGTAGACCATAAACAGTTGCATTTTACTATATGGAATATTTTAAATATGGGGAGAAGCAAGATTATAGTTTTAGAGTGTGTTCAACACAATGTTAGAAAAAGCTGCATATACAGGTTGATTAAATTATAGAGTAATGAGAAATTTTACTTTATACGGTCGTTAAAAAATATCAGAAATAATTACATACAGCGTAGACCATAGCAGTTGCAAAGCTGAAATATAGAGTAGAGAAGAGTTATAGTCAGGTGTTCAAAAAGTTATATTGGGTGACAAATAAACAGCAGCATACCGGATTCTTGCAATATAGGGTGAATTAGAGTTACAATTATTCAAGGTTATTCAAAAAAATGTCGAACAAAATTGTTATATAGGGTAGCGAATAAGTAGTTGTAGTTTGGGTGAGTGTTTAAATTAAAGTTTGGTGGTAGGGTGCAAAAATGTGTTTTTAAATTTGTGACACACCAAGGATTCTACCGGTATTTCCATCAAGATGTATGTAAAAATGTTAAAAAATAATTGTTATATAGGGTAGATCATGAAGAGTTGTATTCTACTATATGGAATATCTGAAATATGGGGAGAAGCAAGATTATAGATTAAAGTGTGTTTAACATAATGTTAGAGAGAGATTGATGGATTTATTGTTATACAGGGTGCTAGAAAAAATGTTATACTGGGTGGCCGATAAGTAGTTGCAAATACAAGGTGGTTGAAATAGTGGGTTGTGTAGATTTATAGTCAAACAGGTTGGATATATATTTTTTGTAGGATAGAACATGAGCTGTTGGATATCTGCAATATCTGAAACATGGATGGAAGTAAAATTATAGTTCATGGAATGTGATTAGAAGTATTTAAAAAAATATATTTGGTTGCCCCTAAGCAGATGCACATACAGGGAGGTTGAAATATTTTATAGAGTAAAATTATTGTTATACAGGGTTGTTCAAAAATAAGTTGTTATGTTTGACACATTGGCAGCGGTGTATACAGGGTGGTTTTAATGTAGATAGAAATAGAGTTAGTTATACAAATCGGTTAAAAAAAATTTTTAATAAAATTGTTATATAGGGTGGCCAATAAGTAGTTGCAGTTTGGGTGAGTGTTTAAATAAAAGTTTGGTGGTAGGGTGCAAAAGTCTGTATTTAAATTTGTGACACACCAAGGGTTCTACCGGTATTTCCATCATGGTGGATGTAAAAATGTTAAAAAATAATTGTTACATAGGGTAAACCATAAACAGTTGCATTCTACTATATGGAATATCTGAAATATGGGGAGAAGCAAGATTATAGATTATAGTGTGTTTAACATAATGTTAGAAAAAGCTGCTTATAAAAGGTGATTAAAATATAGGGTAAAGAGAAATTGTACTTTAAAAGTTGGTTCAAAAAATATCAGAAATATTTGTTATACAGCTTAGACCATAAGCACTTGCATAGCTGAAATATAGGGTACAGAAGAGTTATAGTCGGGTGTTCAAAAAGTTATATTGGGTGACAAATGAACAGCAGCATATACAGGATGGTTGCAATGTAGGGTGAAGTAGGGTTACAGTTATTCAAGATGTTTTATACGCGGGTGAAACCCCGGGTAACGGCTTGTACTTTATAATGCCGTTGAAAAAATATGAGGAAAAAATGTGAAATAACGTAGTTCATAATAAGTTGCCAAGATAGGATAATTGAAATATAGGGTGGAGAAGTCTTATGGTTAATTATTTAAAAAATGTTATATTGGTTAACCAATATGCAGTAGCGTTTACAGAGTAGTTGTAATACATACAATGATTCAAAAACATGCTGAAAAAAATTGTTATATACGGTGCCCAATAAGCAATTACTGACATATATGGGGCATTGATGGGTTTATAGTTATAAAGAGTGTTACAAAAAGTGTTATATTGGGTTCTCGATAAGTAGTTGCATATACAAGGTTGTTGAAATAGCGGTTGGACTAGAATTATAGTTAAACAGGTTGGATATATTTTTTTGTAGGATAGAATATGAGCTGTTGCATATATATAATATCTGAAACACGTATCGAAGTAAAATTATACTTTATACAGTGTGATTAAAACAATGTTAGAAAAAGCTGCATATAAAGGGTAGTTGAAATACAGGGTGGAGACAAATTATACTTTCAAGGGTGGTTCAAAAATAGTATTTCATACGCAGTTGTATATATTAAATAGTGAGTGGACCAGAGTTATAGTGTAAGTGTTTAAAAAATGTAATATTTGGTGGCCCCTAAGCAGATGCACAACAGAGTGGTTGAAATATTTTGTAGAGTAAATTTATGGTTATGCAGGGTCATTCAAAAATAAGTTGTAATGTTTGACAAATTGGCAGCAGTGTATACAGGATGGTTTTAATGTAGATGGAAGTAGACATAGTTATACAAAGCGGTTTAAAAAAAATTGAATACAATTAGTATATAGGATGGCTAATAAGCAGTTGCAGTTTGGGTGAGTGCTTAAATAACAGTTTGGTGTTAGGGTGAAAAACTGTGTTTTTAAATTTGTGACACACCAAGGGTTAAACCGTTATTTCCATCAAGTTGTATGTAAAAAAGTTAAAAAAATAATTGTTATATAGGGTAGACCATGAACAGTTGTATGGAATATCTGAAATATGGGAAGAAGGAAGATTGAGTAAAAATTGTACTTTAAAAGTTGGTTCAATAAATATCAGAAATAATTGTTATACAGCGTAGATCATAAGCGGTTGCATAGCTGAAATATAGGGTAGACCAGAGTTATAGTTAGGTAATCAAAAAGTTATATTGGGTGACAAATAAAAAGCAGCATATACAGGATAGCAATATAGGGTGAAGTAGGGTTACAGTTACTCAAGGAGATTAAAAAAAATGTCGAATAAACTTGCAGTTTGGGTGAAATATATTCGGGATTGGTGGATTTATAGTTAAGTAGGGTGGTTTAAACAAAATAGAAAATTTTTTATTTAAGGTAATCCATATGTCTCATAAGTTATTTCTTTTTGCGAAAGCTTGAACATTACGTACGTGGGTGAAACCGCGGGTAACGGCTAGTTAATTTATATTTGGTTTGAAAATGGCATGGGTGATGTCGAAGTTATTCACTCTATATTAATATAAGTAGCATTATTACAAAATATATAATTTCGTTGATCATAATATAACCCATTATGTTGAAGGAATTTAAAGGAAAAGTTGAGGCGTAAACTGGGGACTAGCAAAAATGTACCTAGATAATTAATGTGTAAAAGCTAAATAATACAAAAAGGAACTGTTAAACATTTTTTACTTTGATTTTCCATTTTTGCTAAACTTTAGGTAGGGACATCTTTACCACCTCACATTCTACATACTATGTAGAATATGTATTCCATACATATTTGAAATCTACCTATGTATAATATACATTCGGTCATTTATCATAATTAACTACGCACCTTTCCAGTATAATTTCTGGTATTAGAACTGGCTCGTTTAAAACAGTCATTGTAAGTTTACGTGTCCGAAAAAATATAACCAATGATAGTTTGATAAATCAATCATCATAATTGAACAGAGGGAATTCTTGTTTAGTTAAACTGAGCTATAAGTACATTGGAGGTGTTAGCATATTTTGATAAATCATTCATCAACGAATGTAACCAGTTCTTAAGTAATATTTGAAAGTTTTAATGATCAACTTATTTAAATAGACGAAATTAATTTCTAGTTATAATGCTTTCCGAGTACATTAGATATATACCTAGTTTAAGTTTACGTGTAGCCTGAGAGAATGAGCGAATCCTCAACTTTGTGAGGTATGTCAGTAGAATGTTCTAATAAACTTTGAGTTGTGTAATTCGAACATTTGAAATGTTGTTAATGAAGTCATGCAGCATGATTAAAATTCTTAGAGTTTCTGCGTATTTCGAATAAATTTTACATATGTCAAAGCAAGTATGGCTAAAATGTATGCAGGCTAAATGCCTGTGAAGTATTTCTGTAAATTAATTAATACATACGTGAAAAACTTTATTTCTGATATAATGCACTAAGATCTTTTGAAACGATGAAATGAGACTGTTCCTACTGGCACCGTGCAACATCTAAAACGCACCCAGGAATGTTACCGTAAATAACGCAACTGACAAAAAAGTCGATTATGTTCATTGAATTGGTAACAACAAAATTTTTTTGTTAAAAGTAGTGCTAATTTGAGTTATTATTCTGCATTGGCCTGCAAAGACTTCTTGATATATGTAAAAAATTAAATCATTTTCACATTTAACTTATTATAGAGTAATTAATTAGGCCCACTTGAATGCATGTTTTAACTAGTGTTAAAGATCTTAGTAGTGTATTTTGTAAATTGAATTTATTGAAATACTCTTGTGGGTGCACTTTTTTCTAATAATAAAAGTGAAATGAATAATTTTAAAGAATTTCAAAGTGTTCATGTTATATATACCAATTAAGTAAAACATGTCCAATAATGAAAATACCAAAAGAATTGATTTGTAATTTTATTTGAATATAGTACGTTAAAAGACAAAGAGAATGTTTATTAGTGTTGTCTTGATCTTGTCTGTGGTTGTAGATTTACCAGTAAACGTGATATAAGTTTGAATTATATAATAACCTAAATCAAAGCTTGTTTATGTAATATGATAAATTCTTAACTGCGGCTTTGTCATTTCTACCTGAATTCCCAGAGTACAAGTCTCCTCAGTCCATTTTTGTAAAAATTCCTATTTTGGCCAAAAATTGTGGCAAAGCCATCGAATCTCTTTTACGTTGACTGTCAATAACAGTTTATGCAAATCTGGGATAGCAATAAATCTCCATCTTGTAGCATATCAATGAAACCTGATGCAAATGTTATTTGAAGATTACTTTTAGGTTTGTATTTAAAAAGAAACAAAAAATACACACTACTTTTTATACATTATGTGCACTCTATAGCTTATGACACTTCTGCTTTCTTTCGATGGAAATCCAATTTTTAATTTTTTATTCTGCTTTTGCCGATATTTTGGGTAAGCTTCAGAATTGAAAATCTGTGCCCCCCCTTTCGATATATATTTACATGAAATAACAAAACATTGACGAATTCTGATCTTTCACCGTTGAAATGCTGCGTTCAGGAAAATAAGCACAGAGGGTGCCGTTTAATGCCAATACTGCCACTCTATAATTCCGAAATTAATATTGCCAAAAATTCTTTAAGTAAATTGGATCTGATAAAATCTAGAGCACGCATCCCACATAAAATAGATTGTAATAATTTAACATGTCAATTAAGGATATAAATTTATATTTATTTTCATGTAACCAGATAATATTAGACAACATGATAATTTAAATAATTATATTCAAGAGTCAGAACCATTCAAAAATAATTAAATAGTTGTTTTCTGAATGATAATTGTGACATCCTTGGTTCTAATTTTTTCTGAGTCCTTTGGGAATAACACCACATATATTTGAAAGTTTGTATATTTCAAAAGTCCAAAGGTTTCAAGGTCTAAATCAGCCCTTTTCGACGGTGTTAACACAAAATGAACAATAAATTAAAATATTAAAAGGATTCGCAATGACAAATATCGTAATCACAATTTGACTTAATATTCGACAATAAAACTGATGTAACTATACATGAATTTTTAAAGATAACTCTTCAAATTCTTCCAATTTGAAAGAAACTGTGTTATTTCACATGATCTATTTTTTCTGCTACCTTGTAGAAGAGCTAGAACTTATCACGAACCTCTGTGTAGAAATCGAAGATACTCAAATGACACCAATAATACCCGGTTTTACAAAATCTTACAGATATCCTCAAGTCCATAAGGAGGAAAATTGCCAAAATGCTTGAAAAAGCCATTATTAGGCACTCTTATTCTCCTTGGTCGTTCCCCGCATGGGTCGTCCCCAAGAAACTCGATGCTTCTGGTAAGTAAGTTGTTATCGACTATAGGAAGTTAAATGAACTAACTGTACACGATAAATATCTTCTGTCGAATATATCTGATCTCCTCGACCAACTTGGAAACTGTATGTACTTTACCATACTGTATCTCGCTTCCTGGTTCCACCAGTTGGAAATCCTTAAGGAGGCCGGTTTCTCTGTTGACAATGGCCATTACGAATTCGTTCCTATGCCATTTGGCTTTAAAAATGCACCTTCTAGTTTTCAGAATGAACGTTGCTTTGTGTACATGGATCACATCATAGTCTATTCTCCCACCATCCATTAGCATATGTCCCGTTTGACTTCAAAACGTCTTAGGCAGTCAAACTTAAAAATTCAGCATGACAAGTGTGACTTTCTTCGTAAGGAAGTTGCTTAGCTTGGTAATCTTATCACCCTAGAAGGAGTAAACCGAAACCCTTCAAAGGTTGAATGCATCCAGAATTTTTCTCAGCTCCAAACACTTAACGATGTTAAATATTTTCTTGGTCTCGCCGGATATTTCTCACTATTCATCCCAAATATCGTCAACATCTCGAAACCTTTAACAAAACTCCTTCAGAAATACTTCAAATTCATCTTCGACGCCGGCTGCAACTCTTTCTTCAATGAACTGAAGCCAGCTCTTGTATCTGATCCTATCTTAATCTACCCAAATTTCGAAGAACCATTTCTGCTCATTACCGATACTAGTGCTTTTGCCATTGGAGCGGTTCTCTCATAAGGCTCGTAGGAAAATATCTTCTTATAGCATACGCTTCCCGTACTGTCTGCGCTGCAGAAACACGATACTCTACCATCGGATGAGAGCCTAGCCAGATGGCGCCTTAAGCTAGAAAAGTATGATCATAAGACAGAATACAAACCTGACAAGGTAAATTGAAAAGCTGAAGCTCTTTTTTTTCGCAAATAACGAAGCAGACTGCGAACAACCAGAATCTGATAACGATCAAGAACTCCATGATCATGACAAGAGAATGACAACAGAATTTGTTCAACTATATAAAACCGAGTCTATAATCGATTATTCAAAAATTGAAATTTCTAATGCTTAACTCTCAGACAAATTTCACAAATGAATAGTCACTTTCTTCTGGCAAAAAACCTTACTGACTTGCATGACAAAATCATCGAATACATTCTTGAAGAAGATCCAAAATTCGCTACCGACGCTCTAAACATTCTAGCTAGCAAAACTGCCCAGCATAGAAAGTATTTAATTGTCCCTTAACCATTTGATCCCAAAACTGTTGTCTCGCATCTTTTTAACATCCTCTATAACAACCAAGATCAGTTTGACGAATCCGAAACCTTCCGGAACTACCTTTTCTCATAATTTTATATTTAATACTCGCAGATAAAGACGTATAACTAAAAATGTGTCAAAACATTGTATCAACCCTTTCCTAAGATCAAATTTCCGTTATTCTGCAACAGTACCACTGCGGCAATAATAACCTACATCGTAGAATTAATGAAAGCTTTCGACGTATAAGGGAAACGTATAATTGGACTGGACTAATTAAAAGTGTAGAGCAAAGTCCTGCAAAACTTGCCGAAAGGTAAAGTCTTGTCGGAAAAACTTAAAGTTTATTTGTCATAACAGAAACCCCAACGAACGTATCTACATTGATATTTTCGAATATCCGACTAGAAACTGCGCACTGACTATTAGGGATGAACTTACCAAATTTACTAAGGCTTACCTTATTGGTGCCGAAACAGCTAAAACAGTCGTAAACACACTCTTAACATTTTTTCTACATTAAGGTACACCTCTTCGCATCCATTGCGACTATGGACTTGAATTTGACAATGCTCTAATAAGGAACCTGTTCGAATTATACGACATGAAGTTATCCATTTTAAGCGTCAATTCACACTTCCCGCGACCTGCAAAACTTCGTTATTATATGCAGAAGATTATAATGTCCAAGAAATCAACATAAACCTCCGGTTGATCTCTATCTCCAGACCTTTGCCCATCACCATCAAATGCAAGGACCAAGACGTTGTTATACTAACCGCATCGACGAATTCATTATTGGAAATTCAGCCCCACTGCAACGCCCTTATCAGCAAATACCAGGGTCCGTGCCCGAAGGACCACCAAACATCATCCAGTAAATATCCCCTACAACTGCTGCGACGACATGCCTACCGTCAGTCAACAGCCCTAACATAGTCAATAATAAACTCAGCCAGTATTCCAGGGAATTGGAACAACTGATGAACCAACCATTCGTGGAGAAACATACCCCCTTATTCACAATTAGTGCAATCATGTTAGCAATATTTGTCGTTGTCCTGCTCACCGGCTCAGCAATCCGGAAAAAGCTGAGTAAGTGTACTAAATCTAACCCTACTAGCGAGAGAGCACCATTACCATGCCCACCAAACAGCACTTCCAGAGCAAAGATTCATACTCTACTAAGCCCTACCAAAGAAATAGAACTTCAGAACTTCCCCTAAAAGTTGATGATACAGCATCAACTTTTACAAATAGATGGGAATTGTTATATAAGTTTATAACATGAGCCTTGTGAGAACTTATGTAGCAACTATATTTCGTCATTCCCAGCTGAGTCAGCGACACGTGCAGTATCGTATTCCGATCCCTGGAACATCCGTGAGAATTGTCATGTGTGCAATACTGATTCAGCATTGTAAATATTATACGAGTATATTGTAAGATTTCCTTTATTCCATATTCATTATTACCCTGTCTGTAGTTAGCTGTTATTTTTCATTTACATTTTTAATATTATATTTTTTGTATCTATCTATCTGTACTATTATAAAATTGTAAGTTTGTCTCTTTGTTTGTTTGTTAGTTTGTTTGTTCCGGCATCACGTAAGACCTACTGAACTGATTTTGCTGAATCTTTCTTTGTTGCAAACCCTATAGTTTGACTTAAAATCTGGTTGACATTTTATCTCTCAGAAATGGTAGATATAGCGAAAAAACTTCTACCATGTTGGGTAATACAATTAGTCAATTGGTTCCACGGCACGCACAAAATATTAGATACTGGCATCAGCTTAGCTTTTATTCAAAATTCAGAATGTGCCCATGCAACATGTTTCGACTTAACACAAATCAACTGATATAACAAGCGTAATTTTACAGGGTGTTCTGTATTATAGGAAACTTAGAACGTAGTAGGATTAAATGGATTTATAAAATCTAAAAAGAAGTTATATTTCGTGTTCTATAAGCAGCTGCATATATACAATGTGGTTAAAATAAACAGTTCCATATACCAAGTGGGTGAAAAAGGGTAGAACATTTATACAGTTTGGATAAAAAATCTAAGAAAGAAATGTGTTATGTAAGCAGTTAGGATCTTTGAATTATGTTCATAATAAGCTGTTCGTTAGAAGGAGCTATTTATACAGGTGTTTGTAATATAAAATAGAGTGGAATTATAGTTTATGTTGTGGTTAAAAACTTGTATTATATCCAGAAGCAATTGCATATATATGATGGGTGAAATATGTCGCGGAGTATAATTACAGCTATACAGGTGGGTTTAAAAAATAAGTAATGTAATGATGTACAAGCAACAGCCATTACCAGATGGTTGAAGTATAGGGTGGGTAGGATTCTAAGGATACAAGGGTGGCAAATAAGTAGTTGCATATAAAAGGTTGTTGATATATAGGGTGGTGTAGAGTAATAATTATACAGGGTGGGTAAAAAATGCTAAAAAAAATTTGTTATATAGCAGTTGCATATATGGAGTACCTGACACATGGGGCGACGTAAAGTTATAGTTATAAAGTGTGATTCAAACAAAGTTAGAAAAACTTTTAAATGAAGGGTGGTTTAAATAAAGTTTAGAGAGAAATTATACTTTATAATGTCGTTGAAAAAAAAGGAGGAAAAATTGTGAAATAGCGTAGTTCATAATAAGTTTAGAAGATAGTTGAATTATAGGGTGGAGAAGTATTATGGTTAATTATTTAAAAAATGTTATATTGGTTAACCAATAAGCAGTAGCGTATACTGTGTAGTTGTAATACAAGGTGATTCAGAAACATGCTAAAAAAATTGTTATATACGGTGCCCAACAACAGTTGCTGTTTTGGTGAAATGTATTGGGCATTGATAACATTGAAAATTCGACATGTTTTCGAATAAAATACTGAAACATTAAAACCTAAAGCTTTTCGTTAGTAATTTTATTATTTATAAGATGTTTCATAAACAACACACTGTAACTTCAGTTGAAATTATTTTATATATACGTGCAAGATTCTGATATTCTTTTATATGAAAAAAAATATGTCGTTTTAATTATAATACAACAAATTCTGTAGATATTTGTACAATTATATTCAATTTAGTGCATTATATTAACTTCTGTCTAGAGCATTTATTTGTCAATAATTCAAATTGTTTCCTTTGTGTTGGTTTTTAATGGTCTAGTCGCGATTTAATTTCAATCAAGTATAATATAACGAATTAATATGTATGAAATTGAAAATAAAACTAAAATAAAATTTCAATTAGACTAAAGCAAGGGTTAAAAATAAAATAAAAATAAAAGACATGACAAAAGTATACTGTGCAATGTATACTAATATCAATAAATGACAGTATTATGGGTTAAAAAGCCATGTAAGGTAAAATCAAGCAATAGAACTTTAATTTAAACAGGGATAAGCCAACAGTATTTTTTAAAATTTTATATTCCGTTGTAACGACCACGGAAGACAATCATAGATAAGTACCAGTAAAGAAATTCAATTTGAACCAATAACAGATGTGTAACCTCACGATATATGGAAAAGATTTATATTACAGTAAAGTTATTTGGTGAGAGCGCTCGCTTAAAATATCCTAAATTTGGCAATCATAACTTTTCTTTTCTACATTTGGCATATAATATAACCTATAAGATTAAGAGAAGATATTCGATGCAATCTGGGAATTTTATTTTTAGCTCAATAAAATTAGTCCTCAATTTTTGAATTGAAACCATCGTCGTTAATGTATTACCACTGATGTTTTACAGGATGACTATTTCACCCAAAAAGTTAATTTAAGTAAATATTATATTAAATAATAATAGAATAGTGGTGCATGTTTAATAGTGTCGCCGGAAGATCCAACTAATCCAAATCACTAATTTCTCTAACCTATCTACAAACACGGGATTTTTACAACACATCTAAATACAACGTATCCAACACAACAAACTAACAAAATATCATATGATTACCATTCCTAGAGTCTTCACCGGATCCCAAATGGATGATAACTGCAAATGTTGATTAGGTGGGTAGTAAAAGACATTTTTTGAATTAAATTTTTCCATAAAAATTTCTTTTATTCCAGTATTCGTCAACAGTTATCATAGATTCACCAGCCTACATTCGTCGAGACACGAGCCGACTCGCTTTTTCCCCACTTTATATGCAAACGGTGTTGCACTAGATAATCAACGGGATAATGCCTGGAAGACAAACGGCGAATGTTCGGGACGCTATGAGTGCCTTAATTAAATTGAACAGGTAAATTATTTAGCTAAACGATAAAGAGGAATCATAAATAATATATGATGCTGGGATTAGATCTAAATTGCGTGTTTATTATCTTTTAGGCCTATCCGAAATATAGTTTGAACGTAATAATCAAACCGTTATTATTATGGAAAGTCTTATTTAGGGAATGTAATACACTAAGTTTAGGTAGAATTAATTCTAGAATCTTCTTGCGTAAAGCTCTACATAAAAACGTTTCTGGTACATTCTCCTGTTTAACATATATCTATTGTAGCAGAATATATGACGAATAAAAACAAATACTCTACATTTGTTTTCTGAAAGACAGTTGTGGAATTTCTAGTTTATCTTTTTCTCAATTTTTGGGAATAATATCACAATTATTGGAAAGTCTGTATATTTCAAATACTTCAAACGTTTCAGAGTCTAAAGTAGTCCCTGTTTTCAATAGGAATAAAAATTAACGCAATTGAATCAGAAATTAGAAATTAAAGAGTTTGCAATGACAAATTTAAAATTAAATTTTTGACATTAATAATGGTGGAACGAAGAAAAAACTTACTTGATATATACAGGGCAGCAGTAAAAATTTTCCTAGGACTTTCATCGTCTGGAAATGATTGATCTCACAAAGTTTCAATAGCTTTGTATCTACTATCGTCAGCAGGGGAATGATTATCAGTCGTATTTATACCAGTCACCGGTCATGTTCATTGGGTCGCAATCCCCTTTCTCGTCCAATCAGCGTACCTGGCGATTGGTTATCGGTGATGGGTAACGGCAGTGGCTCAAAAACAGGTCTCCAAACGTTTATAATTTGGATGCTGCGCTCGTTGATTATATTCTCAGTAGAGATTATGTATACCGTCTAGGTGAATTTCCTTTATACCAGTGCTCTTTCTTGTGAATTACTCTTGCCTGCTCCTACGTGATGTTATGATGCTCGGTCCACGCCATATTAGTGTCTAGTGGTGGCTTAGTCTCCCTAATGTAGAGATTGCCACATTTACAGGGTATGCTGTATATACAGTTTTTTGTATTGCAGGATTATCCGGCTTTGCTTTTGCGATCCTGCTCCTCAAGGTGTTTTTGCTCTTGAAAACCATTTTGAATACATCTCCGTCTCCAATACGTCTAGGTTTTACCGACAAGCCTTTAGTGTATGGTAGTAATACAGTTACTATCGTGATTTCCTCTTCCTATTTAGGTGGTGTAGTTGCTTCTCGTGCCGCTTCAGTATTTCAAGCAACCAAAATTCTAGTTAAGGTATATCGACGACACCTTCATTATTTGTCAACATGGAGACACAGAATTACAGGCATTTCTGGAGCATCTAAATCGATCACAACCATCCGTTAGATTTACCATGGAGAGGGACGTAATAAAACTAAAGTTTTCTTTTTGTTATGTGATATTCTTTGTGCAATATGGTTGAATATTAATATTGTATGTTATGACCACGGTTACAGGCATTTATAAAATTCGTTGCAAATGTAAGAAAGTCAAAAAAAAATTAACATGTCTAGAACCTTGGTCATAACCTGCAATTTCAACATTCAACCATATTATTCAATGAAGAGCACAACGCAACACGAAAGGAGCGCAACACGAAATTCTAAAGATAACTCTTTCAAATGCTTCAGATTTGAAAGAAGGTTTGTTTTTTTTAGAAGAATTCTTCAGTGCTACCCTGTATATGTTAAATTAGCAGTAAATTATCTTACTTACACTAGTTTTTTAGTCAAACATTGAATGTTAAAATGTGAGTTCTTAATATGTTGTGGCAAACTTTTTACTTGTTCATTTCTTATTCAGGTTTCTTAATTTTAACTGCTGTTGAAAACGAGGTTTGAGTTAGACCCTGAAAGGTTTGGAGTATTTGAAATATTGTCATTATTCTCAAAGCAAAACAGAAAAATACAAATACTGTATATATTTATAAATATGGGTTTTATAAAAGAAAATAATTTATTCTATATGATTACAACAAGGAAAAGAGTACCTATACTAAGGGTTCCCCTACCTCCTTTGAGATTTCATACAATGTAGATAAACATTTTTCTAATACTCCAGATTCAGTTAAGCAGAGAATGGGTGGATTTTGTTATATTTACCTTAATATCTTAAAAATATGCGATTTAAAATGTTAAAAAATATTCAATTTTTTTTCACACGGTGCTTTTTATTTTATCTGCTATATTATTCACTAGATTTTTATAAAGTTGTTATTTTAATTTTCTAATTTGACCTTCAAAATTAGAATTAGGATTTTAGCTTTGGAGAACAAATTCCACATTTTTATTAATATTAAAAAAATATTTTAAAAGTACACATATTCTAAGTTCTTTGGGAAAACACCACATAAACTTGAAAGTCTGTATATTTCAAAAGTCCAGACATTTATTTACAGTAAAAAAAATTAGGGCTTGATCAGTTATCAATACGTAAAAATGTATGCAACATTTTGAGAACGTATTTGGCAAATTTCATCGGTTCCCAAAAATAAACTGAAGAATTATTCGAAAATGTTTATGATTGTTATAAACACTTTTCCTGGGGTTCTTTTTGAAAAAACACAATATTATTAAAGACTTTACTACTGCACCTTGGATTTAACACATCTTATTTTGAGGGGCTTAAAATAAATGTTATAGTAAGATTAACCAGGATTCAAGGTAAAATAGACAAATTTAATAAATTGTTTTGAGGATTATGGCTATAAATATCAACCGGCATTGAGCAAAATCTTCATGTTTAAGGTGACATATTTATATACTTTTTATTATAATACATTAATTCAGAAGTGTATACGGTGATTTTTTTTCGTCCTCAGCCCGTAAAATGAGGTCACGATTGTTCCTAAGTCGTTTTTTGCACCAAGATATAATCTTTTTAATAATTAATAAAAAAATAATATTGCTATTTATTAAAAATATTTGAATATCCTCGAAATAAATAATTCTTAAATTAATGCAAGTTCTCTACACTGTCAGGTTAGATCTCATTCTCATACATTATTGAAAGGAGTTTTATTAAGGTTTGTGTTGACGTGGCTATAGTGGATTTGTTTATATCATTTATAGGCAATGCTTGGTACAATATTTTTTTATTTTTGAATTAATATCCATTAGACATAGTTTCTACTCTTCGACACTACACCTGTCACACTAATAAATATATTTAATATAAAAGTAAACATTAATTTTTAATATGACAGTAATTATTCTCTAGCTTCCTTTATATAGGGTGTTTCTAATATAGGGTTCCTAATGTCTCCTGTGTATACAACTAATTAAAATAAACCAAAAAGTCCCTATTAACATGTGTCCTAAAACACACCCTTAGAAATTTATATGCCCTCAAACAAAACTATTTTTTCTGTTATTGACAAAACGGTCGAAAATAAATAAATAAATGTATGGGTGCGCTACATAGCTTTTTACGCTAAATATCATAGGCTACTCTCTTTTTTAGACATGCAAGTTATAAGCGTCCTATTTAGGTTTGTGAAAAAGGTTTTCGGCCCTTAGATTTTTTAATTCAATTGTCTTACAATTTTCTCAACAGTTTTATAAAATCTTAACAATTTTAACTAAAAAATATTGTCAGTGTCAAAATTTTTTGACAAACAACATAATCCATATCAGTCCGAATTTTTTGTTGAAAATATCAAGACTCAACAAAACGATTGACAAAACTCCACAGTCGGAGTTGAAACGTTTCCAAACAGATAAGTATAACACTATACCATACCATAAACCATTTATATACAGGAATACTGGTTGATCATTTTAAGACACCTCTTTCTCTCAGAATAACTGTGAGGAAGAATTCCTGTACGGACTGCCAGTAATCCGGGCAATTTTACGAAATTGCCTTACTACACTTTGGTCTCCAAATACGATTTTAAATACTTATCTGTTGCAGTAAAAATTTTGATGAGAGAAAACCCCAATGAACAGACAAAATAAAAATATTATTTTTATCCAAATCGATATTTTCAACATTTTTAGAGTAAATTATTCTGTATGTATGTATGTATACTCTCTTCGAGGTGTCATTCATTCTTTCGCAAGACAATATATATATATATATATATATATATATATATATATATAATATATATATTGTTTCTGGTTAGGGAACCTTCAACAGTTGCGCTCCCCACAATCGAATGTCCTCTCGAACTCTTCTTTATGTATTTAATACATATCGTTAAATTTGAAGACGCGAGATGTAAAGACAGAAAAGAATGACACCTCGAAGAGAGTATTCAGGTTAACCTGAAAATTTCATCGCGACATTCTAACCTAGGAGTTACGGGTAACAGCAATTATATGGAACGGCTCCAGATTCGGAACCTCTATGTACTAGTTTCCTCGAAATTCCTAGATGTCGGTCTTTACATATCTCGTCTTCAAATATGTATGTATTTTAGTTAAAATTATTAACTATATGTTTGTGAACAGTAACTATATAAGTCATATTTGTTAGTTTTTAATCGTTACAAAACCCACCGTTCAAGATTTCCCCAGACGTAAAACTGCCAGTGCAAATGTGACATTCCTGTAAACCTAAATGCGTAGGACATGAAAAAAGATTAAATAGCATTATGGACCTTCTGATTTACCCAAAATCATACTAATATAGAAACAATATGTTGAGAAAGCAGTTTAAAATCAACGAAATATTACTTCCGTGGCAATCTTTAACTACATCAGAGTGCACCAGATACCGAAATATCAAACAAAGCGCCCGCCTAGTTTTCAGATTTACCACTGCACGCACTGGTGAAATGTAAATTAAATTTCTGACCGTTATAATACTTCTATTAACACTAATCCATATGTGGGAAAAACCATAGTCAATTAACATTAATGTTATTAGCCAAAATATTGTGTTGAGCTTAGCGTTTAAAAACACGTAAATGTCGACACCTGAAATTAATGAAATAACAAAAAATTCTAAACTAATCTAATCTAGAACTGTGCTTGTATTAACTGCCATGTTGAAAACACTCAAATATCAACCTCGGAAATCTTAAATCAACAAGATAATATTTTACTATAATGGCATAAAACCACCTATATTTTTTTTGTGTACCATTTGCTTGTTGTTTTTATTTTTTTATTGTACCTTACATATAAATTTATTAATATACGAAAATCAAATTCTTTAAACATATAACATAATTACTATATGTTGGCCTGTAACTGTGCTCGAACTTGGAGTTTTCCCTCATATTTCATTTCTGATGAGGAGAATGATAAGCAGTATAATTTCTATTTGGTTTGGTATTGGTCCACGTTCATTATAACGGGGAGGAATTCGGGTATAAAATCTCCTAAGATCTAGTTTGTAAAATCTATTGCCGCTTACCAGTTCTTCTTCTTTACTTCTCGTTCCAATTATGATAAGGTGGGGACTTAAGGGTGTTTAATTACTAATGTACATATTTTTAGTGGTTAGTCTTGCTGTGATAACATTCAACATCTTCTGCTATTTTTCAGTCGCTTAGCATAAACAGAATAAAATTTTTAGGGTTTAATACCAGTCAATAAAGCAAATTTGACAGCATATTACAGAACTGAATGACTGTTCGCCGTCATCTAGGTACTAAGATTCACTTGCTTGATTGCGGCCTTTACATAAATAACCCGAAAAAAATACGTCGCTTACATCAAGTCGTGCTTTTGAAGATAACAATGTTGTGTGGACGGATGTTATAAATTAATCAACAATAATATTTATCAAATGTAAGTTATATCTATACATGTTTGACAAGTATGTATATCCGTACGACAGGCGTTTCTATGTGGGACTTGTCATCAGGCATGCTTTCCAGAATGACGTAGATACGAAGTGATTTTTTTTATGCTAGTAAGCACCTTATACGACTAATATTAGTGAAATGAACTCTTGGATATCAGCCGCATCTATCGTTTTGTTGAGTATGTATTAAAGCTTCAGAAACGGAGAAACGGATGTACACAGGATACAACATAGAAAATCACATTGTTCCATTCCTCAAGTACTACAATCTAACATATTTATATATATATATATATATATATATATATATATATATATATATATATATTGTTTTTAAGTTTTCGCGGGCACTAAATGTTTTAGGGGGTTTCCGGGAATTCGTCCGCGTATTTGATAACTGATCCCTGTGGAGATCGCTGCTAAAATGACGACGTTTTGGCGGAGACATCTGCCCTCTTCAGATCTGTTCGCATAATTCTCGTAGCCTTCTGCTTTTGCTTCGAGTTACTCGAATATTTTCTACTATTCTATTACTATTCGAGTGCTGTGATAACATTCGACATCTTCTGCTATTTTACAGTCGCTGAGCATAAACAGAATAAAATTTTTAGGGTTTAATACCAGTCAATAAAGTAAATTTGACAGCATATTACAGAACTGAATGACTGTTCGCCGTCACCTAGGTACTAAGATTCACTTGCTTGATCGCGGCCTTTACATAAATAACCTGAAAAAAATACGTCGCTTACATCAAGTCGTGCTTTTGAAGATAACAATGTTGTGTGGACGGATGTTATAAATTAATCAACAATAATATTTATCAAATGTAAGTTATATCTATACATGTTTGACAAGTATGTATATCCGTACGACAGGCGTTTCTATGTGGGACTTGTCATCAGGCATGCTTTCCAGAATGACGTAGATACGAAGTGATTTTTTTTATGCTAGTAAGCACCTTATACGACTAATATTAGTGAAATGAACTCTTGGATATCAGCCGCATCTATCGTTTTGTTGAGTATGTATTAAAGCTTCAGAAACGGATGTACACAGGATACAACATAGAAAATCACATTGTTCCATACCTCAAGTACTACAATCCAACATATTTATATATATATATATATATATATATATATATATATATATATATATCACTTCTTTTCAAAATGACTTTTTTTAAAAAAAATTATTTATTATTTAACAAACTTTAATACTTGATAACTTGAGTACAATAATATTAACACTATAAGTTAAGGAAATCATCTGCCGGACTGAAGGGCGTGAATAACAATTTATAATAAATAATGTGCTGACTCTATATAAACGTAAACAATGAAAAGGAAAGAAATTCTGTGAAGTTAAAACAGCAGATGAACATATTTTAGCTATACGAGACGAAAGTAATATAATATGAAAGATTAAAATGTGAAATGAGATCTGCTACGTGACAATTTGAAAGAAAAGTATAATATTACATTATGAGAAAAAAGGTGTTATGTGTTATGAATTACAATGTTATAAAATATAATATAGAATTTATTATTTTAAAGAGTCTATTAAATTTCTATATAACAACTCCATTTATCCCGAAAAAGTTGATGCTATGCTTCAACTTTTCAGACCATTGGTTTGAGTTCATCTTCTTCTATGGGTTCCTGGAGTTGGAGGCTTGGGCGTCTTCTGGGGAAGAATCTGAAGCGTCTGGTTTCGCTTCGACTTCGCATTGGTGGAGGTGATGGCGGGTCATCACTTGTGGTGGCTATGGCTAGTAGTCTGGACTTTCTTCTGCTTTTGCACTTGTAGAGAATGTACAAAAGTATTAATGCGATGATGGAAGTAATGGTTAGAATTGTGAACCAAGATGTATGTTTTTTAATAAACGGCTGGTTTATTAATTTGTCTAATTCATCGGAATATTGGTTGAGCTTGTGTTGCGCTATGTTGAGGTCGTCAGCGTCGATCTTGTTTAATCTGAGGGGTTTCAGATCTGGGACGTACTTCTTTGGTGGAATGGATGCACAGCAGTTGTAGGGTATTTGAACTGGATGGCTTTTGTATGTAATATTTTGGGAATCATCAATTAACCTTTTTGAATGGATTCGAGTATTGCCGATGAATGCATTGCAGTCTGATTGCAATTGGAGGATTGAATTGGTTGCAATGGTTTTGGTTACAACGTTGTTGCCGCTACACTTTATGGTGATTGGTAGAAGATCGGAAACAGGAATTAGCCATACATTGGAACTGATTTCGTAAACATTGTAGTCTTTGGCATACAGTATCGAAGTTTGGCAAACTTTTGGAAGGAAGGTGGACTGTTTCAAAAGCTGGGCCTCACAGATGGAATCGCTGTCAATAGGATACGGGAGAACATCTGAGCATATCCATTGAACTCGGCTTAAGGGCTTGCAGTTGTCCAAGCTCCGAAATGTGGTATACAACAATGAATCATCATTCTTCGCGATATATTTAGTTATGGTTGGTAAAATATGATGGAATCCTGTTCGGTCGTCCAGAATGGGGATTGGGTATAAACGATAAAGGATAAAAGTTTCAGGATTCACTAAAGGAATTTTCAAAACGAAAATTATTTTTGTATCTAACTGAAATGCTTCTAACTCTATAATGTCAATATATTGTGCAATATTATGGGCGTAAATTGATAAAGGTAAATTATTTTTATGCAAAGATTGAGAAACAAGTTGAAGAGATTCGACTAAATCGGCGGGGTTTATTATTGAACTGTGTAACATTTTAATACGAGCGAAAGATATTGCTGACAATACATCATTTAGGGCGTCTTGGATAAAGACATAGCTTTCCATTAATGATTCGCATAGATCTAATGTTTTGACTAATGCTTCGAAAAATGCAAGAACGTCTGAAATGTACATGATAGATTGTTTGATTTTGGCAATGTCCCTGTTAAACGTTTCTTCGTCTATTTGAAGTTTCTGAACTGTTGCATTGAAGTTTTTGATTACGGAAGTCGTTACGGAAATTTGGTTCTTTAGTAAATTTTCAATTTGCTGTTCGTCATGTGTTATCTTGTTGATACAGTCATTAAAGTATTCACCATCACTAGCGTCTAAAGTTCCAGTTATTGATTTCCAAATTGTTCCTATACCATTAATAAGTCCTCGTTTCTGCCTCTTGGAGTTGTAAAGTTTAGTGTCTGCGAATATCTCTTGATATTTTAAGTTTACTGTGTCAGATATTTGTTTTAGGAGGCTAATATGAGTTTGTACTTGAGGTTTAAATACTGTCATACGGGTAGTTAAGTTTGAGTGGATAGTATCAATTAAAGTAAATGTTGTCATTGTTGGCAATTGCGTCAACGAAAGGGTGAAGATCTTTGTAGACAAGTAGGGTCCATTTATCGTTTGATATTTTGACAGTTCCTTCTTCATGAAAGAAGGGTCCTACTGTGTTGTTTATGGGAGTTATTGAAAATTGGGACGTCACGATTGTGAAGAGTCCAAGTAGTCTGAAATAAAGTAATTTCTATTCAAAATACGGTTTCAATCTGTCAAAATTTACTTTTGTAGATTGATTCGTTTCGGGGTTTAGAAGAGTTGCAGAATTTTGGAAAAGTTCAGTTATCTTGAAAGGACCATTAAATTTGTTTTGTGACTTACTTGAAATTTGGGATTCTTTTAAATATACCTTGTCGCCTATGTTATAAGTGGGTCGATTTTCGGGTACGTGTTGGTCGAAACGTGCTTTGGCTTTTTCCTTTTGTTGTTCAGTTTTGGCTCGCGCTAATTTGTAAAAGTATTCCATACGGTTATTAAGATCTCTTACGTACTTGGAAATGAGGTTCTTTTGGTTGTAAAGCGTTTCCGGTGGTCTACTCGACGTGTGACCAAAAATCAAATCAATCAAAAAGGAGTGAAACCATGAGTTTTATTTTTGGTGTTGTTATAGCATATGACTGCGTATGGCAGAACATTAAACGGATGTTCGTTTGGATTTTCGGCGATATTTGCCCGGATCATTTCCGATAGTGTCGCATGGAAGCGTTCAAGAGAACCATTTGATTGTGGGTGACTTACACTAGAGAAGGTTAACTTTATTTCGTAGAGTTCACAGAGGTCTTTTACTAATACGTTATCGAACTCACGACCGTAGTCACAGTGAATTCTCAACGGGGTGCCGTAGTGTTGAAAATAAAGGATGAGCGTGTTAACAACAGTTTTTCCCGTTTTATCCTTTATAGGATACGCCTGTGTAAATTTCGTTAACTCGTCTCTAATTGTTAGAGCATAATTTCGAGTGGGGTATTCAAAGATATCGATATTGACTCGCTCGAAAGGTGTTTTCGGCGTTTCTGTGATGACTAGAGGAGAACTCAAGTTTTTTCGACATATTTTGACTTTTTGACAAATTTCGCATTACTTGATGAAATTTTCAACGTTTTTTGTCAAACCGGTCCAGTTATACTTCTCTTTTATTCGCCTTACTGTTTCATTAATTCCGCGATGCAAATTGTTTTTGCCTTGATGGTAGTGTCCTAAAATCTGAGGTATTTCATCCTCTGAGGGTGTAGTTATGACGTTTTGACATATTTTTAATTTAATGTCTTTGTCTGCAAAGACATAAGAAAAAGTTTCAAGGATTGGGAGTTCTAAGTTGTTTTCGACGTAATATGTGGTTTCAAGATCGAATTTATCTCGTGATTTGTAAATAATGTAGAACAGAAATTGTACGACTATTTCAGGGTCAAATGGCAAGGGGATTATAAAGTATTTGCGGTCTTTAACTGATTTACTTGCGAAGGTGTTGATGGAATTGTTTTCGAATGTAATATCTTCTTCGAAAATATCGTCCATGATTCGTTCGTGTAGATCAGTTAACTTGTTTTGCCAGAAAAATGAAATAATTTGTTTATGGGATTTGTCCAGAAGTTGGGAATTAGTAGTTTCGATCTTTGAATAGTCAATTATTGATCTTGTTTTATAAGTCAACAAATTTATTAAATTCGTTAGTAAGGTGTTCGTCAGTAAGTTCAGGTTCTGGTTCGGGTTCGTCTTCTGAGTCGGTGTCATTGAAGGCATGGATTTTTGACTGAAAATTCGCGATTTGTTGGAAGTGGTTGACTTTAATTCGCGAGAGAGCATCGGCGTTTCTGTTTATCTTGCCTGGTTTATGTTCAATTTTATAATTGTACTCTTCCAGCTTCAGTCGCCATCTGGCAAGTCTACTGCCTGGATCCTTGATCGAGAAAAGCCACGTAAGCCGCCGGTGATCGGTAATTAAAGTAAACTTACGACCAAATAAATAAGGACGGAAGGCTTTGACTGCCCACACAATGGCAAGCAATTCCCTTTCAATGGTGGAATATCTGGTTTCGGCGGCACACAAAGTGCGGGAGGCATAAGCAATCGGAAGGTCTTTTCCAACTGGGCCTTGTGAAAGGACTGCACCAATCGCGAAAGCGCTGGCGTCTGTGGTGAGAAGAAAAGGTTCTTCAAAATTTGGGTAGATAAGGATGGGGTCTGAGATGAGAGCTTTCTTTAAATCGTTGAATGCTGCTTTACAATCGGAATCAAAGAAGAATTTAGTGTCCTTTTGAAGCAGTTTTGTTAAAGGTTTGGACACTTTAGCGAAATTGGGAATAAATCTTCTATAGTATCCGGCCAATCCTAAGAAAGATTTGATATCTTTCGGGTTCTTTGGCTCTGGGAAGTTTTGGATACAACTGATTTTTCCGGGGTTTGGTTTTACACCTTGTTGCGTAATTAGATGACCAAGATACGCTACCTCTTTTCTTAAGAACTCACATTTGTCGGGTTGAATCTTAAGATTTGATGTGCGAAGACGTTTGAAGACTTCGGTCAACCGGGAAATGTGTTCGTGAATCGTTGGGGAGTATACAATGATATCGTCCATGTATACTATACAACGTTCATTTTGTATTCCAAGGAGGATGTTGTCCATGACACGTTGGAATGTGGACGGGGCGTTCTTTAAACCGAACGGCATACGAACAAACTTGTAATGGCCGTTTTCGACTGAAAATGCTGTCTTGGGAATGTCTTTAGAATCGATCTCTATCTGATGAAAACCGGAGGCGAGATCTAACGTCGAGAAATATTGGCATTTGCCAAGTTGATCTAAAAGATCGGAGATGTTTGGCAAGGGGTATTTGTCGTCGACTGTGACTTCATTCAGTTTCCTGTAGTCAATGACGACACGCCATTTTTGTTTGCCTGAGGCGTCTAATTTTTTGGGAACAACCCAAACTGGGGAAGACCAAGGGGAAATAGAATGACGAATAATGCCTTGATCAAGCATTTTACTGACTTGTTCTTTATCTTCTTCTTTATGGACCTGCGGGTACCGATAAGATTTGGTATAGATGGGTCTGGAGTTATTTGTCTCGATCGAATGTTTGATTTCGTTCGTAAAAGATAATGCGTCGCCTTCTAAGAAAAATATGTCTTGAAAGTCTAGACAAAGGCTCGTAATCATATCTTCTTCTTCAACGTTTAAGTGATCTGTTCAGAGTTGTTGTCGAATTAATAAGTTTCTGCCAATTGGTTCAGAGTCATAAGAATTGTTAAAATTGAAGCAGGGTTGTGTTTGTGTAAGAGGTTCTATAGTGAAGTTGTCGAAATTAATTGTTTTTGGGATGGCGTTGGCGTTTATAACTGAAGTGAGGAATTCGCCATTTTGGTTTACATATACCAAGGAATTGGGTAATCTGACTTTTTCTTTTTCTATAGTATGTAGAACAGCGTCGGTATCAACAAGGTGACATCGCAGTTTACATACTTTTTCGGTGCGGGGTTCTATAGAAATATAGTTCGGAAAATTATTGGGTTTTTGTGTGTTGGGAATTGTTGGAGATGCGATATCTGAAGAAGGCAAGGTAGGGACCTTGTGAAGAGCGATATCCTTAAAATTTGTTCTAAGTTGCTTAGATTTTAAGTCTATTACGCATTCGTAATGTTCCAAAAAATCTAAACCTAAAATGCCATCAAAGTCGATGTCAAGATTACAAATAAAAACTTTGTGGGGGTTACCAGGAGCAAATGGTACAAGGGTTGACTGGGAAATTGAAATTTTTTGATCAGTGATGCCCTGAATAACTACATGTTCTTGGAATCTTTGAGGAAAGTTTTTGACAGTTTGCTCTTTGAAAATTGAAATTCCTGCGCCTGTATCTATAAGCAATTTGTATTGACCAGTAGCGTCGTTTATGTAGTATAAGTTTTTTGGGTTGACAGTGTGAAGAGTAGTTATAGGAACGTTTGTTCCGGGAAGTTTACGTTCGGATTCATGTCGTCTTAATTCATTGTTTGTATTTGTGATGTGATGTTGGTTGTTATGTCCGGTGGATGAACTGGATTTGGGAGAGAAAGAAAATCCTGGTAGTTTTGATTTTCTAGTGGGTCTAAATCATCAGTTTGTTCGCCGAAGTTATCAGCAGTATGATAACTATTATTTCCTGTGTCGTATGAATAACTATTATCTGTATAATAGTCATAATTTCTTTGATTATCAGCTGTATGATAATCCTCATATGGGTGATTATTAGCTGTATAATAATCGTTGTAATCATCGAAAGAATTTGTGCAATTTAAATGATGTGCCCTGTTTGGATTCTGGTGGAAATTAGGGTTCTTTTGAATCACTGACTGGCGAGGTTGTTGCATATTTTGTTGGAATTGTCTTGGCTGATTAGGATATTGATTTTGTCTAAAAGGTGACTGATTTTGTCTGAAGGTTGGCTGATTCTGCCGAAATTGTGGGGGTTGATTTTGCCGAAATTGTGGAGGCTGATTTTGCCGAAATTGTGGAGGTTGATTTTGAGAACCATTATTAGCGAAAGGGTTTGGTCTCATGTAATTGTTGTTACCGTTATTGTTATTGTAAACGGGTGCTTGGTAATTTTGGGAACGACATTCGGAGGTGATGTGTCCGAATCTACCGCAAGATAAGCACTTATTATTTGGAGGATTAGGCCTTCGGAACGATTGGTTGGGCCTCGGGGGAATTTGTTTTGTAGTTTTCTGATTCTCAAAGTACGATAACTTGAGTTCGCGTCTGATTCTTACATTGGCTTCTAAAAGGTCTTTAGGGTTACCTGCACGGATGATTTGTCCGAGACGTGGTTCTAGCCCGGTTAGAAGGGTGTTAAGCGCCATAGTGTCTATCAGACTTGTTTGTGCGACCTTTTGGTCTGCTTTTAAATTGGATGCCTTTTGAATATTTGCGTGCATTTTTGCTGTTAGGACTTGTAGTCGGTTGTAGAAAGTAAGTGGTGACTCGTTGGATAGTTGCTGAAGGCGTTGTAGATCTTGTATCAGGGACGTCAAATCCCTGGAATCTCCGAAATGAAGATTCAAGAGTTGTTTTAATTCTAAATAAGACGCGGGGCTACGCGAATTTATTAGTTGGGCCGCTCTGCCTTTTAATTTATTTTTGATGTGGATAAGTAAAAGGTATCTTTGATCGCCCGTCGACATGTTGTAAGCACAGTCGCACGCATTAATAAATGTTCCCAAGGAGATCTGATCTCCTTCGAACTCTGGGACGATAGAGAATATTTCGGATAGCCGATAGGGCTCGGGTTCAGAGCCGTCTCTGGGAGATTGTTGTGCCATTTTTAAATTTATTAAATGGGAGAATTGAAAAATTTTTGAAAACTAAGCAAAAATAAATGTATAAATCGGTTAAAGTGCAATAAATTTTTCAAATCGTTACAAAAACAATAAAACAGAATGGAGGAAAATAGTTAGTGTGCACTGTTTGCAAATAAAATATGGTAAAAATAAAATAAAATAAATCGAGACATTCAAAAATATAAGGTACAAAAATAAAATTGGTATGGTTAAAAATATGGTTCGGATTTTTTGGTCGTCCGAACAGAAAAAAAATAAAATCAAAATTATTGGTAAATTAAAAAAAAATTGCGAGATGATTCCTGTTTGTACTCACATTAAATGGAACATCGATGCTGCCGTGTTCTGCAGTTGTAGTTAGTTGCCTTGTTCTACGGTTACAGTTGGGACGTCTCGAGAGGTTCTTTCTTCCTTCAAGGGATTAGGATCCGCCGTTACCAGTTAAGCTCGTTCGCCGGTTCTAGTAACGTTCTGGAATCCTACTGACTGCGCCACTTTTTATATCACTTCTTTTCAAAATGACTTTTTTAAAAAAAAATTATTTATTATTTAACAAACTTTAATACTTGATAACTTGAGTACAATAATATTAACACTATAAGTTAAGGAAATCATCTGCCGGACTGAAGGTCGTGAATAACAATTTATAATAAATAATGTGCTGACTCTATATAAACGTAAACAATGAAAAGGAAAGAAATTCTGTGAAGTTAAAACAGCAGATGAACATATTTTAGCTATACGAGACGAAAGTAATATAATATGAAAGATTAAAATGTGAAATGAGATCTGCTACGTGACAATTTGAAAGAAAAGTATAATATTACATTATGAGAAAAAAGGTGTTATGTGTTATGAATTACAATGTTATAAAATATAATATAGAATTTATTATTTTAAAGAGTCTATTAAATTTCTATATAACATATATATATATATATATATATATATATATATATATATATATATATATATTTGTTTTTAAGTTTTCGCGGGCACTAAATGTTTTAGGGGGTTTCCGGGAATTCGTCGGCGTATTTGATAACTGATCCCTATGGGATCGCTGCTAAAATGACGACGTTTTGGCGGAGACATCTGCCCTCTTCAGGTCTGTTCGCATAATTCTCGTAGCCTTCTGCTTTTGCTTCGAGTTACTCGAATATTTTCTACTATTCTATTACTATTCGAGTAACTCGAAGAAAAAGCAGAAGGCTACGAGAATTCTGGGAACCGACCTGAAGAGGGCAGATGTGACTCTGCCGAAACGTCGTCATTTTACCATCGATCCCGACAGGGATCAGTTATCAAATACGCGGATGAATTCCCGGAAACCACCTAAAACATATATATATATATATATATATATATATATATATATATATATATATGATGGTTTCTGATGTTTTATCCGGTTTACATCCATTTCTTGGTTTGTGCTTTGAAAAGAACAGGTTAACTATAATATTAAAAGTATGCAATCGCCAAAGATCGTGGAGGGTAGGTTCTAGGTATAGTTGGTTAATGTCATGCAGTATACTTTTTCTGTAAGTTATTTTTTATTACCATGTTTAGCACCGTCTGCAATTTTTTTAAACGGTTTTTAGTAGTTCCACCCCAAGCCAGAATTGTATATTGTAATCTACCCTCGATTAGAGCAAAGTACTATGTTTTTAGTTCGCTTAGGGTAAGTAAGTTTTTTTAAATATAAATTTGTATATTAGAGTTGTTCATTTAGTTTGTATTGAAACCAGTCCGATAATTTTTTAAATAGTGTTTTTTTTTGTGCTTTTTGCAAGAGCCATGAATCATCAATGGCTGCATAATCAAAACTGACGATCTTTCTCGTCGTATTTATATTGAACATATTATTTATGTACAGAGAGAATAGATGGGGTCCTAGTATTGTGCCTTGGGGGTCTTCCCATTTTCATTTCTCTTAATCCGCTTGTGCTATTTTGTAATTTTGATATTGGTGAATGTGAAATATATACAAGCCTTCTTGATTTATCAACACTTCAACTGCTGTTTTCTGGATAAGTAATGTGGGTTATTATAAAAAATTCTTTGATAAAAAATGACTACAATAACTTTTGTCTCTTACTGAAAATCTGCCTTATATTTATTTTAATCGAAAAATTTTAAATTAATAATAATCATTGATAATTTATTTACATTGAAAAACTCTTTAATTAGTAATTTTTGAACTTATAACTAGACTTGACAATAATACCGTTCTTCGGCAAGCCGTTCTGCTCTGCAATTAATTCAGTACGCATCTGTAAAGTAAATTAATTATTTTAATATTACCAATGTAAATTATTAATGAAATTCCAACCCTACCATAATCGAAATGTAAATAAGGCTGTATTCCTCCTATGATTACGTTCCCATTTCAACACGTTAAATATCATTAAAATATCGTCATGGGGTTGATCATTATTATCCTTGTCATAAGCAGCGACTAATTTGCGATTGATTAATAAAATAATGAGTAACTTTAGTTGATTTAATTGAAATGTTTTCGGTATGCAGATAGTTTCAACGGGATTTCACTGGTTTATGGATGTCAGAATGAAATCGCATTGCTGTGTCTCTGTGGATGTCGTAATTCCTAGTTGAAATGTAAATGATACTTGACACATTTATGATTTCTATAGATGTTTGAGTTACAGTTAGTTAAGGAAATATTTTGATTGGAGGGTTGAAAGAGCTAGTTGACAGACGCAATGCATGAGCACTTTTATATACAAGAATATTTATTTGTAAATTAGTTTTGCACTTTAGGTTACTCTCGACGTATTAATAAGAGGTGTAAAGTCATGGGTAGCACCACCTGGAGGATTATTGGTGAACCAAGAGTATGCAGAACATTTACTACATAATGATATTAAAACGTGAGAAGAAAGTTACGTTTTAGTAATATTTTCCTGGGCTGCATTTCCACAAGTTTCATCTAAAGGTGCGTACTTAAAGTATTTTGAAAGTCGTCATACATTGCATTCAATGGAACCGTTTCATAGATAATCTGGGCATCAACTTTTACTTTTCCTCATATCTGGTTAAGATCCGTGCAGGCTGCTGTTTCAAGAATTGATTTATCATTCCAAAGATATATAGTTCGTGTAAAAGCAGCACAGGAATTGTTAATAAGAGGTAATTTTTTTCTTATGTTTTAATCTCATTGCTCGCGCTTAAGTTTTATATAGTCAATGTTCTGCATAATTTGGGTCCACTCATAATCTGCTAGTTAGGGTTACTCATGGATTAAAACATGGAATAACTGCAATCAGTTATTTTATCACAGATATTATTCACTAATGAAAGTGACCAACTAATTAGGTAAGTGTTATTAGAGTTGTATCTATAAAAATACAAACGTTGTGGCCAAAAACCTTAGACTATTGAATAGAAAAAAGAGTGTAGTCAATTATATTAACAACAACGTTAATTTGTAAGTTTCAGTATCCATTTATTTTCAGGTTAGTACCCAGAAGCTTTTCCATCATTTAGGTGATCTGGCCAATAGTCATCTCATTTAACATTCTTCCAATGCATTTCTTCCAAGTTTATTCTACTTACCCGTTCTTATCTAATTACATCATGAAGTTCACACTCTGTTCTAATATCCTCGTTCCGTTTTCTATTTCTTAGAGTGTGCGTACCAAGTAATTTCTTCTGTCTGTTGTTGGGAATATATTCTTTGTGCTTTTATTGTCAGCCTGTTTTCAGCTTTACACAAGTTTCATATATCTTTATTAGTACCTGTTTATTCATATACTTTTTAGTGCTCAGTCAAATTTGTTTGACTTCTTGCTTAATTTTAACATCTTCGAATCTATTTTGGGTTGCCTATATTGCCTATAAAATAATTTCATCAACTACAGCAAGTTTAGAACTGCCTACTTTGAGATGGCACTGGCTTTAGTTTTAGAGACTGTTAAAATGTATACCTCATCAGTAACACCCGGTGTTACAGTTTCGCCCATTGATAATTATACGAGTAGTTCTTTGATCTTCCAATGAATGTTTTTTCTTAACTGGTTTCTTTATGTTTGATCACCAGTTATTGTTTCTGTTCCCGTTTAAATTTTGGAATTTATAATTCTACAGTTCTACTTTTATAATTTTCTAGGGTCAACATAATATAAAAGTAATAAAAAAGGTATTAATTTTTTATCTCTGTTTAGACCAAAATACTAAGAACGTGTCAGAATGTGTATAAGTTTGCTTTAAGCTCTCTTTAGAGCAAAAAGGACGTACTAAGTTGACATAGAAATCTCGACGGAAATCACCAAACATTGCTTTTGTGTGTTATAGTACTAGTCATTGAGAAATAGTTGACGTACTTTAAAATCTAAAATTACAATACTCGATATTCATCATTGATAAGATCCAAAGCCCCGCATCACTTACAGAGAATAATGCTATTGTCTTTCCCACCAGTTATATTTTCAATTGTATTTGATAAAATCCATTAATCAATATTTCCTTTCTCAACTTAACTCAAATAAATACATTAAGAAAAACCAAAAAAAAATATTTTTCTGGCACAATTAATTACTTTTTCTGTAGTCGGTGTCAAGTTGAACAGAAAAGTTTCAAAGTACAAGTCATTAATGCACATTTATAATAATTATTACTATATGGCACTAGGCACCGACTTCAGAACAGAACAAGTAATTAATTGTCTCAGGAAAAAAAATCCTTTTAGTTGCATTCCTTTTTTGAAGTCGTCGTTTTTTTAAAAATGTATTTATTTTACATTTATTAGTGATGTAGTGGCTTAATTGGATGTAGTTTTCAAATCTAATTAACTTTTTCAGTATTGCTAAAATCCAGGTACCTAATACATTTATTATTTTGAACAGTCGCTTATTCATATACAATGTTTAGCGATGCAGCATAACTGGATTTTCAATTTTAATAAAATTTGCTTGATAATAATTTGAAATAAAGGTACCTTAGTTTTATAAAAAATTGATTTTTCTCTTACCTAAAATATAGTAGGAAAAGTCACATAAATATTTACTTTACATTTTTTAGTGCAATTGCATAATTAGATGCAGTTTTTAATTCTAGTTGCTTCCGTTTGGATAACAATTTTAATAATAAAAATATAGGTTATATTTTAGGTTAAATTCATACTTGCTGACAAACTTCGTATACAGTTGAAAAAGTGACATGTAATGATTACGGTATACGTTACTGACAATAGACCTCTTTTTGATGAAGAATAACTTTTTATTTTTTTTTTTCTAAGTTATTTGGTTATAACACCACATAAACTTGAAAGTCTGTATATTTCAAAAAGTCCAAACGTTTCAAGGTCTAAATCAGACTCCGTTTTGAATGGTATTAACACAAATGAATACGAAATTAAAAAATTAAAAGGATTCCTAATGCCAAATTTCGTAAATCTTTCTACTTTAAATTTATTGAAATGATGAAATTGAATTCGGTCCCTGACGGTTGCAAAGCTTGCTCGTTCCAGTATGGTATGAAGTCTTCCACCCATGTCCTTACATGGGTGGTTGACATCGGCACGAGAATGTCAAGCTGCTTTTGGTTCGGACAAGCTTCTTGTATAAGCCTTTAAAGTCCCTAAAAGCTTTGGTTACAGCAGTTCCATGATAGTTATAGTCAGAGGCTCTTGTGCTGAACCACCGAATTTAATAAGTTATTAATATTGTTACGAAATTTACCAAAGCCGACCTTGTTTAATTTCAGTACGACATCGATCGCTTTGAGAAAAAAATGTTTCTCGAAATGACTCGGCAGCTGTAGAATTGATGATTGATTTTATGAGAGTTTTCGAAAAAGAAAGCAGCCCACGATCGCAAGTCAGTCAGTGTCGCGAAGAGCTTATATGTAAAATTGTTGTGATACTTGAATCAGCTGTTGTATATTCAATTTAAATAAAAGTTCTAGAAAAACGTTACAAGAAGGAGAAACAACATCAAGAAGAAGTTCAACAAAGGTTAGTAAAATCTTTTGATGAAAAACGTAAAATAGAATTAGAAAATCTTGACACTACGATGAAAGGCAAACAACACAATTTAATTGAAGGATTATTCTCGAAATTTGAACAAAAACGAGAAAATGATTTTAAAATATTTGAACAAAACCAAGATCAACTTGAATTAAAACGACATAATGATTTTAAAGTATTTGAAGAGAAACAAGATCAAATTGAATTAAAACGACACGAAACTGAACAGAAAAGACAACTGCAATTTGAACAATTAATGCAAATAGTCGGCCAAGTTAATGAAACAGTAAATGAAAGAATGCAAATAGTTGAGTCAGATATAAATGATGACATTAAGACCATAAAAAAATACCGTGGACTAAACTAAAGTAAATGACCTCGATTCCATACAAAGCCAGGTAAAATTTGAAGTTAGTTCAATTTAAAATACAGTTCGAGACCAAATCAGTTCCATTAAAAAAGCAGTACAAAGTGAGGAATAAGATAAAATCAGTGCCATCCAAAATAAAGTAGAAACAGAAATTAAAAAATTGCAACAGCACTTACAGCGAGAAAAATTCCAGAACACCGTGAGTACCAAAGGTTTCGTTAGTAAACCACCCACATTTGATGGCAGTTCATCTTGGCCCATGTATAAACGGCAGGGGATAATCAAAAAAAATCTACCTCTCTAGTAATTTCGTTAAGAAGCTCGGCCCTAGAACTCCTCCAAAGCATTCCAGTAGATGAACAAGGCAATTTCGACAAGATCATCGCCATCCTGGACAAACGTTACGACAATCCATCCTTGAGCCAGGTATACCAAGTCCAACTGAGTGAAAAAACGCAAAAATCCGGTGAAAGCCTCCAAGAATTCGAAGCAGAGATTAGACGGTTAGTACACTTGTTCCACCCAGACCTGCCAGAGGAAACGAAAGACCAGTTGGCCGCACAGAGTTTCATAAACGGCATCAGCGATGTGGAAGTACAAAGAAATGTAAGACTGAGTGGCGTCAAGAAGAGTAATGAAGCTCTATTTCGGGCTTTGGAAGTAGATGCCGTCATGAACATGTCCAAGCCGAGAGTCCGAGCAGTTTACTTTAACCAGGAAGAGCCAGAGTCACCATGTCAAGCCCTGCTGGCTGGTCTGAACAAGTTATAAGAACGGTCACAAAGAACTGGCACCAGAAAGGCATGTTACCGCTGCGGACAGACAGGACACTTTCAACGTGATTGTCGAGTGAGACCACCTGAACGATCACCGACCAGGGGTAACCAACAGAACAGCCAGGGACCGTCAGCCATTCAGCATAAGGGGGCGAATGCTGACTAACCCTCCACCAGCCCCCCAAACGTTATCCACCCGGGGATTTTGCAGAGATAGCAGCAGCCTAGTTGTCAGGGGCCCCATCAATGTCCGAGGAATTACCATCACCATCCACACCGGCGCCGCTGTGTCCATTGACAAGACCAGGGTTTTGAGAACAACAGAGATTAGGCCAGCTAACAACAACATCCAGCTTAGAACAGTCACCGGCGAGTCCATGTCAATACAGAGTGAGGCAGATGTCGTGCTACAGATAGGGGACAACATGATCCGGCATAGGGTCCTGTTAGCGAATATTGAGGACGATTTTATACCGGGTATGGACCTAATTAGCAAACCTGGATTTATATTTGACCCAAGATATGATGTTCTTCGGTTCCTAAATGAGGAATTTGTACTGACACGGCCCGTCAACAGTTCAGTCACCTCCATAAAAATTGTGGCAAAGTCTTCAGCTAGAATTCCCGGTCGAACGGAACAGATTATTCATAAACAGCTAGACAGCTACACTTAGCTAATGACTACTCAGTTGGACGGGCTATAGTTAAAACCGGGCGAGATATACCAATCATATTCCTGAATTTGTCCAACAACGACGTCAGAATTGCCAATGGTCAAGAGATAGCTTGTTTCGAGCCAGTAGAGACCATCATTAATTGAGAAAAAGAGTACCAGACGTCGGTGAAGGAAACAGGGCCCAGTAAAGAATTCCTCCAACAGTTTGCTGACCAGTTGACACATCAGACATCAGACGACCAGAAAAAAGCCAAGCAAGTTATCACAAAGCACTGGCAAATTTTTAACAGACAAAATGGAACCACCGGTCGCACGAACATCATCCAGCATCGAATAGATACCGGAAAGGCTCAACCCATCAGAATACCACCTAGACGACTACCATTGTGGCAACAACAGGCAGTCGAGGAAAACATCGTGTCCATGTTACAAAATGGAGTTATTGAGCCATCCATTAGCCCATGATCTGCTCCCGTCGTGCTAGTTAAAAAGAAGGATGGAACCACCCGATTTTGCCTGGATTACAGAAAGCTGAATGACGTCGCGAACAAAGACAGCTATCCACCACCCCGTATCGATGACACTCTAACCACACTAGCAGGCTCCCGTTGGTTCTCCACACTAGACATAAAAAGGATATTGGCAGGTTGGTCTACACGCAAACGATAGAGAGAAGACAGCGTTCTCCACCAGTAAAGGGCTGTTTCAGTTCACGGTCATGCCCTTTGGGTTATGTAATGCACCCGCTACATTTGAGATGCTAATGGAGTATGTACTGAGTGAGTTAACATGGAGGACGTGCTTAGTGTACCTCGACGACATTCTAGTCATGGGTCAGACATTCGACGACCATCTGTAGAACCTGGGCGAAGTATTCTCCAGAATTAACAACGCCAACCTAAGACTCAACCCGAAGAAGTGTTCCTTGTTCCAAAAAGAAGTAGAGTTTTTGGGCTACTTCGTTTCCGAGTCAGGAATCCGCACCAACGAGGACAAGATAGAAGCCATTCGTGATTAGCCAGTCCCAAGAGACAAGCATGAACTGCGAAGCTTCTTGGGCCTCTGTTCGTACTACAGGCGATTTGTTGAGGGATTTGCCACCATTGCCGCGCCTCTACATAGGCAGACCACGACCACTGAGAAAGAGACCTTCCGTTGGAATCAGGATTGCGAAACATCATTCAGACGACTGAAGGCAGCACTATGTTCCAGCCTAATCCTAGGCTTTCCTACACAGTCCGGCAAGTTCATTTTATACACCGACGCCAGAAAAACAGGTTTGAGGGCCGTTCTATCCCAGGTGCAAGATGGTGAAGAGAGAGTGATCGAGTACTATAGCCGTGGATTCTCGAAACCACGAAATCGTTATGGGCTCAATGGGACTCTCTAAGAGTAGACAATGGAATGCTCAAGCGAGTTTGTGAAAGCGCTGATAGACGAAAAACCAAGTCCCAACTGGTAGTTCCGAAGAAAAAGGTACCAGCCATCCTGACCGAAGTACATTATGGGATTACCGGAGGCCACCTGGGCATAAATAAAACCCTAGACAAACTTCGCCTGCGGTACTTCGAAGACGTCAGAGCTTGATGCCGCAAATGTGACACCTGTGCAGCCAGTAAGGGCCCGAAGACCCGGACCAAGGGCAGAATGCGGCAGTTCAATGTGGGGATCCCATTTGAGAGAATTGCCATCGATGTCGCCTGTCCGTTTCCCGAGTCTGAGAGGGGGAACAAATACGTTCTGGTCGCAATGGATTATTTCAGCAATTGGCCTGAGGCATATGCGATACCCAACCAAGAGGCAACCACTGTAGCGGCGTTGCTAGTCGAACATCTATTCAACAGGTTTGGCGTCCCGATGGAACTACATTCAGACGAGCAGAACAGAACAATACCATTACACCCTCAGTCAGATGGAATGGTGGAAAGATTCAACAGGACCTTGGAACAACACCTATCCAAGGTCGTCAGCAATAACCAGCGTGATTGGGATGAGCATATTCCTGTTGGCATATCGCTCTGCCATACATAATAGTACAGGCCTGACTCCAGCCCGGGTCCTATTCGGAAAGGAGCTGCGATTACCCACCGATTTGACATTTGGCTCCCCCGCAGAACCTTCCCAAAACATCGACGATTATGCCGACCAGCTCCGTCATAACATGCTGGCAATACACGAATTAGCCCGAACGCAGATGTTGGCCACCAGTGACCGGATGAAGACGACCTCAAGCCCAATTCAGTCGGGTTCCAGGAGAGGGACAAAGTCTGGCTGTACAACCCCCAACGAAGCAAGGGTAAATCCCCAAAGCTTACACCCGCCTGGGATGGTCCATACTAGGTGGTCAAGAGGCCTAATGACGTCGTCTACCTGATCCGTCGAAACCCCGAGTCTAAGTTGAAGGTGATCCATTTAGATCGACTCGCTCCCTACCACGGAGATTTAGATTTACTCTAATCCAAACTATTAAGAGTCATATTCGCTGTAAATAATATTTCAACGTGCACTTCGGCTAACGCACGGTGAAACGTATATAGCTTCTATGAGATTCGCTATAACACGCTTAAACCGTGAGATAGAAGACAGTTAATGCAAACTATTTGGAGTTATTGACTGATTCTCGTACGCCGCACGGCGACCTAGCTCTGCTGATATTAACCAAACGGGTATATACTACAAAACTTAAAATTTTTTTGTACGTGAAATAATTAGTGGTTGTTTTGTTTCTGTACTCGTAGTCTATGAAAGGATATTGAAAATACTGAATCAGACATAGTGTGTGGGTTTAAATAACTGTGAAAATGAATACCAATTTTAACATTGACTATATTAAAGACAATAATAAATCGTTTCAAAACAAATTAGATACAAAATTGGCTGGTCCACCTAGGCCATATCTTAATTTAAAACAAGAGTGCAAAACGAGAAATAAAGTATTTATGCAAAGTTTTAAAAGTGAAATTTATAATAAAATGAATTGCTTGTGGGGATGTGATCGCCTCAATACTTTATTTTGTTTTACTTGCATTATTTATCGCGGGGAATCAATTTGGACGGAAAGATGAGTGAATGACTATAACGTTTCTTAGAGATACCATGTCTCAGGACCGGCTAAATGCTCTTTCTGTACTTAGTATTGATAAAAAATATTTCTTTCAATGGCAGACTTTAATAAAAAGGTCATTGAACATTTCGCTTACGAAAAAAGTCGACGAATATTTTAATTTAGAAGAAATAAATGCAGTATTGGCAAAGCTATGGTTTGTTTTATTGCATCTTTGAATCCTAATATTTGACCAGTAAAGTGTACCACCAGTTTCATAACCAACCATCCGCAACTGGTTATAGCATATCTTGTTTTTATTTGTTCTGTGTTCTTTAGGAATAACACCACATAAACTTGAAAGTCTGTATATTTCAAAAAGTACAAACGTTTAAAGGTTTAAATCAAACCCTTTTTCAGTGGTATTAACACAAATGAACAAGAAATTTGTCATTATGAATCCTTTTAATTTTTTAATTTCTTTTCTGAAAAAAATAAGTCCCACAGTCAAATTTTATACTAAAATTTCAAATATGCAAATTTATAAACAAACGTATTCGGCGTTGTTAAACGATTAATTTGAGAACCCGCATATCAAACCTAACTAAGTTTTAAATATATACTAAACCACATGGGTAACGTAATTTGCGTTCTAGAGTTAAGAACTTACAAATAATATACATATGAAGTTTGGACTTGTTATATCGATTTCTGTTCGTTAGGGTAGGTCCAGGAAAAATGAAAACTAAAACTATATATTTAATGAAAGATACAATCCTCACTGTTTGGACAAAAAAATGAATCAGGAATAAAACGAATAAAATGCAAAATATAGTGCAAATATACGTCTGATATTTCATGCTACGGTATTATATAGGTGCTTATTGTTAGTATTTAAAATTGTAATTATAAAAACATTATGCGGTTGAGAGTTGTCAAAATCTTATTGTACAACATTATACTGCCTGAGGTATAAACCCTAAAACAATAAACTCCATTTTCATATGAAACTCTACAATTGGAAAGCTCCAACTAAAGCAAACTTGTCGATTACATACGCGACGGAAGCCACCAGTTTTGCACATTTGTAATTGCAAATGATAATGAAGGCATGACGAACTAAACTAACATAACCTATAATTTGTAAATTTTCAATCATCATATGTCAGGAAAACAGTAAATACGTGGTTCATTTAATTAGTTTAAGTGCAAATATTTTGAGGAAAAAATTGCAGGTACAAAAGTTTTGTAAAAGTTTAAAAAGTACTATAATTTCATAAACAAATGGAACTATAATGAATTTCGCACCCAATTTAACAAAGATCTACACATAATTTTTCTTTTTGTGCAAATGCTTAACTGTTGATATGCCTTTAACATTGAGAGCATGTGATGTATTGTTTTTTTTTACAATAACCTAAAAACTTGTTAGTAGAGGTTAAGCAGTTAAAAGTGGTTAGACATCTTGTCAAAACAATTCCAGTGACATTTAGGTTGGCAGTGTCTAAAGATTCTTAAGGACGGTAAAGTTAAAGTGTAGTGCCTATTTGACCGACGAAACTGACAATTAAGTTGGAATTTCAAATAAAAATTTGTACAGATCTACAAAACTGGTAGTTGTTGATAAATAGTAAATAAGAAGAAGTTGATAAATTATAATATTTAATTTAATTGACATGGATAATGAATTAAACAAGATGGTGAACATGTGAAATTGGTAAACAATATGGAATGGGAACCAATAAAAATAAAAATTTGTTTATAAAATAAAAGTTTTAATGGACAATAAACAAATTTGGAACTTATGGACAGTAATCACAACAAGGAGTAAAAAGGTTAGTGCAACAATAATTGTTTGAAAATGTAAATAAAGTGAACATTGAGTTATTTATTTGTATACTAGATAAGGATATTAAAATAAAAAATTGTAGATTTAAATGATAGGATGATAAGAGAAATTTCACATCAAAATTTAGTAGGTAGGAATGATTTCATTTGTTGATTATTTATTTATTTGTGTGTTTAATTTATTTATTTTATGTTTAATTAAGGATGTTGTTGAAATTTGAAATGGAAAGTTGTGTTGAATTTATTATGAGTCAAGAATAACATTGAACATTTAGAATATCATACAGATTCTTTTCAATAAAAATAAAATTTTAAATTCAATTCAGTAAAATTTAAAAGTTAAAGAGGTTTGAAGTAATAAAAATGAGTAATAGTGTTGAACAAGTGAAAGAACATAGAAGCAGAGCAATTATAAGGAAGATAAGATTGTAAGTATCGATTTTAAATATTAGAACCTGTTGAACCAACTTGAGATAGGAGTATGAATGCTATATAAAATTACAAAACCCTTATAATATAAAATTTCACAATCAAATTGGCTTAGCCCAACGTGGTGCAAGTGACAGTGAGATAAGAATTAAATTTCGATTTATTTTAAAAAATTCATAATTCATAACTAACAAACATAAATACCACAATAAAATATATATTGTCTTGCATACAAAAGTATGACACCTCGAAAAGAGTGTATTCAATATTTCTCGCAGGTAAAGTTAATCAGAATATTTTTATCGTGACATTCTAACCTAGAACCTGCGTGACAACAGCAATTACATGCCACGGCTCCAGATTCGGAACCTCTGTGTGCTAGTTTGCCCAAAAATCCTAAATGTCTGTCTTTATATCTCGCGTCTACAAGTACATAATAAGAATCTTCGTCCAATAAAGATACGGTATAATTGCACATTAGTAAAGTGCAATTATATATTAATAACCCTTTTGTACTGACTTCGAATCTTTATATGATACAAAAAGATTACAAGGTTACAAAGGTTTCAACTATCTCAACAAATAAAACATATGATATATGTGATCAAATATTTCCAGATAGATTTCCACAGGGTATAATATTAAATAGAAATATGGACAATGATATTTGATGAAACACGAGTTGAGTGTACTAATTCAGTACAATGTTATCGTAATTCTGATTGATACTGGTTAATACGTGGGAAAGAGGCACACAGGGATTTAAAAAAATATATTTATTTTTTTACTTAAAGTTATATTTTGCTTTTATTGCTCGTATAACCCCAAATACACTACACATTACTTTCATCATCTCCAAATATTTGTAGTTCGCAGTTAAAAAATAGTAACTTTTTAATGTAGCATATTTCCCGTATAGCGAAATATTTAACTCTACACATTTTAATGAATCCATAACTAATATTCGCCAACTGTATTGCTATCGGGCCTATGATCATTTCATTTTTTAGTCAACTAAACATTGAATAATCCACCTTGATTCATTCTATAACAAGGTATGTAATTATCTCTATTAAAAATCAACTAAACTGTGTGTTTTAACAAAAATATGAAATTTAATTTTGAGGTGTTGATTTTCCTTCTTATTAATAGTGCACGTACGTGTCAGGTGAAGTCAGTAACTGAGAATGAAAACGCTGCTTTCACAAGTGCTTGTAATACCTCTTTTCATGAGGAGTCTCGTTTTACTGACACTAATTTTACGCTTTTTGTTCCAGAGACTTGTTTCTCCTATTGCCGTACAGAATCTCTTCATCGGTTTGATTAGTTTGTTTACTTGAACTGATTAAATTATTATGTGATGTTTATAAATGTGTCATTAATTATAAGATATTTGTTAAGTGTTGAACACTGGGTGTATTTAGTTATTTTTATAATATTTCCAAAATTCATTTTCAACACGAGTTTTACAAAAAATGAACAGCTTGCAAAAAAGGCAACTGGAATTCTAGTAGTTTTTGTATAATACTATTCATTTTTCCCGTCAGGGGAAAAATCCACATCTTTGATTCTTGCATTATTTCTAATGTTTTATGATTTTTTTATAAAATTAATGTATTATGGCAAATGATCTGTTAAAATTAATATTGGAAGATTTATAAACCTACCTGCATAACATAAAAGGCTGTTGTTTAATAAAAACATTTAGAATGCCTTCTAGGACCAACAGTAGCTTAGATAAGCGCTTTAAAACATCTGCGACGATTTTTTAAAATATTAGGGACTGTACTTTTTGAAAAATTGTCACAAATACCCCATCTCTATTATCCAATTTCTGTCATAATTTTGCCGAAGAGGCAGATTACAATATAACTGTTTAGAATTCGAGAGCATGGTAATGCTGTAATTTCTCAAGCAACTCTCAAGTGCGGAGAAATCGACCAAACATCTTCAAGTTGGAACAGACTGGAAATTTTGAGACATCTTGATTTCTAGGCTTCTTAGAACCATCTTTAATGAATTGTACATGTATATGTTTATGAATAAAAAAATACAAAATGTAAATATTTTTCCTTTAATATATTTTAGTCGTTAATTATGACATTTTCATCATTTTAATTTGAGTGGGAATACATTTACATCTTTAGGATAAAAAAATATAAATTCCAATATTAAAAACTTATTATTATAAAAAACATGATTCTTACTAGTACACATATTATTTTAATCCGGTGCTTATAACGAATGTTCCAAAAAATTTGCAAAATTATCCAAAAAAAACACCTGCACATTTCGTAGTTCTCGTGCGATTCTTACGGATCTTACCGACCTAATTTTATTTTACCTTGCGTCTCTATATATATTTTATAAAAAATAATTTAAATCAAACTTCTACATTTTATAATTATCTGTTTTAGGCTTTTTCAACTACAATTGAAAATTCTCTAATGTGTGAAAATTTTCAACGGATGTTGGATGAGTTCTCGAACTTTAAAATGAGAGTGCTGAAAACTTATTTGTATTGAATATTTACAACTGCACAAGAGGGCAAATTTAATAAAATGATTATTTCTCATAATTATCTCCCGCATTATCAAGATAGTTTGCTAAATGGTGAATTAGTTTTTTAAAACTATAATAGTAACCAACATGACCCATTCTTCTCGTTTTTTAAATAGATTTCTTCATTTGTTCCGTTTTAACTTAACGACAAGGTAATTTCATTGGGCACAAACCCCTGTACATAATTCATTTCTATCATATAGAGTTTGTCAATATTTTTGACGAAATATTACCAGGACCGTACTGTTTGAATAAAACGTTTATTTCATGCATAGCATATATATTTTTTTATTTTTTAGAAACAAAATTTTGGACAAGCCTTTGAAAAAAGAAAAAAACATAGGAAGTCATCGCTATGTAATAACTATTTGATATTTAGAAGGACAAAATTTGAATACTGTCTGCATTTGTGTCACATTTAGTGACTGGTAAAAAATAATTCCAATTTATAATATTCTGTTTGTAGATGGTATATCTGATAAGGTTTCTATGTCTAATATAAATAACCAACGTTACACATGGACTAGTTTCAGATTTGCCAAAAGCTGAAATCGAAAATGTCTTAATTTTCTACTACAACTATACTGACAAAGAAATCGCAGCAGCCAGAAGGAAAAGTTCAAATTTATTATTATTTTGGTGAAACATAAATGCTACTGTAAGGAGTAAAATCGATGTTGAGTAATGTTGAAATGTCTAGGGTACGTGTATGACTAATGAGGCGGGTTTTTGATTCCGTGAAATCGCTAACCGCACGAACAGAAATCCAATTACTGTTGTGACTTATTGTCAAGCGGAGTTTGATAAAACCCAAAAAAGGAGAAGAGTAGGCACCGGACGTTGAAGGGGCACGAACGAAGTTCAAGATCGACGTTAAAGACTTATGGCCTTTAGAGAATTTAGCTGATGAGTGGTGGCCATCTTGTAAGTGTCCGAACGGTTTACCGCCGAATAAGGTCTCTTGGACTGCAGCATAATCGTTCCTATCTTGTGCTACCTCTGACCACTAAGCATCAACTGTAATGGCTACAGTTGTGCAGATGAATTTCGATTCAGCTGGGGAAATGGTGGCCGAGGGTTCAGACGACGTCGAGGAGAAAGACGTCAACCTCAATTTGATGTTGAGCAACATATATACCGAACAGTATACGTTATGTTAAGGGGTGCTATTGCACATAGAGGTTGGTCATCTTTAGTCTTTGTTGAAGGCAACATTACACCACAAAGTAGCAGGTTCGGAAATTTACCCCAGCACAAACGAACTTTGGAGGTTAAGACATGAAATACAGTAGCTTAGGATAGTATTTGTCAAGAAGAACCTTATTGAAACAATTTCAAGACGTTTTGGAAGTATATATATAACTGCTGTCGACAAACACATTATTGACAAATTTAATAATTAAAAAAATAAAATCTTTGGTATTGTTTATTCATTTTTTTAGTATTTACTCCTTAATATCGTATCTATGTTTTTCCCAAGCAATATTAAATTTAGACATGTTCTTCTAGGTGTTACGATTCATTTTTCACTGAGTATGTATATTTACTACATTTAATCACTTCTTTTATTATGATAACGAGAATTCTGTTAAATTCTTAGGAGTCCGTGTGTTAACCATGTTTTGGGATGCCATATGATTATAGTTAGTGCAGAAAAAAAGGATGTGAAGCTACACTGCTAGACCAGAAAGTGTTATACTGAGAGGATAGTGTGTTGTAAGATACTCTACTTGTCGTGCTCCACGAAAGCAGATGTACAAAATGAAGACTAATTCCGTAATTTCCGTTTCCTAGTGATACTGAATCTTAGAAAAGAAAATACGATTGATTTGATTGAAATAGATAATTTTCATGTAATTGGGGCCTAAATCTTTAACTGGGATTTATTCTAAAGTATCCTAACGTTAACAGGTGTGTATATTTTTGAAGAAAGGAGAATAAAAAGTACATTAGTTGGTATTTAGAAGCTGTGAATAAAACATGCTTTTTACTGTTAGCATAAAAGACCTTTTACTATCGTTACCATTCATACAAACCAAATATTTTATACGAATGCTCATTATTTAGCTATTTCAATATATTCACTTGTCAGGCGTTTATTTTCACAAACTAATATTTCGTTGTGATATTAATGATTGGATGAGGTTGCATCTTCAAGTCCTTGAACATTTATCTTTAATATTGTGACTCACTATAGTTAGTAATTAGTTCATCTAAAGTATTAATTGTTATTAGCTAATCAACAGATTATTCTTTGTCCATAACTTTTTAACATATTGGCCACTATTTTGTTTGAGGCACGTTCAGGCTAGGACGTCACGGGATATTTTTTGTGAAATAAAAAGGATATTAGTCGGTACTAATAGAAATTTCTACAACTTTTCTTTTCAATTTAGAAGCAAATGTTGTTTTTCTTTGGCCGCTAATATAACCCGAAACAAGGATGTCGTAATTCAGTTTGCCTTTTAAATGTTAATTTGTTTTCTATACTTGATTACTTATTGTAGTTACTAGTATAATATTTTTTCCCGTTTCATTGTTGTAGACTTTTATTAAACCTAACTCATGTGAGTTGCTACTGTGCTGAAGTATACTGAAAACTGTGTTTGGTCATAATAGTTTTGGAATTTTTTTCTGAATTTATACATGTATGTTGTTCAAAATTTCACTCTCATCTCTACAATTTCTACTACTTCATCCTTCATCTTATTTATTCGTTACTATTACATTCATGTTAACTAATATATCCTAAATTTGCTAATATTTTTATCCTATGGCTTATTTGTGTACCTTAAAGTAACTCCTCAAATCTGCCACTGTGCTAATATTTCATTTGTTCAGCTCAAAATAAATTATTATATTTCACCAAAATATGTTTTCCATAAAATAATTCTGTTTTTAAAGTACCCATACCAAGAAAATTATTTTGTTTGCTGTTTGTTCATAAATGTCGATATATTATAGCGTAATATCTCTGTATAAAGTTCAGTCATTCATTTATGTTAGCTAAGTTTGTTTTGTGGAGACTTATAATTTCAAATATTTCTCATCTATCCATCCCAAAGTCATAAAATTGTTGCTTCATACTGAAACATGTATTCCAAAAAGCCAGTTATGTCAACTGAAATCGCTACGATTGATCCCATGCTTCAACAAATCGCCGTCATAAATTTAACCAAAGAAGGCTCCTATGAGAAATTTATGAAGCTAAAATTGCATTTCTTGCGTCTAGCGCCGTGAAACGTTATCAGAAGGATCGATTTGGGAACGCGAAAATATGGTTGCGGAAAAGGTTGTCTCATTTCTAAGGGATCGTGTTTATCAATTTTTCTCAAAATTCGGAGGTTTCTATAGTACTATAAAAAGTGAACGTGGAAATTTCATCATAATGGCTCATTTTATCTATTGAACAGCTTTTGTGGATTCATAGCATTATCATAAAATTGTCTTGTTGGTCGCAGATAGGTAAAACATGTATAGTATTTTATACTATTTTTATATAACGGGTCTCTAAGCGAAGCTGTTTTCAAAAAAGTGTTCGCCAAGCTAATAACTAGTGTTATTATGTACAATGGAGAAGGCAAGTAGCATGATAAGGAAGTTTTGGAATAATAAAAGCTTTATGAATCCCTAAGACTATAAATGCATTTTTATAATAACATCACTAAAAAGCACGGAATATATTTTTGCCATGCAAGAATTAAATACTTTTTCAGAAGTCGAAGCGAAGTTGAACAACAAACTTGTCAATATAAGTTATTAATGTACTTCCCAAATTATTTTCAATTTAACTGGGCACCAACTTCAGAAATAGTATTTAATTGCTCCAGAAAAAAATCGATTATTGGCTTTTTTGTTAAGTTACTTTTTTGAAGCTGGTTTTTGTTTTTTGTATTTTTTAGTGATGTAATGGCTTAATTGGATGTAATTTTCAAATCTAATTAACTCTTTGGGTAGTGGCAGTAATTAAGTATTACACGTTTAAGCACCATCAACTATTTTGACTTATCTGGGTTACTGTTGAATAGAATAACACGTTTTCTAAATATTTATATAAATTAAGAAACTTTTGTATATGACTCATACTTTGGTGGACTGTATTCTAGACGATTTGTGAAACCTCAGCTTTTTTAGATCTGTTAATTATCAACACAGATTGATTTATTTATAATTGCTTTTATTTAATATTTATCTTCTCAGCGAAATTTTGTAAAAAATCCGTTGTTATATTTAAAAAATACAATTTTTAGCGTTATAATATAATTAAATGCAGTTTTTTTTTGTAATAAACTTTGTTTGATAACAATTTGAGATATTAAATAAAATAAAGGTACTTTACTTTTAGCAAAATTGATATATTTTGTCAAAGCTAGTATACAGTTGAAAGTGAAGATTGATTATACAATTTATAGTCATACGGGATTATAAGATATAGTAATTAATTTTAATTATGTGTCTTTGATAACAATTTTAGACTTTATCAAAATTAAAGACACTACACTTATAAGTAAAATAAGTATTTGCTGAGGAACCTTGTATACAGTTCAAAATGTGACATGTAATGATTTCAGTATAAATTTCAAACCATGCAAATCTTTTTATGAAGAGAATATTAAGATTACACACTGTTTATACAAAGCAATTGATCTTGAAGTTGCTTAACTGGCATTTATTTTGATTTAGTTCCAAACAATTTACAATTTATTACACCCCAGAATTCCGATCAAAGACATTTCCATTTTGATAAGAATGATGGTTTAAAAAGCTATTGTCGATTTTATATAAAATGGTATAAGCTATGTCCTTGAAAATAATATTGGAGCACTTCAGGATCCCCTTTAACAGAATCTAGTTAAAACGTTCCAAATTTATTCAGCCGGTTTCAAGTAATTACAAAAAAGAACTTAAGTACAGATGTACAAAGCACCTCTTGCTTTTAGATGTCGATTAAAAATGAGAGATTTACAGCAACAACGACGAGCATATCTTTGTATTGTAGATGAATCTAATATTATATGCAAAAACTTGCAAATAGTGAGTTTTTCAACTTATGCAGAGAATATTTTGTAACCTTTGGTTGTTTCTGTATCCTATTTGGGTTATTATTATTTTTATAGTTCAACAGATAATGGCTGGTTAAATATAAGATAGTGGTTAAAGATCCATTGCCTCATTCTGCAGTTAATTGTTTATCTGACGTATATGCCAAATGTTCATTTGACGTGTTTTACATACCGAGTTTCCTACTAGCTACTTTTAGCAGTTTCTTTTATTTTCATTTATTATTAATGCGATTGTATCACTTAATATTGTAAACTCTTCCAACCAGTGCCGCATACCTCTAGGAAACTGATTGTTTTTCACACAAGCTTCTTTTTAACCTACCTAATGATATGTGTGGAGAAAGATTAGATCTAGGAGTTATCCAACTTTAACCAAAATCTGGTAAAAATATATGAATTAAAATAGTGCGTCTGCTACTGTATTTTACTAACTACCTCAAAACCTCTTTATTGACCAGAATGCAAAAATGCATTTAAAAATACAAAAGTTAATTGCTTAAAGTCAATTAGAATTTTTGACCTATATATGTTTTTAGATATAATAGAAGAAAAATAATGTTGTAAACCTCTTAGACCGGGAGAACTGAATTAGAAGTTCAACCACGATTTTCTGAGTCCTTCCTTATGGAGTACTGAAAGGTAATATGAGTTACTTACAATTCATGGAAAAATCCTAGAGTTTCCTATGAGATTTTCTTGTGAAAATTAGATTTTTCAAACAAAAAAAAAGTAGTTGGTGCGAAGATTTTCTGTGTACTGCCATTTTAATAAAACGATAGGTTACCATCGCAGGAGGGTAGTAATCGGAATAAAGGTTGAAATCTATACATGAACATGTAAGAGAAATTATTAATTTTGAATGATTTTCTGAGTCCTGGCAACTAGATTAATCAAACATATTTATATCGAAATGACCACAGAAAATTGGCATGACACCTTCTAGCACATACCAATTTTCTTTATCATTTTAAGATAAAATTTTTTGATTATTATAGTTGGCAGAACTCATAATATCATTCAACAATAAAACATTTTCCCTACTTGTTCATATATCGATTTCATTCTTAAATCCATTACTACCCACCTGTCAAAAAAAATTTCGTTACAAAATCGATGGTAACCTATCATTATATTAAAACGGCAGTACTAAGAAAGTCGTCGCAGCACCTACTTTTTTTGTTTGGAAAATCTAAATTTTCACTGGGAAATTCCCTAGGAAACCTAAGGATTTTTTGACGAATTGTTAGTACCTTATATAACCGTTCAGTACTCCAGATGGCAGGAATCAGAAAATCGTAGTTGAACTTCCAATTCAGATCTCTCGGTCTATCAGTCCTATGTTTTTTATCCGATTAATATGCGACAACACCTTAGAGTTCAATTCAATAAATTTTGTATAACTGCTGGTAGCCTCATTATTTTTTCCTTAATTCAGAAATCAAATTAGTAAATCTGAAATAATTCTTTTCAACCTCATATTGTAATTTACCTAATTGTTGTTTCAATTGACTTCCCAAAAATTAATCATCAACAATTACAACAACAATTGAGAACGTACAACAAATTCTTCTATCGATATTAATGCACTGCTGTTACTTATGGATTCGCGCCAAATGCCACAGCTATATGAGTCCCATGAAAATCCCTACTCTTTCTCTAATATCCATAATTTCCAGGTAACAAGCACCCACAATGTAAAAAAAGCCATTCTCATTTGCTGCTATGCATTGAATACTGCTTCTGGTAAAATCTATTTTTGTGTTTCAACATTTAATCTCTGACAAAATATCGTAATTCTGACAATCAGAAGAGGTTACGCGAAGAAATGTATCTCCTCTACAAACTTGAGGGAAATCCATTGTACCTCTTATTTTTTATTATAATGAACTACTTTTTCCGTAATCTCTGTATCTAATTTCTCGCTTTCGTATAAAATCTATTGGCAAAACCCCTCTTTACGTGCAAGTTTATCTCAATAGATGTTCTCCAAAAAATTATTATTTGCCTAATCATGAAAGTAACCTTGATACTTGTATTCAACCTTCAGGTGCATTATTCTTAATTTAATCCTGTTTACAGTTGAACTGCTGATATTTTATAAATATTTCGATATATGTAGTAATACAACCACACCTGGTCTTGACACTACTTCACCTAGCAAAGGTCACGAGATTTATTCACACTCTATGAGAAACTATTTATAGGTATGATGTATTTAATTTGCTATTAATTCTTCACGAAACAATTAATGCAAAAAATTTTGCTCATTTACTCAAGAGAGTGAACAGTTCCAAAATCGACTTACTGGAGGTATTTTAAAGGATTATAGAATATTAAAGCTTTTGTATGTTTAAAATAGTCTCAAGATTTATAATTTGCAGTAATAATCCATCTAATATACGTTCTATCGATTCACAACTTTGGTCTTTTCCACATTTGCGATCATTGAGTCGCTCCTTTTTCCTCAATCAAATATTGTATGTTTGGTATGACATTTACCCTTGTGAAATCTAAATAATATAACGAATTGAACTTCCCTTCGACAATAGAATCACTGGGGCCTCAAAATCATTGTCTAACTGAATGGAAAGCTCCAAAGTTTGCTCTCCTTAAAAGCTCAACACTTTTAGGTTTTATCTTCCCGGAGTTAAAAACCCAGAACCCTCAAACCATTCATTGGGAGTTTACCCACATTTTTGTATCTCAGAAACCAAACTCATCCCTGTCAGTGTCCATTACTCTAGTTCCTTACTTCTTGGATATGACCGGCGATTTAAGACCAAAATGCTCACATTTGTCCATTTGTCTGATTCTCGTTTAGACCACTTCACTTTAACTTGAATTTTTTCTCTCTTTAGAAACACATGTATTTCTTGCTATAATAGTCTAATAGCCCGACGAGAAAGATGTTGTCATATCTGCACCGAATAATGTACTAGCTCTTTGGTATATGAAATAGCCTGTCTCTGAAGAGAATATCACTCCATTATAGGAAAGCAAATGTCAACAAATAAAGGTCTCGATAGCATTCTCGTTCAAACTAAAGTCGTTTTAAATCGATGTTCGTAATATCCCAAGGTCAGCCAGCGTATTTGCCGAAAGTACTATTTCATAATTCAATGTCACATACTTACCTAATAATAGGCGAAATCGCAGACGAATTCTGGATTTTGGGATATGTTGGAATAACGAGTATTTACATATGCTGCAGCAACATAAGTTGAGTACTGGGCACATGTTATATTTGCTAGTGGTATAGTGCTATTAAGAGTAATATTCAGCTACACTCAAAAGGCCATTAGGGCTCTGTCGAAATATCCACAGTGAGTACTCCTCCAAACCACCAATAGATACTTACAAAACGATTAGTCAAGTTTTATCCACAAACCTATGATACACAATTAGTTGAAAAATTTGGGTCGATGGCTTATATTAAGGTTAGATTTAGTTTAACTTTGATATATTTTATTTGGTTCTATGGTAGGTAGTGAATAGAAAACATTAAGCAACCATTGTTGAATTGGTCCAAGTTGGTTCTTTTAAAACATTTTGGAACGAAACCAGGATTTTAGTCAAGTGTTTAGTATTATGAAACATACGCGTGTCCGTCTAGTATACTCAGAATAATATGACTGATGTGTTTTGCGATACAATTAGAATTGTGTAACCAACTCCAGGAGGTCGTTCAGTATTAACGTTTGCCGGTTATAAAACATGGTATTTAAAGTCCAGAGCTTTGCATTTAAATTGTGTAATTTTTAATGAAATTTACAATCCTTACTAAATTTTCCTGATGTCTTTTAGATAATATCAGTTGCCCATGTGATTTCGATACGGTACTACGCCTCCACATTTTGGTATAAATGTGCGCCAATTTTGCAAAATGAATTGTGGAGATATGTTCCATTATCAATCACACACTTCCTCTGAATTAGACTATCATGGTTTCTGTCTATTATAACTCAAGATTCTCTACTCGCAATACTTGCAGTCGCTTGTTCACATGCTAAAGCACTTCTGTAGTAATTTGAACTGGTCTTAGGTCATATTGCGTGTTAAAATATTTCTTTGACAAATCTTTTATCACATTTATACCCAGTGTCCTATTATATTGGTATAAATTTCGTGGGTTCAATTAAAATTTAAAAACTAATATTCACTTTCACTTTTCTAGAAATTTTATTTACATCAAATTATACAGAACAGCTGATCATAATAACATTTTTACATAAGCTCTTCGTCGCACTAACTAACTGCCGCGATTATGGGTCACTCCTTTATAAAACCTGCATCGAAAACTCTGAACAATCAATCATCAATTCTACAGCTGCCAAGACACTTATAGAACAATTTTTTGTCCTAAAAGTGATCGGTGTCGTACTGGAATGAAACCAGGGTCGGCTTAAGGAAATTTCGTTACACCGCCCCCCCTTTAATTCTGATCTTCTCGGTCAGAAACATCCTCTCCATGGTAGGGAGTCAGGCCTGTACTATTATGTACGGCAGAGCGATATCCCAACAGGAATAAGGGAATATGCTCATCCCAATCACGCTGGTTATTGCTGACAAGTTTGGATGGGTATTATTCCAAGGTCCTGTTGAATCTTTCTAGCATTCCGTCTGACTGTGGGTGTAATGGTGTTGTTCTCGTTTTCCTGATCCACAACATCCTGCAGACCTTCTGGAATACATTCGATTCGAAGTTACGCCCCTGGTCTGAATGTAGTTCCATCGGGACGCCAAACCTGCTGAATAGTTGTTCTACTAGCACAGTCGCTACCGTGGTTGACTCTTGGTTTGTTATCGCATATGCCTCAGGCCATTTGCTAAAGTATTCCATTGAGACCAGAATGTATTTGTCCCCTTCTCAGACCCGGGAAACGGACCGCCTACATCGATGAAAATGCTTCTCTCAAATGGGACGCCCACATTGTAATGCTGCATTCTGTCTTCGGGCCCTTACTGGCTGCACAGGTGTTACATTTCCGGCACCAAGCTCTGACGTCTTCAACGTAATTTACCCAGTAGTATGGCTGGCAAACTTTGTCTAGGGTTTTGTTCATGCCCAGATGGCCCCCGGTAATTCCATCATGTACTTCGGTCAGGATGGCTGGTACATTTTCTGAGGAACTACCAGTTGGGAATTGGTTTCTCGGCCATCAGTGCTTTCCCAAACTCGCTTGAGCATTCCATTCTCTACTCTTAGAGAGTCCCATTGGGCCCATAACGATTTCAGCACGCCCGAGTATCTAGCTACCTCGTCCCATAGTGGCCTGGGTATCCCTCTCGTTTTGAGTGACAAGATTGGTTCGATGTCTGGATCAGCTATTTGGTCCTGGACGCACTGTTCTATTGTCCAGTCTTCACTGGCCTGCACTCGGATCTGTCTGATGGAGAAACCCTCTCGCTGTTCCGTCTTCAGACAATGTCCGCATTCTGCTCTACAGGGTCTTCTGGCTAGGGCATCGGCATTATTGTGCAAACGGCCGTCTCGGTGTTCCAGCTTGAAATCGTATTGCTGTAATTTCTCCATCCACCTGGCCAGTTTTCCTTCCGGTGTCTTCAAGTCCAGCAGCTATTTGAGGGCGGCATGATCTGTTCGGATTAAGAAATGACGACCATAGAGGTATTTGTGGAAATGGTCTACTGCCCTTATTAATACAAGAAGTTCTTCTCTGGTGACGCAATAATTTCTTTCCGTTTTCGAGAATACACGGCTGTAGTACTCGATCACCCCACTCTTCACCATCTTGCACCTGGGATAGGACGGCCCTCAAATCTGTGTTGTTGGCGTCGGTGTCTAAAATGAACTTGCCGGACTGGGTACGAAAGGTTAGGATTGGGTTCGAACATAGTGCTGCGTTCAGCCGTCTGAATGAGGTTTCGCAATCCTGATTCCAACGGAAGGTCTCTTTCTTAGTGGTCTGCCAATGCAGAGGCGCGGCAATGGTGGCAAATCCCTCAACAAATCCCCTGTAGTAGGAACAGAGGCACAAGAAGCTTCGAAGTTCATGCTTGTCTCTTGGAGCTGGCCGATCTCGGATGGCTTCTATCTTGTCCTCGTTGGTGCGGATTCCCGATTCGGAAACGACGTGGCCCAAAAACTCTACTTCTTTTTGGAACAAGGAACACTTCTTCGGGTTGAGTCTCAGGTTGGGGTTATTAATTCTGAAGAATACTTCGCTCAGGTTCTTTAGATGGTCGTTGAATGTCTGACTCATGACTAGAATGTCGTCGAGGTATACTAAGCACTTCCTCCAGGTCAACCCGCTCTGGACATACTCCATTAGCCTCTCGAATGTTGCGGGAGCATTACATAACCCAAAGTGCATGACCGTGAACTGAAACGGCCCTTTACTGGTTGAGAACGCTGTCTTCTCTCTGTCGTTTGCGTGTTGACCAACCTGTCAATATCCACTTTTTAAGTCTAGTGTGGAGAACCAACGGGAGCCTACTAGTGTGGTCACAGTGTCATCGATTCGGGGTAGTGGATAGCTGTCTTTCTTCGTGACATCATTCAGCTTCCTGTAATCCTCGCAAAATCGGGAGGTTCCAACTTTCTTCTTAACTAGCACGACGGGAGCAGACGATGGGCTGATGGATGGCTCAATAACTCCATTTTGTGACATGGAATCGATGTTTTCCTCGACTGCCTGTTGTTGCCCCAATGGTAGTCATATAGGTGGTATTCTGATAGGTTGAGCCTTTCCGGTATCTATTCGATGCTGTATGATGTTGGTGCGACCAGCGGTTCCATCTTCACTGTTAAAAATATTTTCCAGTGCTTTGTGATAAATTGCTTGGCTTTCTTCCGGTTCTCTGGTATCAGGTGTGTCATATGGTCAGCCAACTGTTGTAGGAAATCTTTACTGGGCCCTGTCTCCTTCACCGACGTCTGGTACTCTTCCTCGCAATTGATGATGGTCTCTACTGGCTCGAAACAAGCTATCTCTTGATCATTGGCAATTCTGATGTCGTGGTTGGACAAATTCATGACTCTAATTGGTATATAATAATAATAATAATAATCCCCGTGTGGTGTCCGGGTTAGAATAGCACCATAGTATCTACCGCCTGTCGTATGAGGCGACTAAAGGGGCAGCTGTCCGCTGACCAACTACCTAGTCTTGCTCCCTTCCCCAAAACCCGCACGGGATCATCTGGTTTAAATCATTTCATCTGGGAACTGACAACCCCACGGTTCCGAGTTACCCGGGTCACCAGGGTCAAGTGGTGGCACCACCCATGAATATGGAGCTACGGAGTAGAGGCCTCGGAAAAGAGACGCTGCCTGGGGATCGCCAGGGCATGTCTGGAGCCGGCGCTGGACATGACAGCATGCGGGACGTCGGTGGCTGGGTGCTGAGGAGGCGGGCCCCTGTCGTCCAAAGAGCTACAGCCCAAGAACCACAACAACATTCACCAATACAGTCACAGCAACAACGTGACCATCACCATCGGAGTCAAACGAGAACGAGAACTCCACCCGCAGAAAGTGTTGCGCAGGATCAACAGCCAGCGCTCACTCAAGCGGGACTGATAAGACAGCGCATGAAATGGACTAGCGCCATGAATAAATTTATAATGCGCACGTTTTACAGAGTGACTAACTTTGGCCAGGACAAGACTGGATATCGCCAAATACTGCATCAAGAGTTCTGTCGTGAGTACCCAGAGCTTCAAGTTACCGAACAGAGAGTCGCAGATCAATATCGTGTCATCTTGAGAAATGGCCTTATTTCGCCTGATCAACTGGACGAAATAAAGAGCGAAGTTGAACTCGAATTATTTGGTCGAAATACAACAGATCCAGAGCCTGAAACACCTTTGGCGCAAAGAGCAGACGAGATTCAAGAACTTCAACAAGAACAGCCAGCCAACGCTGACCTGCTTGAGAAAATCCAAGCAGAAATGGAAAGAGCTCTTATAGAGTATAGTGGAACAGATCCATTGATTAGACCAACTCTTCCCAAACTAAGATCTTCTAAGAAACTGGGAATCGTCTTGCAGGCTATCAACAAGTTTATCTTGCGACACTATGTGTTAAGTGTTAATACATTAGAGTCGCTACACACAATCATCTACTGTGCTGCAATTTCCATCTGCAGAACAATTGGGGTCGCAATAAGACAAAAGCAAGACCCTCCCCAATTTAGACAAACACCTCGAATACCACCATGGCAAAGAAGGCTATAAGGGAAAATTAATTCTCTTCGGAAAGATATTGGAAGACTTACCGAGTACCAGCGAGGGGTCAGAAACAACACAATAGAAAGACTTGTCAAGACGATCATGGACAATAACCGAATACACTCCCAGTGAGATGGAGAAAACATCACATCTCAGCAGTGTCTGGATAGTCTACGACAAAAGCTTTCCGTATACACAAGTCAATTGAGAAGGTACAAAACCAGTAACCAACGGAAACTAGACAACGCACTATTCCGAAAATCAGAAAAAGGGTTTTATAGAAAACTCAACAGCACCAATAATAATGAAACCCCTAGTTATCCTAGTAAAACGGCGATCGAGCAGTTCTGGAAAACACAACTTTCCACAACAGTTTCCCATAACTCCAGAGCGAGCTGGATTAAGGAGGAGGAGGCTGCATTTCAGAATTATGATAAGATGCAACACCAACCATTTACAACGGAAGACACGTCCAACATAATGGAAACACCTCCATAACTGGAAAGCACCAGGACCAGATGGTGTGCAGAATTACTGGATAAAGAAACTTTACGCCACCCACGATAAATTAACAGTACTCATTAATAACATAATTATCCATCCACACAAGATGCCTAGTTTCCTTACTCATGGTGCTACATACCTCTTACCAAAGGATAACCTATGTACACAGGACCCAGCAAAGTACAGACCAATCACTTGCCTTCCAACCTTATACAAACTTATAACGTCGTGCATTAATCATCGCCTTTTCAGACATTGTGAGCTAAACAACATAATTACCGAACAACAAAAGAGATGTGCGAAAAACTCGATGGGATGCAAAGATCAACTAATAATTGATTCCGTTGTCTGCAATCAAGCACATGCCAAACGACGAAATCTCTACATGGCATATGTGGACTACAAAAAGGCCTTTGATTCAGTTTCACATGATTGGCTCATTCAGGTGCTGAAACTCTATAAAGTAAATAATTGTATTGTTAACTTTTTTGAATATGTCATGACTACCTGGCAAACCAAAATCTTTCCGAATGAAGCCGACTGTTCGATACAAACCGACTCTATCCCAATCAGAAGGGCTATATTCCAGGGAGACTCTCTTAGCCCGCTGTGGTTCTGCCTTGCCATGAACCCACTCTCACGCAAACTGAACGCGACTAACTTTGGATGCAGTCTCAAACACAACAACGTACAAGTACTAAAGATACACCATTTGTTATACAGGGACGACTTAAAGTTGATGGCAGCTACGAAACAACAGCTGCATGATATGCTTAAAATAGTAGAAAGGTTCTCTAATGACATCCATATGCAATTTGGGCTAGACAAATGCCGGATTATCAATATAGTGAAAGGCAAAATACAGCATGGGCCCTACTAAATGAGAGATGGCACCTCAATTGAATCCATGGAGGAAGGCCATACTTACAAATACCTTGGAATAAAGCAGGCTCAACGAATTGATCACTCCACCATGAAAAAGGACCTATCAACAGAGTTCTATAGAAGGGTAAGACGACTGTTGAAAACTAAGCTTAACAGTAAAAATCTGTTTCAGGCTATTAACACCTATGCGTGTTCAGTGCTCAGTTACTCTTTCGGTATAGTTAATTGGTGCAAGACTGACATTGAACAATTACAACGAAAAGTTCGAGTTTTACTCACAAAAGCTGAAAATCACCATCCAAAGAGCTCTGTCGAACGTTCAACTTTGCCACGGTATGAAGGAGGAAGAGGATTGACAGATCAAAGTAAACTATTAGATCAACAAATTTCTATTTTGCGTAGTCATTTCCAGAAACTCGCAGAATTTTTTGATCTACATAGAGTCATGTGCCAGGTTGAGCACTCAACACCACTGCGACTGACACAACAACATGTTCAATTACACCACCAGACCACAGATCAGAAACTGCTGAAATGGAAAGAGAAGCCCCTTCATGGAAGACATATAAATGACGTCAACCAAGATTATGTCGACAGTTCAGCGTCGAACTACTGGTTGATCTCTGGTCATATGTTTCCTGAAACCGAAGGCTTTATATTGGCAATCCAAGATCAAGTAATTCCAACTAAGAACTATCTAAAGTACATCGTCAAAGACCCTTTTATCAACAACGACAGATGCAGATATGGTTGCCAAACATCTGAATCTATCCAGCATGTCACAGGAGGTTGTCAAGCGTTTGCTGCAACTGAATACAAAGAACGACACGATGCTGTGGCAAAAATACTTCATCAGGAACTAGCACTGAAACATGAATTATCACAATCGGTAAGATTACCATACTATAAATATAATCCAGAATCTGTTTCAGAAAATAACAACTACAAGCTGTACTGGGACCGCACGATACTGACCGATCGGTCTGTTGCTCACAATAGACCAGATATAGTTTTGGTAGTCTCTCGAAAAACAACTTTAATTGACATAGCAATTCCCAACAACAATAATATAAACATCAAGCAGGCTGAGAAAATAACCAAATATAGAGATTTGGAATTTCAAATAAAGACTCAGTGGAACATGAACAACACACGAACTGTGCCAATTGTTATGTCAACAACAGGACTAGTCCCAAAACAACTATTAAACCACTTAAGATACCTCGGTCTGGACGAACATCTTTACAAACAAATGCAAAAAGCCGTCTTGTTAGGGACAGCCCGGACGGTCAGGATATTCATGGGAAACTGCCGCCACGACTCCAACCACGGGCCTGAAAACCTGGCAAGTGCTCCCACAGAGCTAAACCCTTTTGAGATCTAGGATATCTGGGGTTTAGTGAATTTTCCCCTAAAGGCACTCATTGTGTGCCTTAGATGGAGTGTGATGCCATACATTGTATGGTCAAGTCGGGATAATAATAATGTCTTTATTTCACACTAATGTTACAAAATTTGATCCGGAAAGGCGAAGATTAGCTACAAGCTACTCTTTAACTCTACCTTTCCGGATTACAAAGGAACAGCTTTCAATATACATACACATACAATAAAAAAAAACAATTCAATCATTTACAAGCAAAAAGTCTCTCAAAACATGACGAAACCGCCTACCACTGGCAGCTGACATCGAAAAGAACGAGAAATATGTATTGTAGATTTTAACAATATTATATGTAAATGAACGTTCAAACATAGCAGAAGAATGGTGTGGCAATGTGAGTGTATTGTGACAAATGTCTCGATCATGGGTACCTCTTCTAAAAATAATTTTCTCGAAAAGATACGCTGGAGTTTTATGCTTTAATAGGCGATATAAAAGAACAAGAAAATTTAATTGGCACATTTTATTTATTTTTAACCATCTGATCTGCTTTATATAAGGAGATATACTATCATATTTTCTTCGACAACAAATATATCTGCAACATGTGTTTTGCACCAACTGCAGTTGTCTTTGCGAAATGGCGTCCAAAGATGGATAATAAACAGTATTACAATAGCCTATTTGAGGAAGTATCAAAGCCTCGCATAATTTTTTTCGCATTTTGAAGTTCATAATGTGTCTATTAATGTAAAGTATACGTATTTTTATGAAACATTTTTGCAAAAATGATTTTTCGTGACTTTTGAGTTATCAATTATCAGACCAAGATTTTTTGATTCATTGGACAAGTCTATTACCAAACCATTTAACTCGAGTCTTATTTGGTTTTCAACTGCGCTCTTTTAGTTTTGCTACAAAAAATTACAGCATTAGTCTTAGTTGGATTTAATGTTAGGTTATGCTCTTTAGACACGCGGGCGATGTTTTCCAGGTCTTGATTAATCAGGTAATTTGCATTTAATACTTTAGATGGATCAAAGTAATGAAGTAGTTGTGAATCAACCGCATATTGTTGAATTTCACTATTGATTATTTGTTCAGGTATATCTGAAGTAAGAACAGTAAAGGACCCAAAAAGGATCCTTGTGGGACACCTGATACAATTCTTTTATGAGACAGTAGGTCTGTTCCAATCCGTACACATTGCTGGCGATTCCACATGTACGATTTAAAAAACGACAAAGCAATGTTGTCTGCCCCATAATATTTTAATTTTGCACATAGTAGATCATGATCTATTAGATCAAAAGCCTTTGAGTAATCTAGAAATACTAAAACAGCAGCTAATTTTTTGTCAATCGCACGAATGATATTATCAGTTAAGTTTAAAAGGGCTGTAGTTGTACTATGTTTATTTCGAAAACCTGATTACTGTTGGGGTAGGATAGTATTTACAGTAACATAGTCATATAATTGAATGTAAGCTACACGTTCAAGAATTTTAGACATTACGGGTAGTAAACTAATTGGTCGTAAGTCGTGTGGGGTTATGGGATTATCAACTTTTGGAATGGGACAGATTACTGAGTCTCTCCACGCTTTAGGAAAATACCCATATTGCAAACAACAGCTAAGGCAGTTTATTGTATCGATTATGGTATTTTGACAGACAGGTTTTAAGGATAGTATATTATTGTTCTGTCGATTGCTGACATAAAAAGCTACACGTTGCATACAATTATTGTTTTTTTTTAACACATTTACGAAATGATCATTGACTTCATCTGGCGTAAATATGTTGGTTGGAGTTTCTCTGTTGCTACTGCAAGATTTAATATTCGCGGCACGAAAACCTTTCTATAAATTTTTCTCGTCTCCATTTCTTTGCAGAGTAAGCAAATAAGCATTGATGCTAAAGCATGATTCCTATATTCTTTATAATACTTCCAATTGGCTTCGCTTTTATTTAATTTAAATTTCCGTAACGCTTTATCTCGTTCTTTTAATATTAACATTAAATTGTTCGTTAACCACGGTGCTGATGGTTTGCTGACTCTAATTGTCTTAATAGGAATATGTTTATTGAATGTGGTAATTAAATGATCAAATAGAAATTTGACTTTATCATTAATGTTATTTATAAAAAATATATCATCCCATGATATAGACAGTAGGTCTTGCATCATGTTATTAGTATTTAAGTCCTTAAAATTTCGGATTTTGATGAATTTCTGTGTTGGTTTATTTTGTTCTATATTCAGAACAACGTACGGCACTATGTTATGATCACTAATATGACTCATAATAGTACCACAAGCCTGACATATTTAGCCACTGATAAATATAGGATCCAAAAGAGTAGCGGATTCTGACGTTATTCGGGTTGGCTCATGTACATGATTAACATATCCATAAGTATTAAAAGTATCAAGTAGCGGATTTGAGATATTCATATTTACGTTTAAATCACCTGTTACAACCGAGAAGTCATATTCAACAAGCATGTTTGGTAGTGTCTCATTCATAAATTGTAGAAGTTCGGCAAAATTTGAGTTCGGAGGACGATAAATAATTACCAATGCAACACTTAAACGTTTAAACTTAAATTTTAAAAAGAGATATTCGAAAGAAACTTCTGTTTTTATCATCAGCTTGAAAGCCTCGCACCACAAGGACGTTTTAACGTAACAACCCACACCACCTCCTCTAGTTTGCCTATCTTTTCGAAAAAAATTATATATTATTATAGAAATTTATCACAGAAGTTAGACATCAATGAACGTACATTTGTATTGCAAATTTTTAATTTTTTGTTATATGCACTATTCATAAATTATTCTATCTTTAAGGTTCTCAATATAACTTAAGTACACAGGACATTCATTCTGATTGGAACAATGATCTGTAGGCATGGATTTTTTGTTAAATTTATTATAGTTTACACAATTTATACAAAGATGAGCACTAGATGTGCATTCCTTCAATTCATGGTTCCTTGTACATTTTGGACATATAAGTTCTGACCTACAATTTTTTGCTTTATGTCCAAATGAACAGCACTTAAAACATCGAACTACATGTATGTGATCAGAAACACAAGATTTCTTCCATCCAATGAATAGAAACCTTTTCTGCAATATGACTTTTCGCAATGCAGGTGTAACTTCTATAACGATATTTGTGTAATTGAAACGTTTCACTTTTATAACAAATTTAATATCTGTGGTTTGAAAATTATTTAAGTTATATAATGACATTATGTTAGATATTATATCGACAGGTGTGTTGAGAGAATCTAAATTGACATTTCTTATAATTAAGCGAGGGTTCAGCTTCACAGATTCACTAATAGTATATTTCGACACCAGGTCCGAGTTTAATAAACTGCCCCTTAACTTTTGTAGCGATTGATCGTCATTACAGAGAACGGCCACCCCGTCACGTACCCTCCTCGTAGAATTTATGCAGATATTTAGGCTTGCTGGATCAACAGAAGATATAACAACAGCCAGTACACTCTTGTTATCTGTATTTGTGTTACCAGGAGCGGCTTTAATAAGGAGAACAGATGATGTACTATCAGAAGACTTTTTGACAGCTTCGCTATACTTAATATTTATCTGATTATTCGCACTACTAGAATTACTATTTTGCAAAATGACATCAGTATGGTTCCGTGAAGATAAAAGATATTTCTGTAATTCATTTGTATATTTCAGTTCAGCAATAAGTTGTTTCGTTATTTCTAATTCCCTGTTCAAACAATCAACACACAATCAAAAAAGGTTAGTACAGTCTGAGATCATTTTTACAAGGTTGTCTTTTATTGACAAACACGAAGTATGGAATTTTAAATCACATAAACAACATCTTAAAGACTTTGTGTTCACGATAAAATTGTCACTGCATATTTTGCAAACGTTAACATCGGGAGCCATAGCTGACTGGACTATTTATTGGTTTGTTTGTATTTTTTTTAATGTTTATTCTACGATTATAATCTTTATAATTAGTCTATATAAGAAAAGTGGCAGTATATTTACCAAAAATCACTTTTTTGGTACACTGTAATGTACATATACAACACGCACTTTAAACTTTCGACTAGTCGAAAAATGAAAATTTTTGACTAATTAAAACCCAATTTTTAATATATTTTTATGGCACCTATGGTAACGTATCTGTATCGTGGCAGTTCGTCGCACTAGCATATACGTTCTTCAAATCTCGTCCGGTTTTAACTATAGCCCGTCCAACTAAGTAGTCACGAGCTCAGTGTACGGGCTCCACCATTCCAACGCAGCTCCCAGGATTGCTGTCTAGCTGCCCATGAATAATCTGTTCCGTTCGACCGAGAATTCTGGCTGAGGATCTTGCTACAATTTTTATGGAGGTCGTTGAGCTGTTAATGGGCCGTGTCAATACAAATTCCTCATTTAGGAACCGAAGGACATCATATCTCGGGTCGAACATAAATCCATGCTGGCTAATTATGTCCATACCCAGTATAAAATTGTCCTCAATATTCGCTACCAGGACCCTATGCCGGATCATGTTGTCCCTTATCTGTAGCACGACCTAAGCCTCACCCTATATTGGCATTGACCCGCCGGCGACTGTTCTGAGCTGCTTGTTGTTGGTAACTGGCCGGATTTCTGATGCTCTCAAAACCCTGGACTTGGCAATGGACACAGCGGCGCCGGTGTCGATGGTGATGGTAATTGCTCGGCCATTAATGGTGCCCCTGATGACTAGGTTGGTGCTATCTTGGCAAAATCCCCGGATGGATAGTGCTTTGGGGGCTGATGGAGGGTCAGTCAGCATTTGCACCCTTATGCTGACTGGCTGACGGTCCCTGGACATGTGGCTGTTCTGTTGGTTACCCCTGGTCTGTGATCGTTCAGGTGGCCTTACTCTCCGGTCGCGTTGGAAGTACCTTGTCCGTCCACATCGGTAACACGCTCTTTTGGTATCAGTTCTCTGTGACTCTTCTAATAATTTGTTCATACCAGCCAACGATGCTTGAAATGGTGACTCTGGCTCTTTCTGGTTGAAGGAAACGGCTCGCACCCTCGGTTTGGACATGATCATGACTGCCTCTAATTCCAAGGCCCGTTTATGAAACTCTGTGTGGCCAACTGGTCTTTGGTTTCCTCTGGCAGCTGGGTAGGGCAAGTTCACTAAACGTCTAACCTCTGCTTCGAATTCTTGAAGGCTCTTTCCGGATTTTTGCATTTTCCCACTTAGCTGCACCTGATATACTTGGCTCAAGGACTGATTGTCGTATCTTTTGTCCAGGATGGCGATGATCTTGTCAAAATTGCCTTGTTCATCGATTGGAATGGTTTGGAGGTAAATTTTTCTTGGTTATCTCATCCATTAGCTGCAGCCACGCCTTCAAATTGCAATTTATACATGGGCCAAGATGAACTGCCCTCAAATGTGGGTAGCTTACTAACGGAATCTTTGGAACTCACGGTGTTCTGGTATTTTCCTCGCTGTATGTCCTGTTGCATTTTTTAAATTTATGTTTCTACTTTATTTTGGATAGCACTGATTTTATGTTGTACTTCACGGTGTACTTTTTGTTTGATGGAACTGATTTGATCTTGAACTGTGTCATGAATTGAACTAATTTCAAATTTTACCTGGCTATGGATGGAATCGAGATCATCTACTTTTATTTCAAAAATATCCACGGTATTTTTTATGGTCTTAATGTCATAATTTAGTTCTTTTATGCCTGACTCAACTATTTGCATTCTTTCATTAACTGTTTGATTAACTTGCGATACTATTTGCATTAATTGCTCAAATTGTAGTTGCTTTTTTTCTTCTGTTTGGCCTTGTTTTTCTTCAAATTTCGTGAATAATCCTTCCATTCAATTTTGTTGTTTTTCTTCCATGGCAGTGACAAGATTTTGTCGTTCGCTTTTCATTGTTGAAACAAGATTTTGTGCTTTTTGTTCCATGGCAGTGACAAGATTTTCTAATTTTATTTTACGTTTTTCATCAAAAGATTTCACTAACCTTTGTTGAATTTCTTCCTGATGTTGTTTCTCTTTCTTGTCACGTTTTTCCAGAATCTGTGCTATTTTTTCGCCTAGTCCCTCCGTAACCTGCTTGACTATTTTTTTGGTAGTTTTGTCCATTTTTTTCCATGCTACGGGTTTCCATAAATCAAATTACGATTCTAACTTCACTTAATCCTGCACTTCTGATCACCAAATTGTTATAAATTTGGTGGGTTCATTTAAATTTTAAATACTAATATTCACTTTCACTTTTCTAGAACTTTTATTTACATCAAATTATACAGAACAGCTGATCACAATAACATTTCTACATAAGCTCTTGGTCCCACTAACTAACTGCCGCGATTATGGGTCGCTCCTTTATAAAACCTGCATGGAAAACTCTCGTACAATCAATCATCAATTCTACAGCTGCCAAGCCATTTCGAGAACAACCTAACCTAACCTAACCTAAAAGTGGTCGATGTCATACTGGAATGAAACCAGGGCCGGCTTAAGGAAATTTCGTTACAATATTATCTTTGACTATATTATTCAGTGAAAATGGAAAGGTTAAATGTCTATAATGAAAATCATTAGTGCTGCACGCTGTTAAGACAAAACTCAAGGAATTAATAAAACAGTAATTCTGCTAAAAAATAAATGTAATTTATTATGCTATTGAATATAATAAAATATTGCCAGTAATTTGTTATTTACTGAAATTTGTTTTGACATTCATACGATATATTTGATAAAATCTCTTATAAACGCTCTTATTTAAAGTATTTTAACTATCGAAAAATTTAAAATGCATATATTGTATTGACTTTATTGCCATGGTTATTACTAGTGACTTTATGATTTGACATTTTGTAAAGCACCATGTCCGCGGTTCTAATACACCTATTATATTAATAATCAAAATATTTCTGTTATATATTTACACAAGTGAAATATTTTATAATATATTCAGTTGATTCACCCCGAACAATTTATTTTGAAATTATGTAGAATATATGCAAAATATATATTGTGCAGTTTTAAGCTTAAACATGAAAATTGTGGAGGAAAATATAGATTGCTATCACCATAACTTTATTGTTTTAAATAGGAAGTTATTTAAAATTAATTAACATTTCATAGCAAAAGGTATTATTTAATAAACAGCAAAAAGCTGTATATAAATAATTATTATTTATATATCTGAAAATTGAATAACCATAAAACTTTCATTTGAAACGTATGTAGTTGATTATAACGTTTTTGGAATATTGAAATATTATACAGGGTATTCTATCTCAACAGAGCCACCTTGAATATCTTGGTTATTTGCAAAACTATTGCAATAAGTAATAAAAGGTGGATTTTTGTTTCGAGTGGGAAATTTTTTGAGGTGAATTAGCGCTTGCGCGAATTGAACATAAACAGGCAAATAAATAGGTAAATAGGTGTTGTCGTATATCATTTGATAGCCCTTTTTAGGGGCTATACCGTCATAATAAAAATTTCTATTGCAATTCCTGTTCATGTAACAGAAAACCTAGCGGACCTAGTAGTAAAACCGGATTATTAAATTAAAAGTTTTTATGGAACAGTATTAAAAATGAGTTCTTTAATAGTACGCTCTTAAACCATCCAGTTTTACTGGCGCATACTGTAATAACACACAATACAAGAAAATCAATAAATGTAAACCTTCAATTATTATACATTATATTTTGCTGATATTTACAGCAAGTTTGTTTATCTGTTCTGACTTTTATTCAATCATTTGAAGCATTGAACATTTATCTGTCAAGTTATGACTTTACTGATTTGTTGAAAATTTAAAATATAATTATGGTATACACATTGCAAGAACGTGTTGAGCTGGTAAGTCTTTATTACCAAAATCAAAATTGTGCTCGACCTACTGCAAGGGTTTTTAACCAAAACAATCCCGAACGTAACGTTCGTCATAAATACGTATTGGAGTTGATTTTAAAATTTGTTGAGACGGGCTCGGTAATGAATAAAAAATGAGGTCCCATTGGAATTGTAAATGATTAAGGGGGAGCTGTGGCTACATTGGGCTATGTCCAACTTATACCAAACAATGTTTGCTTTTCGGATGAGTGCACTATTTCACTTCATGAGGAGGTTAACCGACATAACTGTAGATTTTGGAGCGAGACAAATCCTCATTTATTTCGAGAAGTTCATAGTCAACATCCGGTAAAACTAAACGTTTGGGCAAGGATTTTGCGAGAATCATCTAATTGGACCCCTGTCTATTCCTGGTAATTTAAATGGTGAAATTTATCACAATATATTGGAAAATTAAATTAATGCATTGATAATAGAAAAATTAGAAAATGATCCTCTACTACATGAAGAGGTCCTATAGAATGGCCTGCCCGATCACCTGATCTGAACCCTTTGGATTTTTTTTGTGGGGACATGTTAGATCCAAAATTTTTGTGACTCGGCATGAGAATTTGGACGAACTACGCCAACGAGTTATAGCGGAGTGTCGTCAGATAACACCGACTATGCTGGATCATGTCACAGACGGCTTGCAGTCAAGGTTGTACTATTGTATGGAAGTCAATGGAAGACACTTTGAACATTTGCTTTAGAGGCATTGTATTTTCATGTAAATTCCTTTTTTTAATACTCTTTTATTATTCCATGTGCAGAAATTGCAATAATTTTTTTTTAACAAACACCTATATTTCCCATCTCAAATCTCAAGGTCATCGAATTGACCTGTTTATGCTGAACGCGCGCAAGCGCTAATTCACCTCAATAAATTTCACCCTCGAATACCCTGCATATATAAATATATATATCGCATAATACAGTATTCGAATACAGTAATTTGAATACAGTATTCGAGTAACTAGAAGCGAAAGCAGAAGGCTACGAGAATTATGCGAACCGACCTGAAGAGGGCAGATGTGACTCTGCCGAAACGTCGTCATTTTACCATCGATCCCGGCAGGGATCAGTTATCAGCTACGCGGATAAATTCCCGGAAACCACCTAAAACATTTAGTGCCCGCGAAAACTTAAAAACAAATATATATATATATATATATATATATATATATATATATATATATATATATATATATGAGGAATGGACATTCTTTATAATGTTCAAAATTGTGTAACAAATTCTTGTCTGTGTTTAACACAGCTAAGTTAGTTGTTATAATTTGTCAGATTTAAATTTCAAAACAAACAGTTCGAAATATTCCTGGGCTCTTTTCTTAGGGCAAAATTAGTATGTTTACATCAATAAATTTCGGTCAAATAACTTTCCGAAAAACCCGATTCGTCTATTATCCTAATAATTCGATTATTCCAAGCCCTGGCGTACATAGGCAGGGGCAATTGGGGCGGGTGCCCAGTGCGCCATTCAATGAAGGGCGTAAAATTCGCAAAATATGAAATCTAAAAGTCAAATAAACCAACAATATAATCCATATTCAAATATTTCAGAGATTTCATCTGGTTCCAAGATACTGAAAATGTGAATAGAGCACCAGGTGATAGACGTTCAAGAGTCACAAATACAAGACAGGATCACTAATAGTCAATTTTGTACTTCGTAACCGCAACATAATTATTTCAACCGCGAGAACGCCTTTTCGACAAACTTTTCACCAAACTGAAATTGGGCGATGCTTGTTTCAACGATTTTCATTAGGGTTGTTGTGATAGTTGAAATATTGTATACGTTATTAAATGTATGCATTGAAATTATTACTTTAAAATTTGAATGAGTTTTTATTTGATATACTGTATGATGGGGTTTATTTGATTTACTCTGAAATATGGTATGTCTAACAACCTACAGAGACATAATTTCTTCTACAATTAGTACCAATTTAAAATTATTGGTAGGTAATAACAAATCTAAGAAATGTGTATGCTAACCTTGCCTGTGATAACTTTTTTCATAGAAGGCTCATTGTTTCAGTACTGAAAATCGCGGGAAGTCAAAGCACTAATTTTTAATATGTTAGAAGTTCAGAATTTGGTAGATTACAGCGATTTTATCTTATCTCCAATATTTGGTAATTATTAAATCAAAATACTTTATCCAAATTCTTCAAAAGCAGGTTTTGAATTAAATGAATTTTCACTTGGAAAATTGTGCGGAAAATTTTTATCTTTATTATGGTTTTCAGAAATGTCCCTAGCAGGCGTTATATCAATTTTTTTGATCATTTTAACATACAAAATTTTCCTTATTACAGTTTTATTAATACGGCAGTACTCAGAAAGTCCTCGCAGCATCTACTTTTTTTGTTTGAAAAATCTATTTTTTACACGAAAATCCCCTAGGAAACCCGATGATTTTTTCACCAATAGTAGGTACCTCATATAACCTCACAGTACTTCAGAGGGCAGAACTCAGAAAATCGTAGTTGAGCTTCTAATTTAGATCTCTCGGTTTATGAATATCACTTCTAAAAGTTTAAATACAAAAATGTACCATATAAGAACTCTTTTTAAAGGTCTCTTTTTTGACAATCTTTTGCCACATCATTTTTAAAATCAGATTTATTTTTTTCAGAGTAATGCCATTTTAAACTTTCAAATTAAAATAATTAGTATTTACACTGTATTTACATTATTAATATTTTATTACCGTTAGAATTACCTTGTACTTAAATTAGATGTTCAAAAGATGTTCATTTACGTAAATAGATCCACGCATTTACACTCACCATCAGACGGAAATTAATAATTTGTGCCGATCATTTATGAGGAATGCTATATATTAGTGCAATGACACCGGGTATGATTTAAAAGCAAACTCTACACAAAAGGCGAGGGGCAAGTCGCAGAAGTTGTCAACCTAATAGTATGGACGCTTTGAAGTTATCAAGAGTATAAATGGTGTTGTGAACCGCTTTCATTGTAGCCCAAGGACAAAGATGAAGATATCTTCACCTGGATAGTCTTGCTACTTATGGAGGAGATGCGAGTATAATCAGGACAATCACAACTAAAATGGTGCAGTGTCAGGGAAAGTTAAAATTGCGCCCGCGAGAGGGAACTGTTTATACAAACTAGATGTCATTAAGGAAATGGTATTTACCAGTGTTCAGGAAAAATATACTGATATCTACGTTAGTGACATGGAGCACTCTACAAAACTCAAGAACGTCAAATTATGTATAAAGAAGTGTTCCTAAACTGAAGAGTTATTACAGTTGAGTATCGTTTTCAGAACAGTGTTAGTTTGACATTAAACATCAGAGAGTAATTGGAATAAGTTGTATTTTTTTAAATTTAAACGTTGTCATTATTGTTGAATAAAGTTACTATTAGCTGGATGACCACAATGTAATTGAAATCAACAGCAACTCGCAAAACAATATAATTTCAAAACGTTTTGTGATAGCGAACGTAGTTGATAGTGATGTGTAACGTGACTTTCAAGACCAACTATCCGATAACGAGAAAGATGTGCACACGCGTTCCTCACCTCATCCACTAAAGCGTATTTCAAAACATCAAACACTGCCTGTATTATTAGAAAGGAGCTCAGGTACTAATTCAATTAACTTGACATAAATAAATATCTGCTCTTGATGTTGCGCTATTTGGGCTTCAAATGATATAGTGGCTGAACATCTGGAATAATTAACGAACACTAAGTGTAGTAGGAATTCCGAAAGACATCATTTACGGTAAAGCTTCCTCAAAGAAGATCTGACCAAAAAAATCGTTGCAATATCAGAAACCAGGCCTCCATGGTACAAATTGGTAACTTTTCAACTTTTTGGAGTCATAGTCAATCACTGTATGTATTTGTTTTGCGCTATTACTTGGCAGGTCGCTAAGATGCACAACTTTTGTTTCCATTACACAACTCAAAATCTATCTGTGACAGAAACGAAACCAGAAAAATAAAGTTTAATAAACAGACAATTTCAAGGTATTATTCGACAACCATTTAGTATTGAAATAAGCCTTCCAGTACTAGTTGAACCTCTAGGAACTGGAACGTTATCTATCGAACTCTCGCGATATTGCAGATTTTTGACAAAGCGCACAATCTACCAGATACATGTGACCGGTAACTCAACAAATTCAAACTGTTTTCCTTCTGTGATTTATCGGACATATGTATCTGGTATCTTCGTACTATACAGCTTTACCGAAAGGGCTTAAATTGTACAGGAAAACAGAGTTCCAGTTATTCATAGGAATCACAGTTGTTAATTCTTATGTAATTTTCAAAGAAGCCAATAAAAATAACCAGAGCCTTAGGATGCTACAGTTCAGAAAGAAACTTGCAACTTCACTAGTGGACCAAGTATATGAACAGCAGAACATGAGGTCAGCTTACAATTCCAAAAAGTTACATGCATTTGTTTTCGAGCAGGGTCCACGGAGAAAACGGTGTCGAAACTGCTTAGGCTGCTATAGGAAGCTAAGTGCTATGTCCAGTAAGGAAGTAAACAAAAAAGTTACTAAAGAGTCAAGTTAAATATAAAATATTGTAATAATCACATATTTTTCCGTAAAAATGTGTCTAATTTGATCAACGTTTTTTATTTAATCCTTTCATTTACAGCACATTGGTAATGTATGCAACATTAAAACTAATGGGTGGCAAATGTGCTATTCCTCTGACATATTAGACATAGCATGTATTATCAACTATATTATTTACATTGTCGTCTCGTCAGTTAAAAACACAATGCATTCAGAGCCTGTAAAACTCCCGCTGTTAGTCCCACAAACAAATATAAACTACATGATCAAGGTCAGCAAACTGCTGCACCGGTGATGCTCCTTTGTCAACAAATAAAAGAAATATTTGAATAAAAAAGCCTGTAGTATATGATGCTAGGACAAAGATGCAACTTTCAATTTGCACTAACAATTTGAATTAAAAATATAGCCTATTTGTTCGCATAGTGGTCTTAAAATAATTTGGTCAAGTGCGAGTTGGACTCGCATACTTAGGGTTCCGTACCACCTTCAAGATTGGAATATTCCAGTTTCAGACAAGCAGAGAATGAGTGCATTTTCTTATATTTTCCCTTATATCTTTTAAAGGAAGCGTTTTAAATTTAGAATTAGAAAATATACTCTTTGATTTTCCACACATAGACTTTTTATTTTATCTGCTTTAGGATTCGCTTGATTTTTATCACAATACATATGTATTTAATTTTCTAATTTGGCCCAAAACGTAACATAGAGTTTTATTTTACTAATAAACTTTCAGAGATGCCTTTTATAATCTACTGTCTGAGTTTTGAGGCTCTGTAGTTTGGAAGAAGGGCAAAATAGGTCAAAGTTTAAATTACAAATTATTAAATCTGTTATTCAAATTATTTAAAGATATAAATAAAGTATATTTTTCAAAATTTAAATAGTGTAGTTTCTAAAGTGGGAATTAAGTCTATGTTTAATATTTTTGTTAATATCTTTTATACAAATGATTTAAAAATATGATATATTTGTAATTCACATAATGAGCCTTTTAACTGATATATTACATGATTCGTTTGAAAACTGAATCTTTATTTTTCATTTAATTGTATAATTTGTCCCTAAAATTACTAATTCTAACAATTTATTTTTTGTTTAATTCTATTATTTGGGGGCCAAATAATAGAATTAGGGATTTTTTTCATTTTTTTCCTATAAACAAAAAAAATGAGGTCTCAAAGTTTGGGGAATAACGGGGAGAATCCGTAATTTTTTTAAAATATATTTTAATATATTTTAAAATATTCATTTTAAAAAAATTAAAAAAATGTATCTGAATTCGTCATAATGAGGCCTGGGATTTGATATATGACCCGTTAGAAACAATTATAATTTGTTATTTTCCATTTAATTCTATAATTTGCCCCCCAAAAGAATATTAGGGGTTTCTTCTTATTTTTCCAGTAAAGTTCAGGTGAGGGGCTATACTTCCAGTTTTTCAAATTTTTTCAGCTTATGGTTTCGGAGATAAGGAGGGGAATGGGTAAATTTTTTTATATTTTTGTTAATATCTTTTAATTAATTTATTTTATAAATATGGAAAACATATATTTGTTTTCTTCATCATGAGCCCTTTTATTTAATATATAACAGCTGGGTTAGAAACAATTTTAATTTTATATTTTCCATTTAATTCTATAATTTGCCCCCCAAAATAAGTATTCGGGGTTTCTCCTTATTTTTCCAGTAAAGTTCAGGTGAGGGGCTATACCTCCATTTTTTTTTCAAAATTTTCCAGCTTATGTTTTCGGAGATAAGGGGGGGAATGGGTAATTTGTTTTATATTTTTGTTAATATCTTTTAATTAATTTATTTTAAAAATATGAAAAAAATATATTTGTTTTGTCGAGCCCTTTCATTTGATATATAACATGATGGGTTAGAAACAATTTTAATTTTATATTTTCCATTTAATTCTGTAATTTGCACCCCAAAATTAAAAGTAGAGGTTTCTCCTTATTTTTCCAGTAAACTTCAGGTCAGAACCTATAAATCTATTTTTTCAAAACTTTCCGTTTTATGGTTTCGGAGATAAGGGGGGGGGGAGGAATGGGTAAATTTTGGTATATTTTCGTTAATATCTTTTTAAATAATTTTTTTATTACGAAGAAAATATATTTGTGCTCCTCAGAATGAGACCTTTCATTTGATATATTACATGATGCGTTTGAAAATTTTTTTATTTTTAAATTTTTATTTAATTCTATAATTTACCCCCCAAAATTAATATTAATGGTTTCTCCTTATTTTTCCTATAAAGTTCGGGCAACGTTCTATATTTCCTATTTTTTTCAAAATTTTAGGCTCAGTAGTTTCGGAGATCAGGGGGGGAACGGTCGATTTTTTTAGTTTTTCCAACCAGAAGTACCCCTAAAATCAATTTTTTTCTTTTGCGATATGTAGTCCTGATCGGGTCACCAAACTATATATTGATACCAAATTTCAACCTCTTCCGTCCAGTAGTTTGGGAGAAAATGGCTGTGATGTGAATTCCGGAGTGATATTATAAGGGTATCCCTATATTGTATATACGGAACCCTAAAAATATTTTCAATTTTTTCTGGTAATTATTTGAAACATTAATGTTTTACTGGCCAAAAAAGAAAAGGCTGTTGTAAGTTGACATTAATTTTTATGCAAATAAGCTCAATTAAATTGTTTGGATCATAAAGATAACCATTGCTTTGTATTTCTATATGTAAAGCAAAAACAAAATGTTGGGCTTAGAACACAAACATTTTATAAACATATTTTTAGAAAAGATTTAGTTTATTCAGGCCCGAACGAACGCTATGTGTATAAGGCAAAATAATTTTCAATGCAGTTAAATGAAGAAGTAGTAATGAATACTTTAATTTAGGCACATTTCTCATGAGCCTTGCACGACTTTACCATAAATGTACGTGATGCGCTACTTTTGTCTTAAGGTGGTATGCATTCAAATACCCGTTTGATATTCTAACATGTAATTTGCATTTTAGAGACCCTGTCCAGATATTATGCAGACGTCTCCAAACACTCCGAGCTCTGCTCAGCTTCTCGAGGAATGAGCACGAACTTGAATTTGCGTGATAAGTAAGACAGTAAACTAAGGATAGCAATTGAGGTGCACATCCAAAACACACAGTGGAAGTTTATGTAAATATATCCGACTTCAAGACAAGGAACAAGAAACAAATATGAGTGACTAGAGAGGTAGCTCCAAGAGAATGCTACTACTACCACAAATTCATAAACTGTTCCGAGATTTGCATTGTTTTGTTTTACATTTTGGCGGGTAGTTGCATCGTTTCATTCTGAAATACTGAATGTCAGAGGGGTAAACTGAAATGACTAATGAGGAAACTTTGCGGAAGATGTTTATAGCTTGGGTCGGCAAACTATTTAGAAAACCGTCAAATTCCAAATTAATAAGGAGTTGCATTTCACGTGATTCTGAAATATCGTATTTATATTTTTATTCCATACGAGTTTGGTGGTTAAAAGATAACCAAAAAGTTTTGAAAGAGAATTGAAAAAGTTTAGTGAGTAATTTTTCCTATTATTTATTAAACAAATTTTCTATATTATTTTTATGTTTTCTTGGGAAATAACACCACAATCGTAATAAAAAACTGCATATTGAAAGAAAAACTAAACTTTTCAAATTCGATTCTGAATTCAATCTCAATGGCTTTAAGGTATAGGTTGAAAAGTACCCCACAAAATTTATCAACAAAGAGTTAAACAGACTTGTACAGAGAACAAACCTTCCAAATCAACTCATAACTTCTCTTATTAACACGGCTACTCAGGAAAACCACATTACAGTTACAACTATATCATATATATAGGGTCTGTCAGAAGTATTGAAAAGTGTGGGCAACAGATGTTAAAACAACAAACAAGAAATACACGAAATCACTAATATCGAAAACAAATCTAACCAACAAAACCAGGAACTCAAAAAACTGCATATACAAGATTCCATGCGAGTGCAATAAATTTTATATTGGAGAAACATCGAGATCATTAAACGTACGAATAAATGAACACAAGAATTACATAAAGAAACGACAATTTGAAAAATCGATTTGTGAACATACTTCACAAAGAACAACATAATACAAAACGAAAACTATAAGAGTCTGCCTTAATTCTTTTCAATGAAAAAGATTGCAGCGCTTCTACTTCTGTAGAATTCAATCGTATCTGGTAACCGACAGCTAAGGAAGAAATTTTCCTTTTGAACAACCCAATATCGAGATAGTTCATAAGGGAAAACCTACCCTTATGACGTTAATGAGATCACTGACACAGCAGAATTCTTTGATCGCATTTTTGACAAATGTGCTATCTTATAACAAAGTCGTATCCAGAAACGCCACTTTTACCACATTTTAAAGACTACTCTTTCAAATTCTTTGAATTTGAAAGTTGTTTAACTAAAATACATGATTATTAGAGTTTTTTGTACTACCTGTATATGTAAAAACAAAATTTTTTTCTTATGTCAACTTAAATGTCATAAATCATAGTTTCAATTCCAATTTACATTTTCAATACATATTTTAAAGCCATTGACAATGAAGTCAGAATCGACTTTGAAATATTTGGTTTTCTTTCATTATACAGATTTTTATTTCGATTGTGTTGTTATTTCCCAAGAAAACATAGAATAATCAAGAATATGCCACAAAAAACTTTTTGAAATCAAAATTTTCTATAGGTATAAAACGGAGAAGATTGCCAATTTCTTAATATTTTGCGACATCATATAATTGGTCGTATAATGAAAATGCTCGATTTAAACAAAGAATATAAATTAGAATCAACAAAATAAAAATATTGGTAAGACAGGAAGTCGTCCGATAACCTTCTAACAAATACCAAAACATCAAGTTCAACTGGAGCAAAACGTTGTTTTATATTCACTCTACTAATTTTAAAGAACAGGTTAAGATTAAAAAATTATTGTGACCACATGACATGTTTTTGTTATTTGTTCCTACGTCTAGTTATCATACAAGGAGTTTCAGAAAACAGAGCAATTCCAAAAATATTGTCCGAAGAAACAAGACGGAAACTTTAACTACAAAGCAGAAAAATGTAAAACACAATGTTCCAGAAACTTTAAGACCACTTCCGAATTAAGGGTAGAATACAAAACCATGATTGGTAATTTGATTAAGGCAAAAATCAAATTATTTATGGATCAATAAACAAATACCATAGTCGTTAGTTGGAAAACCACTTATTGTTAGTTTTCTTCTTCTTGATATAACAATAAATTTCATACTAACCATTCTGTATAAGAACAACCATAAACAAAATTATTTAAAAGCAATCAACCTACATACATAAGAAAACGAAAATTTAGTAAAATAACATAAAGAATAATGTATTCAAATGATTCGAAATGATATTCTTGCTTTTCCAAGACACCAAACTCATACTAATCAAATATCAAGATAATTATTAACTAAGTCACATATTATAAACCAAATTGAGAGCTGATTTGGCCGTAAATTCAGTCTTATTTCCTATTCATGATGTTCTGTATTTCAATATCAGCCAACGATAACAGTTGGCCTTTCAATAATTATATTAAAAAAAACTTGCGAGTCAATCAATCAAATCAATACAAGGGTTAACTCGTAAAATTATAACTGTTAGGATTCCAACTAACTGTTCTCTCCATTTATGTGAATGAATGTATTCAAATGAAAAATTTGTTAAAAGTATGGAAAGAATGAACTATTATAAATGTTAGGTTCCAACAACTACCATCCGCATTAGTAGTAATACAAGAAAACGTGGAGACCAAATATGAAGATTCAAGACGCTTACAAGAAAATTACAAAATCAAGTGAACTTGCCATCTTCAGTGAATTGAAAAAGGTGAACCGAACGTTAACTGTAAGTAACAGTGACAAATTGTTTGCACTACAGGACATTGTGACACAGAGCAGCAAGTGGCCAGTTATGGTACAAATGGCTAAATTTCATGTTCAAGTTTCTATCGTCAGAAAAAAAATGAACATGGTGGAGCATGGATTTCAGAACAAAATTAAAGTGTATAAATTAAAGAAGATTTTATTCTTTTTAAAATTTTTATAGTTGCAATAATTAAATTCGCAGTTAAAAATTTAAAGACATTTCAAGTTTGAATAGCGGGAAAACGATCATTTTTTTAAAGAAAATGTAGAGAAGCTTTTTTAAAGAGCTTGAAAAAGTCTTCAGTGCTAAAAATTACAGAGTTATATTGAAAACAAAGTGATTATCTTTATTTTTTGAAGAAAAAACAGAACTTGGAACAACAGATTTTCCGTCATATTGAAAATTTAACATTACCCATTTACAAATAAGTTTATTGATGTTACAACAATGTGTTCAAGAAGTTTGACGGGTTTTGATATCGTACTTTTAAAAATAAATTCGATTGTGTTATTATTATTATTTTTTTATTAATAACTGCAAAACTATAGCTTTTGTGCATAAACACAAGAATAATAAGGATAATAAAATAAAGTTCTTTTTCTGCAGAAAATATTTTTTTTTTTATGAATGTTAACAGAGATAGAGCCATTATAGTTTCTAATCTAGATGTTTAAACCCCCTAACCCTAGCCCATTCAAATAAAAAAAAACTCAAAAAGGGCTCAAAAAAGTGAAAATCACAGGACTTGTACCCAACAAAATTACCTTTAAAATTTAGAATTTTTGAGGCTCCGAATATCTTAAAAATTAAGAAACTTATAGTCGATAAAACAATTTTTTTGCTGTAATTTTCGGATATCAATTCTCTATAAATATTTTAAAGCATTTAAAAACATTAATATATAGAAATAAGTTCGTCCTTATATATTATTCGTATATATATATACATATATATATATATATATAAATATATACTGTGCTAGTGTGCTTTACACGTATGCAGTATCCAGTATATCTCCAAATCAAACGAGTGAACACGTGGTGCTATTTTTATCTAATTTTTCCTTAAAAATAAGTTAAATGGGCATTAATTATCAAACTAAAAACTGTAAATTAGTTTGTAAATACTCTTAATAATTTTCATTTTTAGTATGAATTGAGGAACATTACCTTATGTATTTTTATTTTGATTGTCCCTGCCATTAACTCTTGGAGTGGATATTTGATATAAACATAGCTTTTATTGTTATAATTTACATTTTTTTAAATAAAATATTAAATTAAACGATACGAAACGTTTACAATTTTGTAAATCACTTGTAACCTTTTTTTTAATGTTATCATATGACGTGAATATTAATGTTTCAAGTAAAAAAGAAATAATTATACAAAACATTTGAAAACATGTTCTGATATTTTCTTTAGTTGTTTGAAGAATTTTTAAAGTATAAAAAACTTATTTGTACAATTTTCGCAGTTTTTATGCAATGGGAGGTGGCTTTTAAGGGATTATTTAAAAAAAGAAAACAACGTTCACTTAAGCACAATTTTTTTGTATATAAAACTTGTTTGTACAATTTGTACAATTTTTATGAAATGAGAGGTGGTTTTTGAGGGTTGAAACTTAACAAATAAACCATAATAAAATACACTGAAGAACACGTTCATATGGTTTTTTAGTTTGAAATATTTTTTTCGTATATAACACTTAATTTTGTACATGGTGATGGAACTTTGTAATACCACTTAATAACCCCTAAAAAAGATAATATTCACTAAAAATACACTGTACAGATACTTTAAGCTATTAAAAGTGTTTTTTTTATATGAAATTAGTTTTAAGTGTAGATTTTTAAGGGCTGATTTGTTGAAAGAAATTATAATACCATTCCAGCAGACATAGGAACATGTAACGCGTAGTATTTAATAATTATTTTATTTATTCTAGCAATAATTAGTTCATGAGATGTTTATATGTTCATTCTTATGAGAAGAAATAGTTTTCTCCCCTAACTGCAGAGAGCACAGATCGTGCATATATAATTTTTGATGAACAGGGTAAGGCAAGTTTAATTCCAAATTTTGATACAAATCCATGTTGTCCGAAAAAATTGCAAGGTAATACCCAATTTTACTGTTGGTGACTAGACTATACGGTCGAATAAATACAGCTTAAAAACTGCAAAAATGCGTTATGTTTTTACATTGTATTGGGCAAATTAAACTTTTGTGAAAATTGGTCATTATTTATGGTTCAGGATCGCCATGTGATATTATAATGTTGCATCGGCCTTCGACCAATAATACTAGTTGTAAAGACTACATGTTTATTTCTACTGGTTACTAGGTTACACTATACTAACTACATCTGGTTACACTATACTAACTACATCTAATCTTTACTATGCTACATTTTGAACTCGACTGATTATAGCTACATTTTGAACTCGACTGATGGTTCGCGATTTACATCAATTATCGAAAATGTGCCATCAGTCGATTGTTTTGCTAATTCAACTATTTGGTGTACGTGATAATATTTGTAGACATGCTGAATTTAATGAGGTTACCTAGAATGGTTTATGATGATGTTATGCTAATAATTGTTTAATTAATTTCCTAAAAATGTCATGAGGAATTTCCGTTACACTTTTGTCCTGACTGAATAGAAAACTGTAAAAAAGAATATGACCTAATGCATACTGAAAGAAAAATAAAACGTATTAGCTAATTGAGAATAACGTTCATACTTCATGGCAAACTATTCATACCAAAAAATCGTAAGGCAGATCAAAATGCCATTAATATATATAGTGCAGGCAACGATATAGCAAATAATTTTATATATAACTTGAATTTCCGCATATCATTTATATGTGGGTAAATGAATAATTTATAGCAACTAATATTGGAAATAGGGCAATTATGAGTATAGTTTAAAACTTAAATAATAAAATAGGTAGTATTCAAGACGACATTCCAACGATTATAATAAAATGAGTTTCACTCGTGTATATATATAATGCTTAATATGTTTCAATTTGGTGCGTTTCCAGATAAGTACAACATATAAATATCCTGTTTACAAAATATGTTAAATGAAATAAAAAATGACTGAAAAATGAATTACCATTAGCCTATTAAATTAGTTTTCAAAAATTCTTTCTGTACAATAGAATATCAATATTTTTAATATATTCCTATATATTTAATATTTGTTCAAAGTGTACTTGCTTAGTGAACATAAGGCAAATTTTCTTTTGTTTATTCTTGAATCTTTCAAAAACTTCTATCATCTTAAGCCATAAAATACTATTCTGTAAACTACATAAATATAAATATAAGGGGTCCTACCTATAAGTGGTTTGAATCATATTTGTGTACTCCATATAATGTATTGTGTTACTCATTGGAGAATATGTCAAATGTAGCATGGATTTATTAATCTCCTGTTATCTGTTGGATATTCAAATGACATTGATAATGGAATCAACAACTCAAGCTCGAATCTTATCAGTAATGCTGATATTATAAAGTTTTAGTAAAGCAGCTAATATCAGGAAACTCATTTCAAAAGCAGAGATGTAATTGGTGAGAGTTACATATTTGTTTGAATTGACAATTTTCAACTATATAAAAGCAAAACAGGAGTGGTACCTTCTCAAAACTAATGCTGAGTCAGAAAAGCTATTGTAATAGCTTAAGTATATAATATGATATTCGAATATCAGATAATTGGAGTTAATTTAATTACATATTGATAGTTTTCTTTGCTGTTGTAATGACATTAAATTCATAATTAAATATATAGAAATAATAATTTTCAGTCAAAATGAAGATAAGAAATAATCTTCTTTGGAAGTGATAGAATGATAGAGAGATTAATGCAAAAGAAATTTCTTGGAGTGATGTTAAAGATAAGGCTATTTATACATACAGTATTTATACACTTTGGCTATTTATACATGCAGTAAATATATGCCTGACTTGACCACACAGTGTATGCCAGCACACTCCCTCTAAGACACGCATAACGTGCCTTTAAGGGAAAATTCACTAACCCCATATATCGTAGATATCAAAAGGGTTTAGCTCTGTGGGAACCCTTGCCAGTTTATCAGGTCCGTGTTTGCAATGGTGGCAGCTTCCCATGAATTTCCTGACTGTCCGGGCTATTCTTAACAGAACGGCTTTTTGCATTAGTTGGTAAAGATGTTTGTCCAGACCGAGTAGTAGTAGAAGTTTTGGGACTACTCCTGATGTTGACATAACAATTGGTACAGTTCATGTGTTATTCATGTCCCACTGAGTATTTATTTGAAATTCCAATTCCCTGTATTTGGCTATTTTTTCTGCCTGCTTAATATTTATATTATTGTTAGGGATTGCTACGTCAATTAAGGTTGTGTTCCTAGAGACTTGATCTACTAAAACTATATCTGGTCTATTGTGAGCAACAGTCCAATCGGTCAGTATCGTGCGGTCCCAGTAAAGCTTGTAGTTGTTACTTTCTAAAACAGATTGTGGTTTTTATTTATAGTAAGGTGTTCTTACCGACTGTGATAGCTCAAGTTTCAGCGCTAGTTCCTGGTGCAGGATTTTTGCCACAACATCGTGTCGTTCTTTGTATTCAGTTGCAGCGAACCCTTGGCAACCTCCTGTATTATGCTGGATAAATTCAGATGTTTGGCAACAATATCTGCATCTGTCGTTGTTGATAGAAGGGTCTTTGACGGTGTACTTTAGATAGTTCTTAGTTGGAATCACTTGATCTTGGGTTGCCAAAATAAATCCTTCCATTTCAAGAAACATATGAGCAGAGAACAACTAGTATTTCGACGCTGAACTGTCGACATAATCTTGGTTGACGTCATTTATATGTCTTAGATGAAGGAACTTCTCTTTCCATTTGAGCAGCTTCTATTCATTTGTCTGGTGGTATACTTAAACTTGTTGTTCTGTCAGTCGCAGCGGTGATGAGTCATCAACCTGACATATGACTCTGTGTAGATCAGACAATTCTGCGAGTTTCTGGAAATGATTACGTCAATTAGAAATTTGTTGATCACGTAACTATATCTGCCAATCCCCTTCCTCCTTCACACCGGGGCAAAGTAGTACGTTCGACACAGGTCTTTCGATGATCATTTTGAGCTTTTGTTGGTAGTACTCGAACTTTCCGTTGTAATTGTTCAATGTCGGTTTTGCATCAGTTAACTATACGGAAAGAGTAACTAAGCTCTGAACACGCCAGGCTCAACGAATTGATCACACGACCATAAAAAAGGACACCAGAGTTTTATAGAAGGGTAAGACGACTGCTAAAGACCCAACTTAACAGTAAAAATCTGTTTCAAGCTATTCGTCCATGGATTCAATTGAGGTGCCATCTCCCATTTCATAGGGCCCCTGCTGTATTTTGCCTTTAACTATATTAATAATTCGGAATTTGCCTAGTCCATATTGCATATATATGTCACTAGAGAACCCTTCTACAATTTTAAGCATATCATGCAGCTGTTGTTTCGGAGCTGCCATCAACTTTAAGTCGTCCATGTATAACAAATTGTTTATCTTCAATGCTTGTAGGTACGTTGTTGTGCTTGAGACTGAACCCAAAGTTGGTCGAGTTCAGTTTGTGTGAGAGTCGGTTCATGGCAGGGCAGAACCACACCGGGCTAATAAAATATACCCCTTGGGATAGAGTCGGCTTGTATCGAACAGTCGGCTTCGGTCACAAAGATTTTGGTTTGTTAAGTAGTCATGACAAATTCTAAAAAGTTGACAATAGCATTATTTACTTTATAGAGTTTCAGCACCTGAATGATCATGAGAAACTGCATCAAAGGACTTTTTGTAGTCCACATATGCCATGTAGAGATTTCGTCGTTTGGCGTGGGCTTGGTTGCAGATAACGGAAACAATTATTAGTTGTTTTTTGCACCTCATCGAGTTTTTCGCGCATCCCTTTTGTTGTTTCGGTAATTATGTTGTTCAGCACACAATGTCCGTTGTAATTGGGTGTTGCATATTATCACAATTCTGAAATGTAGCCTCTGGAGTTATGGGAAACTGTTGTGGAAAGTTGTGTTTTCCAGAACTGCTCGATGACCGTTTTACTGTTATAACAAGGGGTTTCATTATTATTGATGTTGTTAAGTTTTCTATAAAACCCTTTTTCTGTTTTCGGAATAGTGCGTTGTCTAGTTTCCGTTGGTTGCTGGTTTTGTACCTTCTCAATCGAGTTGTGTAGACGGAGAGCTTTTGTCGTAGACTGTCCCGACACTGCTGAGATGTGATGTTTTCTCCATCCCACTGGGAGTGTTTTCGGTTATTGTCCATGATAGTCTTGACAAGTCTTTCTATTCTGTTGTTCCTGACCCCTCGTTGGTACTCGGTCAGATTTTCAATGTCTTTCCGAAGAGACTTAATTTTCCCTTGTAGCCTTCTTTGCCAAGGTGGTATTCGAGGGGTTGGTCTAAATTGGGGAGGGTCTTGCTTTGGTCCTATTGCGACCCTAATTGTTCTGCAGATGGAAATTGCAGCACAGTAGTTGATTGTGTGTAGCGACTATAACGTATTAGCACCTAAAAATAGTTTGGCAATATAAATTTGTTCATGGCCTGCAAGAAGATACCCAGTTTTTTAAGAAGGTCTTGGTTTGGGAAGAGTTGGTCTTATCAATGGATCTGTTCCACTATACTCTATAAGAGCTCTTTCCATTTCTGCTTGGATTTTCTCAAGCAGGTCATCGTTGGCTGGCTGTTCTTGTTGAAGTTCTTGAGTCTCGTCTTTACGCCAAAGGTGTGCTCTGTATCTGTTGTATTTCGACCAAATAATTCGCGCTCAACTTCGCTCTTTAATGTGTCCAGTTGATCAGGTGAAATAAGGCCATTTCTCAAGATGACACGATATTGATCTGAGACCCTCTGTTCGGTAACTTGTAGCTCTGCGTATCCACGACAGAATTCTTGATGAAGTATTTGACAATATCCAGTCTTGTCCTGGCCAAAGTTCGTAATTCTGTAAAACGTGCGTATTAAAAATTCATTCATTGCGCTAATCCATTTCAAGCGATGTCTTTTCAGTCCCGCTTGAGTGTGACCGCTGTCTGTTGATCCTGCGAGCTGAGTTTTCGTTCTCGTTTGGCTCCGTTGGTAATGGTCACTTTGTTGCTGTGACTGTATTGGTGAGTGTTGTTGTGGTTCTTCTGGTCCTTGGGCTGTAGCTCTATAGACAGCAGGGGCCCGCCTCCTCATCCACCTGCTATATATGCTATTATTGCTATTAGTATTTTGGTAATAACTATATAATTATAAATAATTATCGTTTTATTTATTAAAGTTCATGTACAATGTTGTTCGATGAGAAAATTAATGAACTATGAAGTACTCTGGTAATCAGTGAAATGTAGATAAATAAATTTAAAGTAGGTTGGTAGGTACATAAATTAAAAGAAATGTATTATTATTATACAGTGTTTTAATATTTTCTTTTTGTAAAAAGTGAGTTGCTTAGTTATTCTATTAGGATGTATTGGGGATTAAATGTTACTTTTGAATTTTAGGGTTTTTGTTTATTGATTTGAGCAGGACTTATTTTGTTCTTCAAGAGCTTCCGGTTCAGTTGCAGTAAGTAATATGCTCACATATTCAAAAAGAGAAATTCTATTTCTTGCATTTCTGTCTCTTACATCTTACTCCTCTGCATATTTATTGAAAGTTTGAGTTGCATAATTTGACAAAATATCTGCAATATATTTACTTATCGCCAGTGCTGTATTAATTTCTTTCACAAAATCATTACAACTTTCATCGTCATTATGATCATTCATGTTTACATTTATTTCATCTGTAAAAAACTGAAAATCTTAATTTTTTTTAAATATGTCCAAATTATTACATAATAATATGACGACAGGGTATACAAAAAAATTTCAAAATGAACACGAAAATGTTTCCACTATTGTATTATAGAATTCTGATTTCATTTTAAGATTTTCCTCTCTTCCATCATATTTAATTGTCATTTTGAACTTTAAAGTTTAAATAATGTTAACGGTCCATAAAATAATTTTATTGACATCTTTGTGACGGCTACAGAACATGATTCCAATATCTTTCCTAGTTCAATATTTAGCTAAATTGTTATAAGTTCTTAAATCATTATAGTTTATGATCTCCTTGATACATAACTAATTTGTTGGCAATTTATATTGTATGTATATACTCAGTAAAATAATAATTTATTCTGTAAATGGAAATTTGAAGAGTAAAATGGGTGCACTGGAAAAAATATCTGTTAGTGTTTTATTTTGGTAAAATCTTTGTCAATTAAAAAAACATAATTTTCATACATATTTGTCTAAATTCATTCATAAAATGCATGTTTCTTTGGCGATAAATGCTACAGCTGCAAATTCCGATTGTTTGGTTTATACCAGAGTAATAACAAGAATATCCTAGATGTTTATAATCCTAGAAGTTTGTAATTTTCATCGATAAACAAAAAAGTAACATCTATTTGTATAACTTAAACACTACCATGTCCTTTCATTTATGTTAAATCTACATTAAATTACTTTGCTCTGTTTATGTACTTGTAGGGAAAAGCTTATTTCGAATTTTTTTATGAATATACATATTCCACTTTTCTTTAGTCATTTTCATTCATTCTCTTACCTTGCCCCAATTCCGTATTCGTCTTTTCCGATTGGATGATTATGATTAAGTAACATTTTTGCTAGTGTCCATTTTTCATTATTATCTCTATAAAAATTCATTTGTGCTGGAGAACTCTTGTAATAGTAACTACGAAAAACAATGAAAATTAATTTTTCATAACTTTCAAGAGTGGTAGTTTCTTTTTCTTTCATTTTTTCAAAATGGACCATTCCATATCATTGAAAAAAATCTGGAACTCTATTCAATCAAATGAAAAGGAATGATCGAAATCAGTTCAGCGTTGCCAGTGTACTGAATTAAGAATGTCCAAGAAAAATACAAATGAATTGAGAACCTCCTCCTTTTGAAGTCAGTTAAAAATATAGCAAAAAACCTAATAATAATTTTGGGGGACATATAGAAATAAATGAAAAAAATTTTTTTTTTCAAAGGCATCTACTAAAAGAGTTCATTATGAGTAACGCAAATATATTTTTTCATCTTTTAAGAATATTTAGTTTAAAAATGTTAACAAAAATATACAAAAAGTATATCTCCGAAGCTATAAGACCAAAAATTTGGAAAAAAAATCGAGATATAGGGCCTTACCTGAACTTTACATTAATTTTGGGAGGCAAATTACATATTTAAATGGAAAATATAAAATTAAATTTGAGGAATAGAAAAATATGTTTTTCATATTTTCTAAATAAATACTTTATATTAACAAGAATATATACAAAATACCGATTCCCCTTTTATGTCCGAATCTATAGGAACCTGTACTTTGTGACATAAACATAGGTATAGGGAATCACTTGAACTTTGCAGCAAAAATTTTTTCGCGGGGGGGGCTTCGAGGAATAAAATCGTAATGAAAGTAGCAATTAAAAGTCTACTAATTTTAATAACGAAAAACATTGAAATAACAAATTGGTTCGAGTGGGTGAGAAATTGACCAGGAAATGAATGAGTAGTTTTTGAGTAATTACTCTGATGCCATTTCACAGCAATTAATTAGCAATAAAATACGCTTCCAAGATGTCACTGCTAGGGTTGTTCGTTCCGGAGATACATATATAGCTATTCTACTTTTGGTTAAACTTAGCATAGGCCTGGCTTCTCGAAAGAGGTTGCAGGAATAAAATCCTAACGAACGTGGGGCTTCAACAATTAATTAGCAATTAATAGTATACGGATTTTAACAACTAAAAAACATTTTAAACGTTTTATTAGTTTCCAGGGGGTAAAAAATTAGCTAAGAGATGAAGACACTAAAATTTATATAATATTCACGTTACCCATAGAGTGCGGAAAATATGTAAGCATTGCTGTTATTGTTTGTTTGCTCATATGGCCTACCTTACAGGGCTGTACTTGGGCTATAGAAACAGCAAGTGAAACCAACATAATGCAAAAAAGCTCAACTAACAATTTGGTACTAAATACTACTATCCTGTTAAAAAGTGGCGTGTATCTTGATGGGCTCTAGGAGAAAATCTTCGAGTAATCTTGCAATAAATATTTAGCAAATCTTACTTTTATACTAAATATTTCAAACCTGTTTTTTAATTAGAGATGCCATATTCACTTGAGATGATAAGGTAGTATTGCCAACATCACATCAGGCAATAACAAATATTTATTTTATAGAATTCTAAAACTGTTGTCTAGGAAGATAATTACGGTAAATGTTTTGAATGGATGTAATAAATATATTGTGAAAATTTTTATTTCTGAAAAATATTATGAATTTGTTATTATTTTGCTTAAAGGTATGCGGGTATGAATTGTGCTGTAATTATTTTTCAGAATAAAGATTATAATTATTATGCCTTAATCGCATACCTATATATTATAGGTAAGTGTACAATATTATAAGAAATAAACTTGATTTTTTATAAAACTTCTATCTAAATGAGATAAATTATTTTAATACTGAATTGTTAGAAAAAAGTTTTAAAATTGTCATTGATTACCAGAGAGTTCTGTAAAGTAATTGGAAGAAACAGATATCAACTAAAAACAGCGCAAAAAAATATTTTGCAGCTAACATGGGAATGTCAGGAATTATAGAAAAACTATATAAGTCATATACACTTTTTTTCATATTTTTGCAATAAAATATTTTTCTTTCAACGAAGCTTTTAATTGCAGGAATTATCTTTAATATAAACTTGATATATTTTTTATTATTTTGAAATCCGGAGAATATAATAATTTAAATACTATCACAAAGCTAGTATTGAATTTAATGAATATCCAAAAACATAATTTTCGATATGGTCTCCTCGTAATTCTGAGTTCCTACAGTCACGGAGATGGTAAGCTAAATAACATAAACAATTGCCGGTCTAATTGTTATTAATTGAAGAGCAAAATAGACAGCATAATAAACTACAAGGAATATATCAATTCAACGTGAAATGCAGGCAAATCCTGTCGGAACGGATGTTGTCCCATAATTCCGAGAATTTCATGATAACTTATGAGATTAGTTTGTGCTTGTATACGCTCAACAATTAACCAACCCAAGATTTTACATTCCCACTGACAAATGATGGGAAACATGAGAAAGGGAAACAACAAACCGTCGAAATGCTGTCACAAAGTCTGTATATTATTAGTTCATTCTTTGTTAAAATACCATGAATAACTCACAAAATTATAAACATGTTCCAGAGTTGACAATATTCACGACTATATTTAAATTAAATTAAGATTATATATATATATATATATATATATATATATATATATATATATATATGTTAGGCGTAAATATCATGCACGTGTATGATACGAAGTATCATATTTCGCTGACCAGTTTCCTGCTTCATAATGTAAACGTGGGAACGCATCGACTTGACCGTTCTTTTGATTAATCAGCTTTCTTAATGTTATAAATCAGAGCTACGCGGTCCCACGGTCGTCATTTATCGTTAGTATACTTGTACCATTTAGTTAGTTAATTTTAATTTTCAATTTAATGTTTTATTCAAAGTTTTAATTTTTATATTTCAATAAATAATTTTTTTTTAAAAACTCAAAAGTGATTTACAAGATATAAAATATATATATATATATATATATATATATATATATATATATATGTTTGTTCGTATTGTTTCACGGAGCTATGTGGTCCAAGTTTTCTTCCGGTGTACACCTTATCTTACATGACATTTTGAAAACTGAACTGAACTAAGTGAAGTGTTTCTAGTTCTTATCCGCATGGGATGGTCCCAGGTCATTTACAATCATTAATGTGTTTTCCGTATCCTATGCTATTATGCTAATCCGATTATCCGAGATTAATGGATTTTTAATTTCCTGTTTGTCTGATTTAGGGATGATGGTTTTCCAAATGGGAGATAATTTTAGTCCTTCATCTCTTTTATTTAGGGTACCTCTGCTTTCAATTTCCATGGTTTCTCTAATAATTCTGATTTTTTATTGTTAATGTTCGCCAATTCCTTATAGCTGTTAAATTAAATTTTTGTGGCCTGTTATATTTAGTTTCTGCTCATCCCCACGAACAGATATTCTTCAGTTTCTCTGTTCGACGTAGGATTCTGAACAGTCTCCACACGATATTCTATATACACCGTATTTGTTCACTGGTATCTTGTCTGTTTGGGTTCCGTATCAGCTTTCCTATTGTTGTGTTTGGTCTGTAGGTTCTCTGAATGTTATGTTATAGGGTAAGTTGACTTGGTTATTGCCTATTTGATAATATGTTTGCTATAACCATTTTTTCTTAGTGTCTGTTTCATGAAACCTAGTTTTTTTCTTTTGTTTGTGCGTTTGTTAGGTGTAATATGTATATATATATATATATATATATATATATATATATATATATATATATATATATATATATATATATATATATATATATATATATAGGGTGATTCAAATGTTAAAAAAATGTTTGTCTTGCAAACAGGCTCAAAAGTTTCAATTTGACGTAAAAAAATATCAGTTAAAATTTTAATATTAATTTTAAAACTCCCTAAGAATTTTATTGCTAGCCTGTCATGTACCAAAAAAAACATCATTTTGCACATTTTTGTAGAGAATTCAACGCTCTACAAGAAAGGTATCTCATGATTTTTTGAAAAACCTAATAATTTCATAGTTATTTGAGACCAAAATTCAATTTATCGCAAATTTTAAAGTTTTTGTTGCATTACTGTAAATTTGATGGTTTTCTTCTTTCCAAAAAAGTCATGTTATATCCTAAATTTAGTTACTTAGACAATAATTGTTAACAAATTTTTGCAATAATGAGACCAGTGAAACTCTTTAAGATCATTTTTGCCATCAATTGGCTTCAAAATCAAAGGTCATCTTGTTTTCGTTTAATCTAACGACAAAAAAAAACAGAAAAACAATTTAACGTGATTTTTATTTTTTAAAAAAATATATAATATATCTTCAAACTATTCGATTTTTCTTCGGACGACTACCGAAAATGATTAACAATAATTGTTTAAGAAACTAAATTTACGATAAACATGAATTTTTTGGGCGATCTGTTCTAATAAAACCAGCAAATTTGATGTAAAGCATCAAAAACTTTAAAATTTACGATAAAATGAACTTTGGTCACAAATAACGCTCAAAAACGCTTGAAAAATCATAACAGACCTTTTTTGTAGAACGTCTAATTCTCTACAAAAATAAGCAAAATGACCTTTTTTATAAAATACGACAGGCTAGCAATGAAATTCATAAAATTCAGAAAAAAAATTGTCCATGTTATTCTTATGGAAAATAGCAAAACGCCATGTGGAGAGTTTTAATATTAATATTAACGGCTCACATTTTAAATGCCATCTTTTTATGTCAAATTGAACCTTTTGGGCCTATTTGTTTTTTTTTTAATCACCCTAATATATATATATATATATATATATATATATATATATAAATTGAAATGGAAATAAACAAAAAACAAAAAAATAAAATTCAGTAATACCTGTAGTTGATTAAATTACTAAGTTTATTGTAATACAAAAAAAAAAAACAATATTGAATGAAATAGAAAGTTTGTAAAGGTGGTTCTAAAATGTAAAAGCACAATGAAAACATCAAATGCAATTAAGGTTCAGTAGTCGTATAGAACTGGTTAAATAATGAGGCCATATATATATATATATATATATATATATATATATATATATATATATATATATTTTGTTTTTAAGTTTTCGCGGGCACTAAATGTTTTAGGTGGTTTCCGGGAATTCAACCGCGTAGTTGGTAACGGATCCCTGCCGGGATCGATGGTAAAATGACGACGTTCCGGCAAGGAATACAATTTTTTTCATATTTTTAAAATAAATTGTTAAAAGTATATTAACAAAATAATAAGAAAATTACACATTCCCCCGTTTTATTCACGATATATTAGAAAAAATAGGCTTATACGGCCTTACTTGCACTTTACAGGAAAAATAAGGATAATATTAATTTTGGGGGGGAAATTATAGATTTAAACGGAAAATAAAAAAATAACCTTTTTAACGCATTATGCAATATATCAAATGAAAGGGTTAATTATGCCAATATCTATTTATCATATTTTTAAAACAAATTATTTAAAGATATTAACAAAAATATATAAAAAATTCTCATTTCCCCCATTATTTCAGAAACCATACTACCCAAAATTTTGAAACTCATTAGGGTTCACTTGAAATGCATTAGAAAAATTACTAGAAAACCCCAATATTAATTTTGGAGACTAATAATCATTATAAGAATTAGAAATATATTTTTTTCATATTTTTAAATTATTTGTTTAAAAGGTATTAACAAAAATATTAAAAATCAACTTATACCCCTTTAGAAATTACACTATCTAAAATTTTGAAAAATATATTTTATTTGTATTTTTAAATAATTTGTCTAAAAGATTTAATAATTTATTATTTAAAACTACCTATTTTCCAATTTTCCCCTTTATCTTCCAATCTACAGAGCCTAATATTCAGACAGTAAATTATATAAAGCTTATTAGTAAAATAAAACTCTAATGTTAATTTTGCGGGTCAAATAAGAAACTTAAATACATATTTTTATAAAAGGCAAGCGAATCATGTAGCAGATAAAATAAAAAGTCTATGTGTGGAAAATAGAGGTGTATAGTTTCATAAATTTAAAACGCTTCCTTTAAAAGATATTAGGGTAAACAAAATAAATGCACTCATTTCCTGCTTGTCTGAAATTGAAATATTAGAAAAAGATATAGTTTAATGCACCTACATTGTATCAAATCTTAAAGGTGGTAGGGAACCCTTAGTATGCGAGTCCAACTCGCACTTGGCCAAATTATTTTAGATGATTTAGACTATTATGAAATATTCTTCGGTCAATCATTTCAATCATATTTTATTAAGGCTTAGTTTGGCATATGATGTAGATAACAACATTTATCATCCTTTTGTTCTTAGGAGCTACTGAGCTCCTGGGAATAAAATGATATATTATCTCTCCCAAGGATGTTTGTCGGTTGTTATCGTGAAAGACATTTGACCAAATTTTAGGCTAATAAATAGTTTTCCAAATATTGTCCCTAAAGTATGTCAATCAATGCCTCATTTTAAACAGTAATTAAGTCGTTACAAATTATCAATATCAGCGACAGGCTATTAGTTATATTTCCAATTGAGATAGGGGCTAACTTGTTATTGTAAAATAATTAATGATTTTAGGCAAAGGGAGTGCTTAATAAGAATTTATACTAACTACTTGCATCTTGGTTTTTTAAATAAAATTCACATTATAAAAGATGAATAATTAGAAAATAATCTTTGATCTTTCGAAATATTTATGAAAATATTTATACAAAATTTGAATGAAGATGTCTAGTAAATATACTAGTAATATTCTTTTTTGGTCTCAATGTCACTTTTAAGGGTACAGACCGGTTTTTAGGTAGTTTTTCGGTCTAACCAATATATTGAAATTTATAGTTAGGACAATTGATTTTATAAATGACATTAAATCTATTTTTAAGATATATTTTGTATTTCATTTTGGTAAAAATATTCCCCCTTACTTTTTAACTGCTTTAATGGAGACTTGATTTTTAAAATTTTGTGAAGCTGTTCTTAGATATATGGTGGGGGGTAAACCTGAGTGTTCCAGTTTCTTCTTGGGAGTAAATAGAGTTTTCTGTATGGTTTATATCTACATGGAAAATTATTGGATTTAATATTGTCACGAAATTTATCTGGAGTGCTGAATAATAATTTTTAATCATTTTGTTTTTGATAAGAACTGGAAATTAATTCTAAGGACAGGTATTTTTGATTAAATGTTGCAGGGAAATCTTATAATTATATGGATATTTATTAACCTACCAGAACTAGAGGGTGGTGCACCTATACCATCCCTGCAATATTGTTTGGTTCTTCCCTGTGATAATCATAGTGTCCTGAAATAGAATATATTTTACCTTGAAGTTGGAAATCCAACTAAACATATAATATTTTAATAGCTTATCCACAACAAACTGTGCTAAAGTGTGTGATATTTTTATCGTTATGGAATCCCAAAACATTTATTATTCAAATCCAAATAAGTCTTGAAAATGCACATTTTTATTTCCAAGAAATTATCCCAAGTGAAGTAATGCAGGAGGTGTGTTTCCCTACTTTTTCTCTCTGCGATTCGCTATATTCAGGTCTCGGGCATGCACTTCTTGTTCTTTCATGGGTTTCAACTTTGGAAGTTGGCTTATGGTTGTCGAAACAGTTGTATGGGATGTTGACAGGGGGGTTATAATAGAACTGTTTAAAATTTTGAGACGGGCGAAAGAGACTGCAGTTGAGAGTATGTTCAATGAACATGTAACTTTCCGTTTAGCTTTCACACAAATCCATAAGTTCATAAAAACCAAGATCGTCTTTAATGAACACTATTGACTTCCTAATGGCTTCAATACTTTCCCAAAATATTTTTAATTCAGACCGAATTTTTGTAATGTGGTGTTAAGGTTCTTAATGATCGAAGTTGTTACAGATAATTATCGTTTCATTAAGTGCTCAATTTGATGTTGGTCTTAGTAATTTTATTTATATTCACTAAAGTATTTACCGTCCGTTATATCTAAGTTACTAGAAATAGCTTTCCAAACTGATCCTAGTCCGTTCAAGACTCCGCGTTTCTATTCTGGTAATGTAAGTCTTAGATTCAGCGAAAATTTCTGTATATTTAATGTTGACAGATATTGATATTTGTTTCAAGAAGCAAACGATAGTCTGTACTTTTGATTTAAAGATTTTGTAGTGAGTTTTGTTTATATGTTAGAATAAAATATAAAATTTCAAGAATAGGAAGTTCTACGTTAGTTTCTAGGCAATATGTCGTTGAACTAACTGATCTTTGTTGATATAAATAATATTAAAATGATGTTAGACGTACTTTCTATGCCCGACAGTTAAACTGGCTAAAATGTTAAGAGTGTCATTACTGACTTTGAGTTCTTATTTTGCCAAAAGAACATAACTATGCGCTTCCGGGACTTGCCTAGAACTTGGGAATTTGATATTTCAGTTTTGGAGTAATCGATTATTGATTCTGTTTTGTAGAGTTGAACAAATCGATTAAACTCAACGGTTGTTCTTTCGTCATATTCGTCGTCACTGTCAGAGTTTTCAGAATGTTCAGAGTCAGTTTCGTTGTTGGCGAAAATTTCGACTTTTGAAAGAAACTCAATACATTGCTTGAAATGGTTGATTTTGATGCGAGAAGGAGCATCTGCATTTTAGTTTACTTTGCCGGGCTTGAAGTCAATCTTATAGTTGTATTCCTCTAGCTTAAGGCGCCACCTGGCCAGACGACTGCCAGGATCATTGATGGAAAAGATCCAAGTAAGCGGACGGTGGTCGCAAATTAAAGAAAACTTTCTACAAAAATATAGTACAGATTTTTAGAGTTAGCAGTAAGAAGGGTACTTAAAGAAATAGCTGCTCCGGCAAGTTCAGATTTTGGTTCAAGTTGTCAACTTAATAAGTAATAATAATAAAGTATTATAATGTAAATATATACTTACTTATAGTCGATATAGAACATATGCATCTTCTATATTACACTAAAGAATAAATAAATGATCATACCGTAAGCTCTATTAGAAAAAACCAGTACACTTTGTGACTCTCTAGCTGAATACTTTGATATTTTGTGGTGTTGGTCAGTCAGCTGAGACTACCTTCGGTCCCGTTTCGCTGTGGATTTCTCAAACATAATTGGTATGGATGTAAATAAACAAGTTTAAATCACATAGATATACTGAATAAAAAACAAAATATTAAAATCTTCACTTTAATAGACTATTAACATGTACAAACAAATCTCTTATATACAAATGCAACTTTGTGCAAAGTTTCAAGTCAATACATCCATTAATTTTCGAATTGTATAGACAAAAACGTGTAGAAGCAAAATTTTATATGTAACTGCTAGATATACATTTCTCCTCAAGCAGATATTTGACAAAGATACCATTCAAATAAACATAGAGCAAAATATAATTACTCAAAAAAAAGAAGAGTTGGGCAGTTGGAAAATATGTTCAAAAACTTAAACTGGGTGACATTGGGTACAGGAGTAAACGAACAGTTTTTGATCCACTTCGACAAGTGTTAGAACAACTTAAGGCAGAGCCAGAGATGATTGGCTTACAAACGAATTTTAATAAAACCAAGGTGATGACGGAACAAAATGTTAAACTAGAAATAGATGGGAACGAAATCGACAAGTTTGTATGTCTAGGGCAAACAATAACGCTAGGCAAGCAAATCCAACTGCAAAGATATAAGAAAGATCCGTATGAAAATGGAATACTATTCGAAGAAATCCAGATACTTCTGTAAACCTGTAAAATATTACGTGCACAAACCTGTATGCTCCCAGTTCTCTTTTATGACATGGAAACCATGACACTCACAATTTATTCGGCAAATAGATGAAGAACAACTCAAAGAGCTTTATAACGGGCTATGTTGTGAATCTCTGGTAGTAGAAATAAGGAGATCAGGCGCGGAACAAAAGTAGAAGAACAGGTAAAATTTCTGAAATGAAGTGGAGTTGGGCGGGACATCTGGCTCTGCAAGAAAACAATCAATGGACTAACAGAGTTGGGGAATACAAGCGAAGCACAGAAGAACTACTAAAACGTTAGTTACATTATATTAAAACCACAGTGGCACGACATTGGTGCCGATAAGCCCAAGATGTAAGAAAGTGTCAAATTGATGGGTAGGCAAACAGGCTGTAAGAGAGAAAGAGACAGTGAGAGAGAGAGAGCCGTCTCCCGTCTTCGTATGAGTAGTTCCCTGTAGCTCTGGAACGTTTTTTAAAATCCTTACAATAATTACAGACATTTCTTATTCTATTTTGGTTTTATTTTTCTGAGCGCGACCAAAAAAATTAGAAAAAATAAGTTTTTATAATCTATATTATGATTTACTTTTATGAAAGGATCCACACAAAAAAGATTAATATTGATAGCAGAAATATCGTTTGCTATCCATATTTATTTTGGAGCATATCAAGGTAGACATTAATTCAAGATTTCTATAGAAATTTCTTATGACATTTTTCTGATGTTTACGAAATTTGCGTAAAATGGTAAGATTTGCATTTGAAAATGTATTGAATATGAATCTATCTTAATTGAATTCAATTTTAACTATTTCAATGGATTGAACCGTTTTAGAATATTAGATGAGATACATTGAATACCTTTCTATGATAACGTGTAAAATTCCTCATATTTCTGAATAAAATGCAATTTAAAATATCGAATCGATAAACACAAATAAGATTCCGATGAGTTCATAACGTCCTCAATTTGTGGAGTCCTTTAAAAAATTAAGCCCACGAACGGACTTAAAAATGTATGGTCAATCGATTTTAACAAATGATAATCATTATTAGTGCAGCCTGACTACAGTCGAGAAAATTTCATCCATATTCACATATTCCAAATTAGATAAATCATCATCAAAATATTTGGTAGGACGAAACAAACGGCAATTTGAATTCTCAAGGATCACTTAACTGAGAAGTTTCTATTTCGTATATAGAGCATGAAATACGGTCACATGTTATGAACCCATTATGACTTTCTGGATAGCTACCGACATAGTTAGAGGATACAATTGACCGCAGATTTTATTTTATTGAAAAACTCGCGTTGGTTGATGGTTTTTGGTTGTAGTATTAGATAGCTTCCAACCGTTGTAAACAAGCCAATTTCGTATGAATAGTAATATGATATACCCAAGGGAAAAAACATCAAATCTCGGCTGGATGCTAAAAGACTCATTTTATAGAAAATAAACGCACTGGAACTGAATGGACTTTATCATCATGTAGAGAATTGAGTTTTCTCACCAAAACGGGACAAATATCTTTGCCAAAGGGATATTCTGCTTTTGATGGCGACTTTCTTGATATTTTGTGGCGGAAATACTCTAGTTTGACGTATATTTAATCATCGAATTTTACTATTACTTCATAAAGTTAGTAGTCACTATGTAATCAATATTCAATGAATTTGAATAAAGTACTGTCGCTGTTAGTTTCGAATCTAAGCTACTTTTTATATGCAAAACTATGCTGAACAGACTCGTACATGTAGTCATCTAAGTTAACTTCTTCAATTGGTTTTTCTTTTATGACAACATGTATACAAACATATTGTCCGAAAATATCTAATAAAAAATCTGCTGAATGATATATGATACACCTAATTACCACTGAAACCTAAAAATTTTCAGAAATAATTAGGTGTATAATAATAGATGTCTCATAATAGATTTCTTTAACTAGATGCAAAAAATATCCATATTTTTGCAAAATGTTTGCCAATTTCTGTACTAATATCTTTAGTGGCTGTTTCGGTAATTTTGTGTACGGTTCCGTTTTTTAGGCCGATATTATTATGCTTGCCTACTAAGCAGAAACATATTTTGAGCCGCTTTTAAGTATTTTTTTTTTTCGTTTTCACTAGAGGCGTGTACACAGTCCCCATCATTTTCTTTATACCCCTTTACTAAAAACTTATGTGTAATATTTTTAATTTTAACGGCATTCAGTACAGTATATACAAGGCAAAACACGTTTACTTTTTTTATGTCCAAAACAGTTGTCGAATTAAAAAAAAAAAATTGTTCATCTTGAGATGAGTCGCTATTGACAAAACTTCCAATTGGCTTCCCTTTCTGCCAAAACTTCGTGCGAAAGGTCACAGTTGTATGTCGCATGGAGTCAGAATTTAGATAGAAACAGCGACACCAACATTTTTATTTACATTTTTGTATCTCTTTGTTTTCTTGTCTCCGTATTTATTTCTTTACATTGTTCAACGACATTTTCAAAGTACATAACGAACACTGGTCCTTCTATTGTTTATAAAATGCTATGTTAGTTTTTGTATTTAAAATTTTTGTTTACATTATAATTTTGCCATATACTTCGTTACTCTTCTTACAGTTATCTTTATACAGCCGATACATGGTGGATATATTGAGACTGCTATCTAAGTACTCTATCGCTTTGTTTTAGCTTAACAATATTGAGAGCGTATTCGTGGCAATGAACTTATATGGTTCTTAAAGCCATCAGTAATGTCCTGCTTTTACTAATTTTATCCATGTTTTACTGCTTTGTCTACTTTTACAAAACCGCATTCATACTTATAAAAAGATATTGGACGTATTATTTTTAAATTTAGTTGTAATAAGAATTGTCCCATTGTTATTTTCAAAGTGTTATTGAAAAATTTTTGCAAACACAAATATCTTGCTCCTCCACTTGTAAAGTGTATTTCAGATTTTTTGATCGATTGCTTCCTGTTCTTATATCTGAATAAGGAATAAATTTTTGTTATATATTTGTCACTTAAATTTCGACGTTTGTTAATAGAGCCAAGTTTATAGAATGGCGCTAAAATGGATTTTCTTGTATATTTCGTTAACCTAGTGACAACTCATAATCTATAGTTTTCGTTACAAGATTTTGACTAACTTTTTTTTCTAGTTTCTTGTTAGATGCACTTACATATTCTTTACCAGAATGATTTTTAAATTTCTTTTTGTTTTTATCCTAGTTGTAAGAGGTCCTCTACTTTGGAATGATTAAATGGATATGTATTTAGAACATACGTATCGTTCAACCTGTAATTTTTTTAACACAAACCGCTGAGGCCTACTGTGTTTATGTATCCCATAAAAATATTCTGAAATTGATAAATATATAAAATATTTTATTTCAATTTATAATGTAGCAATTGTTGTTGGTTGGAATATTTTGCAACAAATCTGCAATACAAGTAGTATTTATAAAAAACGGTACTAATTGACAAGTTGAACCATAAGGTTATAAGGTGTAAATGATTCACAAGTTAGCAATTGCACAAATTGCTATGGAACAGACATCATCCCAAATAAATGTGTCAACTGAAAATGTATTATTGTTTTAAAAGTTTAATAAATCATTTAGGTATGGTCCAATTACACATATATGTGAAAATTATATCCGATTCAAACAATTTATAAATTTAATTTAAATTATCTATCGTATTGTTAAACTCAGATTTAATTACATCACGGTTCTAATTAGTGCTATTTTTTTATTAGTTTGTAATAAATAAACACATTTAACGTAGCACTTCCTCTTGATAGGATTTCGTTACATAACGGAGGAATTTTAATATGATGTTCCACGCTGAATATGGAAAATATGGAAAAATATGTACACAATTTTCCTCCGTAATTATGAAATTTTGCATGCAATATCTTGTGGTTGTTTTGCATTTTCTTGAAAGGCATAAATCAGGTCTGAGATAAATACTGCACATCTCCTGAAAGTAAAAACCCTATGAGAATTTAATCCTGGAACATGTCTGTAACGAGTTTCAAAATTTAATCTCCATAGTAACAACCAAAGTGGTTAACATTTATGCTGATGAAAAAAATGCATACATTATTGCTGGTTTATTATGAAATTCGTAACTACAAATATTTTTTCTGGATAGGAATATGTAAACAATAAACACGGACTTTTCGTCTTTTCCACAAGACACTAAGTTAAAATTATTAGTTAGGTACAATATAACAAACAAATTGATAGCTTTCACTCATTCATTCTTCTGGCATTCTCTGTCACGAGATGGGCTCGATTGATCATCATTTTGCCCACATACAAGTCATTTTTATATATGTACAAGATTACTCTGAGGAGTTCATACCGTCCCGGAGAGATCAAATCAGTCTACTAGAGAAAATCGCATTCACACGCATTCGCTCAACAGTACGATCCATAGGCATCGGTGGGATTCGAACCCACGGCCAAAGTGGAGTCAGTTTATGAAACGTGCGGTTCCACCACTGAGCTACTGGACCTCTGGACCTCTAATTTATAACTTATTTCAGAATAGGTAACAGTAAAAAATTATGAAATTATCTACGCAATTAATTAGAAATCATGAATAGTGAAATAGAATTTATATTTCTATTTCGAGTGAAACTTATAGTACTTTTGGTAAAATAAAACAAAAAATACTATAATACCACCCAGAGGATTGAACAGCAGAGTTTTCAGTAAATCTAGCGATTTGTTCATTGAAGTGGAGTCCCCAGAAATATTATTTATTACATATTCAGAACCGAATCCTAAATAACCGAAATGTGCACAACCTTAGCAACTTTAGTACCCTTTACTTTCTTAAAGTAGAATGTGCAAGTTATGAGAATTAAGTAACTACAGATTATATACTGTTTAAAACTTGTTTGCCATTCGAGATCTAATAAAAATGAAGGTTTCGCATTGAACAGATAATATTCAGTTTGCTTAGTTGTATTATTTCTACAATAAAATATTTATGAATATATTGTACTAAACAAGTTTTCTTTCCCTTTTATAGGAAAAATAACAATATGATAGTTTCCGCATAATATTAGAGCCAGTCATTGGCGGCTCTTGGAACGGATAGAGCAAATTAGAAGCCCTCAGTAGGTGCGCCCATAGTCATAAATTTGAAAATTCCTGAAGTGAATTGCCTATAAAATTAGACTATTAGCTCTGGCTGGCAACACTAGTAGTGTTTGACCCTTTACGATCTCTGCCTTCAGTAGAAAAAAAATGTAATCTTAAAAAGTTTTGGCAATAGGTATTTCGCGCTTGCAAACCAGGATGTATCCCAGATAGAACGCCTGCTCACACATATTCAAAGCATTCGCGTTAAAAGAACTAGGAATACTAGACCTTTAGATTCCAGCGGCTTGAAGTGTTCTGGGTTCGGGATCCTATAATACTTGTTCTGGATCCATCCGGGTAGGTAAAATGAATCTACTGAAGAATAGCTAGTAGTTCTATCATGGTAATAATAATCTTTTCACATAGAATATGAAAATGTTGGGTTTTATGAACTGATGATTCGAGAAACGTTTGCGGGGACCAAAATCCTGAGAGTTCATAACCACCCTTGCGTATTAAGCGAAGCCAGTATCTGCTAATCCAATTATTTTACATTGTCGCTAAGAACACTGACAAACGTTTTTCTAGCAATTTGTGCTGAGTTATTATGGCAGTAGAAGACCGAACACCACTTTTACACTATAGGATTCATGCTTAACATAGCAAATAATGTAACTGTATTAACAACTGCGTTTGATACTGAGAAACGTTCGTCACGTGTGCTAGCATAGGTTTTTTTGGGAATAGTCGGTACTTCTCAATTTATTAGAACAGTTTTTCAGAATTAGTCATCATGCCTATTAATGTCATATAAAAATCATCAATTTCATCATATACATTTCAGAAAAACAGTGAGGATAATATTGGAAAAAGTGCGTACTTCTCATTACAAATACATGCTATGCAATCCTTTTTCTGTTCATGTCGTCTTCTCACTGAATGCTGGCAACCACCTTTTTAATGCGTCTCTGTCCTTGTCATGTGGAGCAGTTCTTCAACGTTGAGATTTGTACATTCCCTTATGTTTCAGTCAGGTTTTTTTCTCCTACCGAAACCCTTGTTCCCCTTCAGTTTTCTCTGGAGTATAGTTAGCCACAGTATCTACATATTTTTGGGTAGGATGTGTCCTTCTCATCTTGATGATTGTTCGCAATTTTCTTTTGCGGTCGATGAGTCTTAGATTATCAGGATGAGCCTGTTGCAACATTTCGAAAACATTCATATTTTATCTCCTTGAGCTTTCATGATCCAAGTCTCCATTCCATACAACAAGAATGACCAAACATAACATTCTATAAAGTGTGTGACTAGGCAATTAACTATATTTAATAGTAATTTCGAAAAGATTGTTGAGGAGGACTTGAATTTACTGCTAACAGAACAAAAAAACGGTAACCTCAGCGTCAAGTGATCGCCAAACGACAAATTGCCACTGTCAATTTTTTGACAAACAACAAATTCAAGATGAAAGCGAATTTTTTTTTAGAAAAAACCTCGAAACAACACTAAACGATTGACAACGACTCCAGACTCGAAGTTGAAACGTCTCCATACACAGATAAGTATTACACAATATACAATACATTACTTATATACAGGAATACTGGTTAATCATTTTATAGACATCTCTTTCTCTCAGAATAACTGTGAGGAAGAATCTCTGTACAGACAGCCAGTAATCCGGGCAATTTTACGAAATTGCCTTACTACACTTTGTTCTACATATACAATTTTTAAATACTTATCTGTTACAGGAAAAATTTGGAGGAGAGAAAACCCAATGAACAGACAAAATATTTTAATAGGTTTGAACGTAGTACTTATTTCAGTTAATATGTGTTACCATAATTTACAAATTATTGTATGATATATGTCTTGAGCACTACATGTATTGTAATTTAGTTCTTGATGAAAAATGTTTAATGTTAATAAAAAACGATATTAAAATTATATATCCGTATTGCAATAAACTTCGTGGATTCAAATTTGAAAACTGATATTCACATCACTTTGTAGAACTTTATTTACACTTATTTTTATATTTACAACAGCTGACTCTGAATACAATTTCGTCAAAAATAATAACACGACTATTTAGGTGGACTAAACTGCTTCAACAGTTTGATGTGTTTCACATCCATATCAAATTTTCTTGTATTTTCGATAGCATTTCACTATCGTTCTTGAGTGTTATTTCAATGTTCGCCCAGCGTTCGAATTCAATACTTTTATCCATAGAAAGTTCCAGTCAGTGTCGTTCTCTTTTTTATTAACCCAAAGGTTGGTTGATGTTTTGTTTTCGTCGGACCGACCAATGTTTTCTCCAGTGGCGGCGAATAAATTTGATAACATATTGTTTTATTCAGAGAAAGCAATAATATTTATTAATTTGACAATTGTTCTTGTGGTTAAAGGAATTGTGTTTTATGAATGTTAACATAAACATATCCGATTTTTACAACCGGTAAAAGTGTCGTTTGCCAATGTAGCTCTTAATCTTAAGGAATTGTGAAGTGGTAACGACATTAGTCGAGAAATCTCTTTTAGGTCCTATCAGAACTAATAATATTCCTGATTTATTGTTTAAAATCATTGTTTAAAAACCTTTATGGTTTATCTTATTCTCATTATTTATTCTTAAGCCGCACTGGTCCGACATTTTAATTTCAAAATTATTATCAAATTATTTTAGTTATTAAGAAAGTAAATCCGTAACTGATTTCATTCATAAATTTAATTTTAATCGTATTTGGGTGGTTTGATGAAATTCCTAAGGTAGATGATGATTCACAGACGATGTTACAATAACAGCTTTATTTCCCTAAAGAAGGTAAGTGATTTT